>CM029270.1:22976090-23275649 GCA_016920895.1 Vaccinium myrtillus
TATCACAGGCTTTATATCAAAACGGTATATCTCATGAGTGCAAATATGCCAGTGTCAATGCAGATCAGAGTTTAACATGTGCAATAAAGCAGTGTCTCGTATTATCTTTTCTGTGTCGGCATTTTTCTTCAAATTTCATCCATATCAATATCTCCCATCACTCTAAAAGTTATTGGTCCGTTCTACTTCCCCTTTCCAACGGTCACCAACCTTTCCGTTCGAGATCCCGACTGCCTTGTATCACGGAACCTCAACAGCATGATACAAGGTTCCGTCCACCCCGTCACACACGAACATAGTTTCAATCGTATTATATCACGGAACCTCAACAGCATGATACAACCAGGCCACCTTGTACCATGGAACCTCAACAACATGATACAAAGCCTTATCCACTACGTTGTTGTATATGCTTAGCCCTAACCACATCACGAAAACCTCAACAACATGAAGGGCGGCGCTACAGCGGCACTACCGTATTCCTTAACCCTAACCACATCACGAAACCTCAACAGCATGATGGGCAACGCTAAAGCTGCACTATCATTTTCATTTACATCTATTCAATCAATCCATTTTCATTCTCATCTCTTTTCTCATCAACGCTATTCAATCATTTTCTTGTAAATCGTGTCGTGTCAATATTGTATCGTATCGTGACGTGATCATGCAATATGATTTATCAAACTCATTCCGTGTCAATGCATCATTTCTCGATAAACGTGTCACATAAAATAACGACATTTCCTACACGCTATCCTTTTTAATCCAGTCTAGGTTTAACAAAAATTCGTTACTGAATGATTACGAAGTCATTCATAAAAATCTATTTACTTTGGTGACTTTCTTTAGACAAATGAGATAACCAGGAGAGTCCCAGGCTGGATGGTCGGACGAATCTAGTTAGAATCACCATTCTTTTCTTAGACAACGTGAAGCTTGTTTTTTGATAGACCCTCAAGGGTGTTAAGCCTTGGGTTATCTCATAGTCCAAATACAGTCAAAACATTTTGAAATTGCTTTAAGAAAAAATTGTCGATCTCATTTTTCAAAAATTAATCGGGCATTATAACAGCGTGATTTTGAAAAGTTGATTTTCACTCGGACATTATAACTGCGTATTTTCAAAAGTCTATCTCAACTCGGGCATTATAATGACTATGCATGATTAAGAAAAACTTACTTTAAGAGTTACTAACTTTTAACTGAAAGCTTTCTACTTACAAACTAACTTTCCCGAAAAATGCACTTAAAACAACTTTAAAGAAAATTTTAGAAGTACTGCAAGCATTATAACGGTATGAAAATTGACAATTTAAAGTCTAGCTAGGAAAACTACTAAAGATTGGTTAGAAAGGCTACCTCAATTTCTGGGTGTTAACTGGAAGCCGACAAGCTAGGTTGGACTCCGGGCTTTGGACTATGAACAACTAAGCTACAAACATTCCTTCTTATTTTGGATTGGAGGGTGGTTGTTGGTGGAGGAGAGTGGTGGTTTTAGGTGGTGGAGGAGAAGAACAAGTGTAGACACCCCAATTTTGAACCCAAGATGCGCTCGAGCATTTCCAATGATGAAACGAACCAATCATGATTACCTGGAACTTGTGAAAATGACTTGAACTTGACCAAAATCAGCCAAATACCACCCCAAGCAACCAAAATAGCTCAAACCAACCCAAACACTGTTGAACCAAGCCAAGCCAGCAATTTGCCATCAAGCACCTTGAGCGCTCAAGCCCATAGCCTTGAGCGCTCAACCTTGGGAAAGCACCTTGAGCGCTCAAGCCCACGGCTTTGAGCGCTCAACCCTGATCCAGTCAGCAACTTGCAGAGTATCTAATCATGAGATCTTCTGCATGGGAGCGTCTGGGGATGATCTGCTACGATCTCTATACGTACATTATACTCCACTAACCCCAAAAATACACCAAAAATACTCCTAAAATACAAACTCACTCTTTCTCTCTCTTCTCTTCCCTCCCACTCACTCTATAAAACCATCTAACACCCCTGGTTTTGGGGCTTACGAACTCTCACACTCCATCTCTCTGAAATCATCCAGAAACCATCATCTCTCTCTCTCCCTCTACAAAACCACTCATCCACCATTAAAACCATCGGCAAAAACCACCTTTCCAATCCAGAATTCGTCCCTTGATCATCAATCATCCACATACATTGCCCTATCCGTCCACAATACTAACCAAAACGTCTGAAATTAACCATTCCAAAGCCAGAAACCGAGCTCAAGCCACGATCATTTTCTAAAGGTAGTCAAAGAATGTGAAAACTTCACTGTTTTGGTTCTTCTGAGGAAGACCAGTGAGTTCAAGCAAGTTCTTGGTATTTGTCTTGGACTCACAAGGGTCTAAAAGTTATTTAAGAACAGTTTCAAAATCTGCAGTCACAGCAGGGGTTGAGCGCTCAAGCATCAGGACTTGAGCGCTCAAGCCCAATATTGAGTTGTTTATTTTGCTGACTTTTGTGTCATCTCTTGGCTTTGATCATTGTTTAATGGTTACCAGTGTTCATGTGACCTTCAAAACAGCCCATCTCTATTTCGAAAAACACATGCATGAACATTAGTTAACTATGTTATGATGATCAAAGATCGATATCTTGGTAAAATTTCATTTTGAATGCAAAATAGTGACTGGATCATCTTCCATTACTCTTGCTTTAAATGTTCAAAGTCCTGAGAATCATCGAGGATCTATTTTAAATCAGAAATCAGAGAGCCAGATTATGGCTTAAGTGCTTAAGGTCCTTCACTTGAGCGCTCAAGCTGTTCTTGGGCAATTTTTGTTGGTCGTTTGTTGATTCAATGATGGATCTTGGTTTAACATTTTAGTTGTGTGTGTGAGTTGTTTTCATTGGACTCAGGACCTGGATTCCCCTCTTTTTCCTCTATTTCCAAACTTTTTCTTGTTGATTCATCGAAATTACACTCTTTTCATCTTTCTTTAAGAGATTGATCGGTTTATTCTTACCTGTTTCTCCTGGAAAATCCTTGGCGAATGATTGATCTCGCAAAGAGATTGTAAAAAGGTGTAATTTCATAGAGGCATGGAACTGGTTTGAGCGCTCAACCCATGAGCCTTGAGCGCTCAAACTGGTTTGAAGAGGTTGAGCGCTCAAGCCTTGGTCTTTGAGCGCTCAATCCCTATTCTGGGATCCAGTTTGTAAAACAGTTTGTTTGAGTCTCATGTTTGCACTTTCTGGGATTGTTGTATAGTTCCTGTAATTTTTCATTCCTTGTAAATATTTGTAATAATTTTACTTGTTATCATCATCATTTCTCATGTAAATCATATGCACAAGCATCCACTTTAGATCCACATTTTATGTTTTCTTATCATTTACGTGATACCCATCCCCGATTCCTTATTTTCGTGAACAAATCAAATTTCAAATATTTCCAAAATCCCACAAAATGTTGAGTAGAGACCGGTTCACGGACCGGGCGAGAGGGGTGCCGTAAAACCCTTCCACTCTCGTAACCAAACCCCCGAATCCGAGAAATCTTTGGTTTCATGATGACTAGTAAAATCTTTTTCAACGGGCAACGAGTCATATTTTTATCGGTTTCTCGGGTTCGGACCTAAAATCCGGGTGGCGACTCAAACAATCACAATCTTTTCGAACGCGAATCGCACCGAATCTCGGTGGGCCGTCCACAAGAAGGTTGAAGAACACAATAACTTAAGAAGGAAAGTTGAGAGCTCTTTGGTGTGAGAAAAACAAGTGAGGGAGCTTGATATCTACTTACCGCCGGAGGTGCGAAGTTTCGCTGACTTCAAAATTTCACTAGTTTTAAAATTCCACTAACTTCAAAATTTCACTAATTCTGAAATTCTAACAATTTCACTAGTTATCAAATATCAATAAATCTGAAATTTCACTAACTTCACCGGTTCTGAAATTTCACTAACTTCACTAGTTCTGAATTTTCACAAACTTTGAAATTTTACTTATTCTGAAATTTAACTTTAATTTCATGTGATTATTACCGCATTTCAGTAATTTCACTAAATTCCACGAAACGTTAGTAAACTTCATTAAACTTTAAGGAGCTCATGAATTTCATTCAATTTCAAAATCAACATCCACCGAGCATTTACTTCCCGCTAGAGATGCGAAATTTCTCTAATTCTAAGTTATCAAATTCCACTCATTTTCACTAATTCTGAAATTTTAGTCATTTCACGAGTTATCAAATTCCACTCACTCTGAAATTTCACCAAGTTTCACGAATTCTCGAAATTTAGTAATTTCACTAGTTATCAAATTCCACTAACTCTGAAATTTCACTAATTTTTACTAGTTCCGATATTTCACTAACTTCACTAGTTTTGAATTTTCACTATGTTTGAGATTTAACTAATTTTGAAATTTCACTAACCTTTTGTGCGACTATTGCTAAATTTCAGCAATTTCACTAATTTTTAAATAAGTTAGTGAATTTAATTAACTTTGACCGCATATGTCATACCCGTTCCGAGTATTTAGATTTTAATTCGCATTTTGGAGTGATTATGAGTTTAGGGCTTAAAGCTAATAGAAATCAAAGTTGGAGGGGTGAAGTGTAGTTTGGCATAAATATCTTTTTCATTCAATTTCAAAATCAACACTGAGCATTTACATCCCGCCAGAGGTGCGAAATTTCTCTAATTCTGAAATTTCACTTATTTTCACTAATTCTTAAATTTTAGTCATTTCACGAGTTATCAAATTCTACTAACTCTGAAATTTCACCAAGTTTCACGAATTTTGGAAATTTAAAAATTTCGTTAGTTATGAATTTCCACTAACTCTGAAATTTCACTAATTTTTACTAGTTCCGAAAATTCACTAACTTCACTAGTCTTGAATTTTCACTAAGTTTGAAATTTAACTAACTTTGAAATTTCACTAACTTTTTTTGCGATTATTACAAAATTTCAGCAATTTCGCTAATTTTTAAATAAGTTAGTGAATTTTATTAACTTTGACCTCATAAGTTGCACTCTATTTCATAATCCGCCTCCGCCCAACATCTACAATTTCAAAATCGACATCCACCGAGTATTTACATCCCGCCAGAGGTGCAAAATTTCTCTAATTCTGAAATTTCACTCATTTTCACTAATTCTGAAATTTTTGACATTTCACGAGTAATCAAATTCCACTAACTCTGAAATTTCACCAAGTTTCATGAATTCTCAAAATTTAGTAATTTCACTAGTTATCAAATTCCACCAACTCTGAAATTTAACTAATTTTGAAATTTAACTAACTTTTCGTGCGATCATTACTAAATTTAAGCAATTTGACTAATTTTTAAATAAGTTAGTGAATTTTATTAACTTTGACCTCATAAGTTGCACTCTATTTTAAACTCCGCCTCCGCCCAGCATCTACTTACCGTCAAAGATGAGAAGTTTCGCTGACTTCAAAATTTCACTAATTTTGAAATTTCGCTAATTCAGAAATTCTAATAGTTTCACTATTTATCAAATATCAAAAAATCTGAAATTTCACTAACTTCACCGGTTCTGAAATTTCACTAACTTCACTGGTTCTGAATTTTCATAAACTTTGAAATTTTACTTTAATTTTGTGCGCTTATTACCACATTTCAGTAATTTCACTAAATTTCACGAAAAGTTAATGAACTTCATTAAACTTTAAGGTGCTCATTTACTTCCTGCCAGAGGTGCGAAATTTCTCTAATTCTGAAATTTAACTCATTTTCACTAATTCTGAAATTCTAGTCATTACACGAGTTATCACATTCCACTAACTACGAAATTTCACCAAGTTTCACGAATTTTGGAAATTTAGTAATTTCGCTAGTTACCAAATTCCACTAACGCATAAATTTCACTAATTTTTAGCTAATTTTGAAATTTCAGCAATTTGACTAATTTTTAAATAAGTTTGTGAATTTTATTAACTTTGACCTCATAAGTTGCACTTTATTTCGAAATCCACCTCCGCCCAGCAACTACTTACCGACAGAGGTGCGAAGTTTCGCTGACTTCAAAATTTCACTAATTTTGAAATTTTGGTACCTTCAAAATTTTACTAATTCTGAAATTCTAATAATTTCAGTAGTTATCAAATATCAATAAATATGAAATTTCACTAACTTCACCGGTTCCAAAATTTCACTAACCCCACTGGTTCTGAATTTTCACAAACTTTGAAATTTTACTTATTTTCAAATTTTACTTTAATTTTGTGCCATTATTATCGCGTTTCAGTAATTCCACTAAATTTCACGAAAAGTTAGTGAATTCATTAAATTTAAGGAGCTCATGAATTTCATTCATTTTCAAAATAAACACCGAGCATTTACATCCCGCCAGAGGTGCAAAATTTCTCTAATTCTAAAATTTCATTCCATTTCACTAATTCTGAAATTTTCGACATTTCACGAGTTATCAAATTCATCTAACTATGTAATTTCACCAAGTTTCACGAATTCTGGAAATTTAGTAGTTTCGCTAGTTATCGAATTCCACTAACTCTGAAATTTCACTAATTTTTACTAGTTCCGAAATTTCACTAACTTCACTAGTTTTGAAATTTCACTAAGTTTGAAATTTAACTAATTTTGAAATTTCACTAACTTTTTGTGCGATTATTACTAAATTTCAGCAACTTCGCTAATTTTTAAATAAGTTAGTGAATTTTATTAACTTTGACCTCATATGTTGCACTCTATTTCAAAATCCGCCTCCGCCCAACATCTATTTACCGTCGGAGGTGCGAAGTTTCGCTGACTTCAAAATTTCACTAATTTTGAAATTTCGCTTTATTCAAAATTTCACTAATTCCAAAATTCTAATAATTTCACTAGTTATCAAATATCAACAAATCTAAATTTTCACTAACTTCGACTGTTCTGAAATTTCACTAACTGTACTTGTTCTGAATTTTGACAAACTTTGAAATTTTACTTATTCTAAAATTTTTATTTAATTTCGTGCGATTATTACCGCATTTTAGGAATTTTACTAAATTTCAAGAAAAGTTAGTGAATTCATTAAATTTGAGGAGCTCATGAATTCCATTCAATTTCAAAATCAACATCCACTGAGCATTTACATCTCGCCAGAGGTGCAAAATTTCTCTAATTCTGAAATTTCACTCATTTTCACTAATTCTAAATTTTTTGTCATTTCACGAGTAATCAAATTCCACTAACTCTGAAATTCCACCAAGTTTCATGAATTCTCAAAATTTAGTAATTTCACTAGTTATCAAATTCCACCAACTCTGAAATTTCACTAATTTTTGCATGTTCCGAAATTTCACTAACTTCACTAGTTTTGAATTTTCACTAAGTTTGAAACTTAACTAATTTTTAAATTTAACTAACTTTTCGTGCGATCATTACTAAATTTCAGCAATTTGACTAATTTTTAAATAAGTTAGTGAATTTTATTAACTTTGACCTCATAAGTTGCACTCTATTTCAAAATCCACATCCGCCCAGAATCTACTTACCGCCAAAGGTGCGAGGTTTCGCTGACTTCAAAATTTCACTAATTTTGAAATTTTGGAACCTTCAAAATTTCACTAATTTTGAAATTTTGGAACCTTCAAAATTTCACTAATTCTGAAATTCTAATAATTTCACTAGTTATCAAATATCAATAAATCTGAAATTTCACAAACTTCAAAGGTTCCGAAATTTCACTAACTCCACTTGTTCTGAATTTTCACAAACTTTGAAATTTTACTTATTTTGAAAATTTACCTTAATTTTGTGCCATTATTATCGCGTTTCAGTAATACCACTAAATTTCACGAAAA
The DNA here is from genome assembly GCA_016920895.1 of Vaccinium myrtillus. NCBI lineage: Eukaryota > Viridiplantae > Streptophyta > Magnoliopsida > Ericales > Ericaceae > Vaccinium > Vaccinium myrtillus. The sequence continues at coordinate 22,983,894 of CM029270.1, forward strand.
GTTAGTGAATTCATTAAATTTAAGGAGCTCATGAATTTCATTCAATTTCAAAATAAACACCGAGCATTTACTTCCCGCCAGAGGTGCGAAGTTTCTCTAATTCTAAAATTTCATTCAATTTCACTAATTATGAAATTATCGTCATTTCACGACTTATCAAATTGAACAAACTATATAATTTCACCAAGTTTCACAAATTCTAGAAATTTAGTAGTTTCGCTAGTTATCGAATTCCACTAACTCTGAAATTTCACTAATTTTTACTAGTTCCGAAATTTCACTAACTTCACTAGTTTTCAATTTTCACTAAGTTTGAAATTTAACTAATTTTGAAATTTCACTAACTTTTTTTGCGATTATTACTAAATTTCAGCAACTTTGCTAATTTTTAAATAAGTTAGTGAATTTTATTAACTTTGACCTCATATGTTGCACTCTATTTCAAAATCCGCCTCCGCCCAGCATCTACTTACCGCCAGAGGTGCGAAGTTTCGCTCACTTCAAAATTTCACTAATTTTGAAATTTCGCTTAATTCAAAATTTCACTAATTCCGAAATTCTAATAATTTCACTAGTTATCAAATATCAACAAATCTGAATTTTCACTAACTTCACCAGTTCTCAAATATCACTAACTGTACTGGTTCTGAATTTTGACAAACTTTGAAATTTTACTTATTCTAATTTTTTTATTTAATTTCATGCGATTATTACCGCATTTCTGTAATTTCACTAAATTTCACGAAAATATAGTGAATTCATTAAATTTGAGGAGCACAAGAATTCCATTCAATTTCAAAATCAACATCCACCGCGCATTTACATCCCGCCAGAGGTGCAAAATTTCTCTAATTCTGAAATTTCACTCATTCTCACTAATTCTAAAATTTTCGTCATTTCACGAGTAATCAAATTCCACTAACTCTGAAATTTCACCAAGTATCACGAATTCTCGAAATTAAGTAATTTCACTAGTTATCAAATTCCACCAAGTCTGAAATTTCACTAATTTTTATAAGTTCCGAAATTTCACTAACTTCACTAGTTTTGAATTTTCGCTAAGTTTGAATTTTAACTAATTTTGAAATTCAACTAACTTTGGTGCGATCATTACTAAATTTCAGCGATTTCGCTAATTTTTAAATAAGTTAGTGAATTTTAGTAACTTTGACCTCATAAGTTGCACTCTATTTCAAAATCTACCTTCGCCCAGTATCTACTTACCGCTAGAGGTGGGAAGTTTCGTACACTTCAAAATTTCACTAGTTTTGAAATTTCGCTAAATTCAAAATTTCACTAATTCTGAAATTCTAATATTTTCACTAGTTATGAAATATCAATAAATCTGAAATTTCACTAACTTCACCGGTTCTGAAATTTCACTAACTGTACCGGTTCTGAATTTTGACAAACTTTGAAATTTTACGTATTCTAAAAATTTTATGTACGTATTCCACTAACTATAAATTTTTTCCAAGTTTCACGAATTCTGGAAATTTAGTAATTTCGCTAGTTACCAAATTCCACTGACTCATAAATTTCACTAATTTTTAACTAATTTTGAAATTTCACTAACTTTTTGTACGATTATTACTAAATTTCAGCTATTTCACTAATTTTTAAATAGGTTAGTGAATTTTATTAGCTTTGATCTCATAAGTTGCACTCTTTCAAAATCCGCCTCCGCCCAACATGTACTTACCGCCAGAGGTGCGAAGTTTCGCTAACTTCAAAATTTAACTAATTTTGAAATTTTTGTACCTACAAAATATCACTAATTCTGAAATTCTAATAATTTCACTAGTTATCAAATATCAATAAATCTGAAATTTCACTAACTTCACCGGTTTTGAAATTTTACTAACTCCACTGGTTCTGAATTTTCACAAACTTTGAAATTTTACTTATTCTGAAATTTTACTTTAATTTTGTGCGACTATTACCGCATTTCAGTAATTCCACTAAATTTCACGAAAAGTTAACGAATTCATTAAATTTAAGGAGATCGTGTATTTCATTCAATTTCAAAATCAACACCGAGCATTTACATCCCGCCAGAGGGGCGAAATTTCTCTAATTCTGAAATTTCACTCATTTTCACTAATTCTGAAATATTTGTCATTTCACAAGTTATCAAATTCCACTAACTATGAAATTTCACCAAGTTTCACGAATTCTGAAAATTTAGTAATTTCGCTAGTTACAAAATTCCACTAACTCATAAATTTCACTAATTTTTGACTAATTTTGAAATTTCACTAACTTTTTGTACGATTATTACTAAATTTCAGCAATTTCACGAATTTTTAAATACGGTAGTGAATTTTATTAACTTTGACCTTATAAGTTGCACTCTATTTCAAAATCCGCCTCCGCCCAACATCTACTTACCGCCGGAGGTGCGAAGTTTCGCTGACTTCAAAATTTGACTAATTTTGAAATTTTGCTAACTTCAAAATTTCACTAATTCTGAAATTCTAATAATTTCACTAGTAGGCAATCCGACCAATCCGAACCGATCCGAACCATCCGTTGATCCATCCAAGAATGTTCGGTTCGGTTCCGGATTGAGAATTTTTAATCTAGCGGTTCCGGATCGGATCCGCTCGATCCGCTCAATAATCCTTCTTTAATTTGTCAAATCCGCCCGATCCGACCCAATCCGATCCGATCCGTAACCGATCCGTGAATGTTCGGTTCGGTTCCGGATCTTAAAAATCATAATCTGCTCTGAGCGGATCGGATCCGTATCCGATCCGTGGACACCCCTATTCACTAGTTATCAAATATCAATAAATCTGAAATTTCACTAACTTCACCGGTTCTGAAATTTCACCAACTCCACTGGTTCTGAATTTTCACAAACTTTGAAATTTTACTTATTCTGAAATTTTACTTTAATTTTGTGCGATTATTGCAGCATTTCAGTAATTCCACTAAATTTCACGAAAAGTTTGTGAACTTCATTAAACTTTAAGGTGCTCAATAATTTCATTCAATTTCAAAATCAACACCGAGCATTTACATCTCGCCAGAGGTGGAAAATTTCTCTAATTCTGAAATTTCACTCGTTTTCACTAATTCTGAAATTTTCGTCATTTCATGAGTTATCAAATTCCACTAACTCTGAAATTTCACAAAGTTTCACAAATTCTAAAAATTTAGTAATTTCGCTAGTTACCAAATTCCACTAACTCATAAACTTCACTAATCTTTATCTAATTTTGAAATTTCACTAACTTTTTGTACGATTATTACTAAATTTCAGCAATTTCACTAATTTGAATAAGTTAGTGAATTTTATTAACTTTGACCTTATAAGTTGCACTCTATTTCAAAATCTGCCTCCGCCCAGCATCTACTTACTGTCGGAGGTGCGAAGTTTCGCTGACTTCAAAATTTCACTAATTTTGAAATTTCGCTAATTTCAAAATTTCACTAATTCTGAAATTCTAATTATTTCACTAGTTGTCAAATATCAATAAATCTGAAATTTCACTAACTTCACCGGTTCTGAAATTTCACCAACTCCACTGGTTCTGAATTTCCACAAACTTTGAAAGTTTACTTATTCTTAAATTTTACTTTAATTTTGTGCGATTATTACCGCATTTTAGTAATTCCACTAAATTTCACAAAAAGTTAGTGAAATCATTACATTTAAGGAGCTCAAGAATTTCATTCAATTTCAAAATCAACACCGAGCATTTACATCCCGCCAGAGGTGCGAAATTTCTCTAATTCTGAAATTTCACTCATTTTCACTAATTCTGAATTTTTTGTAATTTCACGAGTTATCAAATTCCACTTACTCTGAAATTTCACCAAGTTTCACGAATTCTTGAAATTTAGTAATTTCGCTAGTTATCAAATTCCACTAACTCTGAAATTTCACTAATTTTTACTAGTTCCGAAATTTCACTAACTTCACTAGTTTTGAATTTTCACTAAGTTTGAAATTTAACTAATTTTGAAATTTCACTAACTTTTTGTGCTATTATTACTAAATTTCAGCAATTTCGCTAATTTTTAAATATTTTAATCATGTTAACTATCTGTCCTAGTTTTTGGTTGTTAGATTTTGTACTATTTTTTGCAGGAAAATTGCTTGAAGTAGCATGCCAAAACCCTAAATACCCTAACTCTAATTAGAAACCCTAAATCAAAAGTTATGAAAGAGATTTAGGGAGAGAGAGAGAGAGAGAGATGTACTGAGAGAGAGAGAGACACGAAGTGCATGCGTACCTTGGTGGAAGAGTGAAGAGCAAGATCAGTGAGGAAGAAGCTCCCCGTTCTTCTCTGCTTCAGTCTTCCTCAGGAGTCAGGACGCTACTTGAGAATGACGATTGTTTTGGTTGGAGAAGGGGAAAAAGGAGAGTTAAAAGTACATCTCAGGTTCAATATGAGTTGTATAAAATACTTCTCTGGTTCAATATGAGAAGTATGTTCTCATTTAGTACACCATAAATTTCGTATATTTCTCAGGTACAAAACTCAAATAAAACCGACTTCTCATTTTAGATATGAGAAGTATGTATGGACACGCTGGACGGGGACACGTCGGATGAAATTTTGGAAGACTTCTAAGGTTGAGACTGAGAAGTGGTTAAAGATCTCAGGTTAAAAATGAGAAGTATAAAAAACGGTATTTTTATAAATAGTTTGAAAACAACAGTCGATTCCTAAATTATTTTGAAAACAACGGTATTTTCATAAAAAGCTTAATATTAGACGTCAGTTGTGTGCGAGTCTCAATTCCTTTCGCGACGCTAAAATGGTTTACATGGAATAAGGAACGGTTAATAGAATCACCCTAAAAATACGGTACTCCAGTTTCTGGAGAAGACTAGAGCGACTTCACCACATGGCGTCGAACTCGAACGGCGACGACGATGTGGTTCTGAAATGTACCGACCCTCTTCAACCAGATTCCGATCACGTGTTACAAATTGCAATCTCAACGGTTGAAATCTCCAGCTGGGACTTCACCACAATCCTCACTCACCAAATCATCATAGTCAAAGCCAGCCGAAACAGGCAATTATCTTCGCACCTGTTTCCAAAAGCTGCTGAATTTCGAGTTGAAAATTGATCTTAACTTATTTCATTGTTGTTTATTATGGACAGGCTCATCGAACATTCCTCGTATTTTCGTGGCCTCCTCTGCGGCAGCTTTAGGTAACTTCGAATTACTTCAACCATAAACCCAAGGATGGACGCGGATGAGCCCGGGCGACGGTTTCAAAATATCGTTAGAATTATAGTAATTTCTTCTACATTAGTTCGATCGCTTGCCCAACTTTTTCTAAAAAAAATCTTACATCCATCCGTCCAAGATTTTTTTTTGAACAATTCAATAATCGTCCTCCTTATATCGCATACATCCATTTAAACTTTTAACAATATGTTTAGTATTTTAGCTTTTGAAATAAATAAAGAGGCACAAGATACGAATCTACAATTATTGGCGATTGTATTGGATGAACGAATTCCAATGATTCGGTTTTAAAATTGTTTTGGTTATATGTATTGATAGAAATTATCATCTCTAAAAAAATTTCATGTCCGCCCATCCAACATTAAAATCCTGCATCCGTCTTGTGTGAACCTGGACTTCTTGTTGTTAACTTCATCACACGAAAACTTACATACGAATTCTACTTGGTTCTCTTGTATGAGTCTTTGTTGGTACTATTATCTGATCAAATTTCTAGAAATTGATTTATTTGGGTAATTGGATGTTCATCCATCAGATTGAAAATGGGTTTTGTTACGTGTAAATATTGTGGGAAATGTTATATTGTTTGTTTTTGTTTGCTTGTGAAGGTGATTCAGAATTCAATGTGGGCGTAATATTTTAATTTTAATATAGGGATTGGATGATCAGTACTATTTAGCGTGCAAGGATCCAAGCTTGTAACCCTAGCTGTGCATCATAGCATAGGACATCTCCAATGTAACTTCTGTAGGAGTATCACTTTTTGTCAATGTGGAAATGCCACATTAACTTTTACTTAGCCTAGTTAGGTGAATCACGTGAATCTTCTGTTCTTTTGTGATTGTTCTTGACCAGTTATCTGTCTTTCAGCATTATATATCCTAGATCATGCATTAAAGTTCTGCATATTCCTAGCAGATTGCTTTTGTACCATGCGAGGAGGGATTTTGTATTATTTTTGTTTTGGCTGGGTTCATATGGGAGGAGAGTATATAAGCGCAAGGTGATTGAAATTTAATGATGTTTATGCTTTAAGAAGGGATTGGATCGATTGGTTGTATATTGAGCTGGTAGAGATTGATTATTGGTACCGTTAACAAATCTAGTGATTATGCCGATCAAAAAAAAAAAAAAACAACAACTAGTGATTAATTATATTTTGCTGTCTTAAGTATCTGGTTTGTATGCATGTGGTCCAATTGCCCTAGCACCGTATAAAACATTGACTGCTTTTAAAAAAATGGGAGGGGATCTCACCACGTATTCTGCAGTTGAGTCATGAGATGGGCATTTTAGTTTATTTACATAGACCATCTTATATATCTGCTGCATACTAGGGGAGATGGAAAGAACCATCATAGGGGTTAAGCAGGGATTGAAGGCCATTAGGGATTTGCTGTGTAGATCGATTGAATCAAATTATTGGAGTGCAGTAGGGTGTAGCTTAGAGACGTAATTATCTGTTGCGCGTGCATACTGTATATTTTCCTCCATTTGGTGATTCAAAACACTTAAATACATGTCTATTAGGATAGATTTTTTTGTTAGAAATATGTGTCTTTATTTTCTAGAGTTGGACTAGATTCTGTGAATTGTGGAAGATTATGGAGCACATGGTCATAACAACTAACTAGTCCTATTGTAAAGCCACTATTTATGGGGCAGGCATGGGTATCACTAGTGGAGGAAGATTCGTACAAGGTAGAGGAAGGGGAGGCAGTGAGCAAAGCAACGAAGAGGGCAGTGGTGTGATCGCTGGTCTGTCGTTTTCGTACCAAAAATATAAAATTTATAAAACAAGGAATTAACAAGTATTCTGAAGAGCAGTAGTTAAGTCCGAGATCATCCATGGGGAATAAAAAGCTAAGTTGATGTAGATTCAATAGATTTCTAATTTAATTAGAGAGAAATTAGTAATTTAACTAGAGAGTAATTAGAAGTTTGGATTTGAATGATTAAACTAAAATTAAACTAGAAAGCGATTAAAGTTTTGAAAAGAGGAAAGAGAGGGGACTAGGATTTCGATTCAACCTCCCCTTATAATACGATTGTTACAAAATCTAGGGTTCAGATTCAACATAAAAGTAGACCACCGTTAGGGTAGCAATTCCTATTAATAGTCCCCGAAAATATTCCCAACATAGCATGAATCGTCTCACCGGACTTAATGGCAGCACGACTTGTCTTATGTCATATCTATCTCAGAAACTATCCTGAAGCATTGAAAACGGTTGTACAAAGGTGTTTGATATTATGATTGCAAACACGATATCAAAATAAAATGTTTGAAACTATCATTGAAAACAACGAATCATCCAGAGTTGCACAAATAATGTCGAATGAAAAGCCCTAAAACTTTGTACAATCATATTACTTGGAGAGTATCCTTGTTACCCTAGCCGGAGAGTTTAGCCGCTCATGGAGTAGGTCTTCCGCCTCGCTGCCGTGTCTTTATTATGTGTGGACAAAAACCAGTTGTGCACAGCTCTCAATTCCCTCCCCCAAAAAAAAAAAAAAAAAAAAAAAAAAAAACTCTTCTGCCTCTTTTGCTTTTATAATACTAAACCCGAAAGTTTCCATTTAACAGGTTACTTAATTGGCCCCCAAATCTCACGCTGACTATATTTCATTCTTTGGACTATCAATGATGACTTATGGCCATGGGGCCCAATTTTCATATATTTGAACCAATTGTTATTAATGGGCCTAATTCCACTGAATACTTCTTGATTTCCTAGTCTAGGTTTAGAAATTCTTTCTAAATCAACCAAATATCAAATTGGACCAAATCTCCAACCAAGTCAGTATTTGAACCACGTGCAAACCAATCCATTGTGGCAAAATTGATGCTGCTCTTCTTGATCTCTAATGACAATTTGGACCCATTATTTGAGTTGATTCGATCCCGGCCTTTGCTTTGACACGAAGTAAAGTATATGATTTTTGCGCTTTAGGCCTTTTGGCTTCAAATATAATTCAATGGCTTTAGAAGTCTTGAAACGAGTATCAAATTCCAGGTAAAACGCTAAACGGAGATAACAAGAATAAATTAGGGAGTGGAAATGGGAACATTTGCGCACCTATCAATCATGTGGAACAAATTTGCAAGGCAAGGGAAGGTCTATGCCAATTAGGGGAAGAGGATTGGGAGTTAGTGGAAGGGGTGTGCAGGTGAGCTGAAGAGGTGGAAGTGGACAAGGCGGAACTATGCAGGAGAGAGGAGGGAACATTTTTGCTAGGAGTAGAGTTTGTACAGGTCAAGGTTGTCAAATCGTGAATCAAATCAAGAATTGAAATGGTCCTTTTCCGAATCCTGAATCGCTTCGATTCGTTCATGATTTCTTTAACGCATGGAAACCTATGTTTATTGATTTGGGTAACAAAAATATATACTACAATGAAAGTTTTAGGCGTAAGTCAATAAACACCTTCTTCTAAATTATGATTTGATAAAAATGTAGAGTATTAGGATTCTTGAATCCTACTTATGGTATTTTTTTGTAAAAAAGAGTTAAAGAACATACCTTTAGAAGGTCTATAGGGTGGTTGTATTCCCTTTTATCTTTTTCATTTTTGATTCACTCTCGTAATAAATCTTCCTTTCTTATTACCTATAATACTACATAAGGAGAAACATAGATGAAAGATGGCATATAACAATACCGAAGGCCTTAAAAAAATAGTTTGAACCCTTTTCCAACAACAAAAAAGCAAAACAAGAGTAAAAAATGAATTTCAGAAATTTTAAGTGAATCGAACGATTCACCGATTTGAATCACCGATTCACAGCTATTTCCGATTCAAGCAGCCTATTCGTATTGATTACCCACCGAATCATATCGAATCGTACATATTGATTACCCACCAAATCGTATCGAATCATACGATACGAATCGTGAATTGTACAATTCTAACAACCATGGTATAGGTGAGGGGCAGGGGTATAGGTGATGCAGCACATTTGTACCAGGTACACAGGAAAGTAGAGCTTCTATTTTCCCAGTAAGATTCAACTCTCAATGTACCTCAACCCAACAAAGCACTAAAGTTTGGAAGTGAATCCTACTGCATTTGTCTCTTTAGATGTTGGACAATTTATTATTATTTTGAAGTTGGATGGCTAGTTTTATTTAAGTACCCTTGGGTTGTACTTGTATGTTATGACGGAGTTTGAAACTTCTGTAACTTACTGCTGTTTTTGTAATCCAATGGAACTTATCACTTGTTGGTGTTATGCTTGTCTACATATGCTTAGTTAATGAATGGAAATTTTTTGTGTGTTTTACTGACGGTAAAAAAGGCCAAGAACAGAGCTGATTTTCCCTCCAAATTGCCTGCTCTAATTTCTTTCCGTCGATAACCTTCGGTTGAGTGTTGAATAACTTAATGTGCCATTTGTTTCTAACGGCAGAATATGATTTAGACGATGCTAGGGAAACTGGACCACATAGATAGCAATTAGATACTTGAGACACCGCAATATACACAAACTGGAAACTTTAGGGACCTCTGCCATCTTTTACTCTAAATCTTTCTGTTATGTACTCTACGTAATTGTAGCTGTTTTAGCGGCTAGAATTTCCTTGAATGGTTTGATTTACATGGCACTTGCGGACATAAAGCGACAAAGCCCTTTCCAGTTGCATGGGGCATCTGCACCACTATCTGTTTCTCGTGTGGAGATTGTTGGTTAAAAAATTCAGTGCTTTTTAAACTCCCTTTCTCTTGACACGCAGATACGAAGATAAAATAGGGATATAGAGGCACATGGATATTTTCGTCTAAGTTTTGTGAATCTTATTCGAGCTAGGAATTGAGCAGTTCACTGCTGCCTTAGAAACCATGTAACCAGAAAACAATTAAGCAAATAAAGCCTGGTGAATGAACTGAGCCATCTTGAGTCCAAAAGTTTATGCAGTTCATCCTTATGCCGATCTAAGCAACACTTTTTAAGTGCTGGATTTCTATTAATTAGCAAATTTCTGATATATTGTGTCTTATATTGTAGGGAATCATTGCTTCAATGTATATCAATAAAGTGGAATCTGGAAACCTTCATGACTGTTCTGAAGTTTATATTTGGCTTTCCTGTGGATGTCACATCAAAGAATTTCCTGCCGCTTTTTGAGGTGAAAATTGTATTGGCTCTTGTTTGAGTTGTTCCTTATTGTGCTATATTATCACCTACCACACTCTGGTTTTTAACGTATGACTAACTACGGGTGTTCTTAGTTTGTCATACACACTCATAGGCAAGTAATGTTTAAGTTTTAACTTTGGTAATAACGATTTCACTTTCAGAATCTGCTGATGGGCTCTAAAGAATTTGTCCTCGTTTAGTATAACAGAACATATGTGTTTTTTTATTTTAGTACATGGGGTCCCGACCTAGTGGTGAATCATGGAATTTGTGTGTGACCATTGAAAAAGATTTCCCACCATCAAGATTTCCTAAAAAGCAAAAGCCCCAAATAAACACCAGTAGATTAAGAAATTAAGTATATTTTGTAACGTATATTTTGTAACAAAGAAATTAAAAGGACCTCCAAAAAAAGCCAAATTTTAGCTTTTAATCAGCAGATGTGAAATATAAAATGAGCATGAGAAATCTAATGTCGTATTAAACGCAAAACTTTAAAATTCGTAGGAGGGCTAGTTTATTATGTTCATACACTTAGGGTCATTAGCGTATGCTTTTACCAAGTTTCCCAAAAGATGAAATCTACATTTGATAATATCAAACAATTGATTTTATCAAATGGGGAAGACTTGTGATTAAGTCAAAGCAAAATCAAGTGTCTTTGTGCTTTGATTTAATCACATGTCTTCCTCATTTGATAAAATCGAGTGCTTGATTTTATAAAATTTAGATTTTATCATTTGAGAAGATAAAATGAAAAATTCAAAAAAACCCCTGTACTTTGATGTCGATGTCTCATCGCCCCCCAAACTTTCAAAATTATCAATTGCATACCTGAATTATTATTCCGTTATCAATTACACTCTTACCGTCTCAATCTGTTACTTTGCTAACGGAAGACGCTGAGGTTGACACTAACGGAGGGATACTTTGACAACAATGTCTCATCGCCCCCCAAACTTTCAAAAATTATCAATTGAACTTCTGAACTATTGTTCCGTTATCAATTACACTCCTACCGTCTCAATCTGTTACTTTGCTAACGGGAGACGCTGAGGTGGAGACTATTCGCCGTTAACTCCGTTACACTGATGTTAACCTGTGACATGGCTCAAATTGAAGGGAAATATGGATGGAGTCATGACACTTTTGGAGGTAAAATCTCAAATTCTTAAATTGCTTCCCTCCTTTCCTCTGCAACCTTAGTAAAACAGAGCACCACTTCTCCATTTTCTCCATCTCTTCCCTCCATCGGACTAGGTATGATCGACGACGTCGTTTGAGCCGGCGTTGAGCTGGGAGACCATGTTCTGGACCCACCTGGATTGATCGGACGGGCAGGGATGAAGCCAGAAATTTCACTACACAGGGGCGAACATGTATTCGAGACGGGCGAACCTATATAATTCATAGGAAATTTTATTTTTTCTATATAATACTAGACCTTTTTTTCCCCCTGCGACCGCCCCTACTGGCCCCTCCTCAGCTCCATCCCTGCAGACGGGTTGTAGTTAAGGAAGAACGGACAACATAATAATGTTCCTTTTTTATAATTGATTTTCTAAAATAAATGACAATTAACGGATGGTGACATTGTTTTTAAAATTGTTTTGGGAAATGCATTGTTACTTGGAAAGTGATACCAATGTGCCACACATCAGAAAAGTCACATTTTATCCCTCTGTTAGTGTCCACCTCAGCATCTCCCATTAGCAAAGTAACAGATTGACACGGTAGGAGTGTAATTGATAACGGAACAATAGTTCAGGAGTTCAATTGATAATTTTTGAAAGTTTTGGGGGGCGTTGAGACATTGCTGTCAAAGTATCCCTCCGTTAGTGTCCACCTCAGCGTCTTCCGTTAGCAAAGTAACAGATTGAGACGGTAGGAGTGTAATTGATAACGGAACAATAGTTCAGGAGTTCAATTGATAATTTTTGAAAGTTTGGGGGGCGATGAGACATTGCTGTCAAAGTATCCCTCCGTTAGTGTCCACCCCAGCGTCTTCCGTTAGCAAAGTAATAGATTGAGACGGTAGGAGTGTAATTGATAACGGAATAATAGTTCAGGAGTGCAATTCATAATTTTGAAAGTTTGGGGGACGATGAGGTCAAAGGACAGGGTTTTTTTTTAATTTTCCCATAAAATTATTCGGGGTCTAATAGTCATTATCAAAATCCAATCTGCAAGTGGTTGGTAGTGGTCACCAACCACTGCATTGCCATTCAGGAAGGCAAAGGACCTTCAAGGGCTTTCCTAAGAACGTTTCGTTCCCCTCCAGAAATGTGGGTTTTTTTCGGTCAACCAATTGGTGCAAGAATTGGCTTCTATAGACATAGGACAAAGCTCAGTTTTCACAAAATCTGCACCCATAACTTGGGTGCAAGAGGAGGTCTCTCCCACATTTCGAAGGAAACTCAACATGCATTCTCCCTTGCCATTTGTCATTTCTAATCAAGAATCTGTCTCACACATTGCCTTGTTTCTTCCAGGGCTTTCAGTATTCAGATTGTCCAGTTGTCCGACTGCATGGGAGGGGGAGTATGGAAGGGGAAGTAGGCACTTGCAAAATAAGATGGTCTAAATTTTAATTTTGGGCTGCTGTTTCAAAATTTCCGTGCTCAGGATTCCAATCTAGGATGTAAATGGACCAAGTGACACTCAAAATAACAAGAACAAACACATGCATTCACACTGTCCAAATATACATATTTATGTCGGTTAGAGTCTTGCTTGAGCTTGTCCACATTGGTTAATTATGACCTCCAAAGCTAGTATATGAGCCTGGGCAGCCTCTCCACTCATTGCCAATTGGTTTTGGGTTGGATTCTTTAACAAAGTATCAGAGCTAGGCTTTCAGAGGCTTTTCGACAAGACGCTATGTCGATGATGGTTGGTTCTCCCTTTGTTTGTCGTTGATGGTTAATATTTGTAGTATGTGTTGAATCGGTTGTTTACCTCTCCACGTGCAGGTTAGGGGTCGCATGTGCGGAGAGTGTTAGAGCTTGTCCCACATTAGTTAATTATGACCTCCAAAGCTAGTATATCTCCACTCATTGCCAATTGGTTTTGAGTTGGATGCTTTAACAAGTCCCTAATTGCTATGTGTTATCTCACTCACACAATTACTTAAGTCCAGTGCATGACTGTTCACATTTGGAAACTGAGCCACATGAACTCCATTTTAATTTAGTTATTCCAAGTCCACCATGCCGCTATTTGTATCTGCAGCCTGGAAATATGCAACTGACATATAATTTGCTAAAGATGAAGAACAAGTCGAGCTAAGATTTTCTGCCATAAATCGAAGTAAATCTGATGCAAGCTAACATGTAATCTGAAAGCGATGGCCTACCAAGAGTGCCCTTATTTCTCTAATCAACTGATGAAATTACATGTAATACAATAATAGCAGCTGAAAAAACCATTGCAGTAGAAACTTTGATATGACAACCAAATTACTTTATTATGTCATGGAAACAGTCTGATTAAGCTGGTAATCGGAGTGAAAAGTGCTTGATAAAATCTACAGAAAGTAGGATAGTTTTCACTTCTATTCTGCTGACCTTTGGATGGAGGAGGCCCCTTCACAGGACTTACGGAAAATAAATTAGCTAGAAATTCAGTGCTGAAAATCATTGTGTGGTGTTTGTATGATACATCGACATCTCAGTCTTGGACTGAGTCCTGTGGCTTTTTGGCTACATTTTTCTATGAAAATCTATCTAGTTCTCTGACTTTTTCTTGCCCATTTACTAGAGAGTTATCAATCACTGTTTTCTGTGACTTTCTTTATGCCATGCTTGTTTAATAACTCATTTTATCTTGGTAACAATATAAATAATAAAGTTAACCCTCTCTAATAGCTTAAGCTTTTAAATGAGTTGGTTGACAATCTAATATGGTATCAAAGCATGCAATAGATCCTGTGTTTGAACCTGACTGCCTATGTGATTATTAAATACTTGCACGTGTTTAGCCCACTTACGGAGGAGAGCCTGACTACACGTGAGATGGCGTGTTAAGAATATAAATAATAAAGTTAACCCCCTCTCTCTAAAAGCTCAAGCTTTTGGATGAGTTGGTGGTTAACAATGTAATATATCTTAACCATAACAAAGTCCCTGTATGGGGGATTCATACTAGTATAGGCATTCTTTGGCACGAGGGTTTGGCTTCCTTGATTCAGGTAGGAGGGCTATGGCTTTCGTCTTTCGTCTTTATCTGGGTCCTATTAAATGTGAAGAAGAAAAAAGCAGCCTACCTTCAAGACCTCAGAGGGCCAGGGCTCCTTATTCAACTCACCGTGAGGAAAGGAAGGCAAGCTACATCTCAAAGCAAAAACTTGGGCTTCAAGCTTCAACCTTGGCACCTGGTTGAACGTAGGGAAGGGGACCCCGGATCACCCTTAGTAGTGTCATTGGCGCGGAACTGGCCCTACAGATCCCCATAACGGATCTCATCATATACGCAAGTTGTTTTTACTATTTTGGTTTCCAGTTTACCGTTTTCGATCAACTTGAAATACTTTTACATTAAATATTTTTTGTCTTTTGTAAAATATTTGTGCAACATTTTCAGGCTGCATTATTTTTTTGGAGTGGAGATGCTTCTGTTGAATTGCAAGGCTTGGTTAATTGATTTATCATCAGGAAAAGGAGTTTTGTTAAGAATATAGTAGTAGATAATAAAGTTAACGCTCTCTCTAAAAGCTCAAGCTTTTAGATGAGTTGGTGGTTAACAATGTAATATATATCTTAACCATAAGCAAGTTCTTTTTACTATTTTGGTTTCCAGTTTACCGTTTTCAATCAACTTGAAATACTTTTATATTAAACGTTTTTTGTCTTTTGTAAAATATTTGTGCAACATTTTCAGGCTGCATTATTTTTTGGAGTGGAGATGCTTCTATTGAATTGCAAGGCTTGGTTAATTGATTTATCATCACGAAAAGGAATTTGCTCACTGCAACAGTTGGATGATTTAATCCATATTTGGAGTTTTGGTTTACAGCATGGTGAGGACTTTTTAAAATTCTTGGGCCTGCTTAGAAACAATTGAATAGGAAAATTCATGTCTGTTTTGATTTCTTTTTTTATTGCAACATTATGCTGTCAATCTGAGAGATCGAACTGTATTATGTTGCAGCAAATGATTTCATTCCAGAACTTTGTACAAGCTATCTGGCGAGGAACTTTGTACGTGCTGATCTAATGTATTCCTTTTGTGTTGCCATCATATTCTCCAACATCCTTCTTAATAACATATTTGACTGAAAAGTTGGTTCCAGTAAAGTGGGTATCGGGAGATGCATGGTTTGGAGTGCTACTGGTTTTACTCTTTTTGGATGCAAGAGATGCTATTGCTATCCTTTATCTAGATACATTTTAATCTAGAATAAACGAAGGCATCCAAGCGTGTTACATCCTAAAATTTTTTTTTGCTGGTTTCCCAAATAAAACTTGGTTTTGTGGAAGTATTTAAGAAATACAGAAATCGTAAAACAGTGTTGCACATTGCATTTGCCTTCCAGTAATTAATAAAATTTTCTGTGTATTTCATTGCTTACAAGACTTTGATGGTTATAGGTTCATGGTTTTTCTAATTTTTCCACGGCCTTACTGAAGAGGCTTATATGGGTATTAGTTCTTTGAACGAAGGCAGTAGATAATAAGTAAAGGCTGCACATGGGCCAAAATCAACCAACCTGTTTGACCTTGATGATCTGAATTCGCTTTGAATCTGCAAGATCCCAAGTGAGTGAAATTGTGGATCCAAATAAACTCAATAAGTTTATCAAGTGGGATTTATGTTCAAATTGTGGATCTCAACTGTATTGCTTTCAAATTTTGGTTGTGTGGGATTAAGATTAAAAGATGGATACAATCAGCTATTGCAGATTTTGTCAGCTCTCCATAAATCGTGAATCCCATGAGCATTTCTGAAAACCGCTCTTCTTGCTTGGACACTTTGCATCTCTGATGCTGTAGTTCACTTGCGCAACTCACCCTAGTGCTGGAAGCAAGAAATATGGACTTAGATCATGTGAAAGTGTTTCCATGGACATGATTTGAAAGTTTTAAAGGTAAAAACATCATTGATGCCCCTAAGAAGATCTAAGATGGAGCATTAACAAGAATGAAAATGGTGTGGATTGTAGCTTGTACCAATTGTCAATGAGTGAGCTCATACACTAATTCCGGATGTTATAATTAACTAATGTGGGACAAGCTCTAACATAGCTTAAGTAAGTGATTGATGTTCTGTCATTGTGGTCAATGATCAAGGAGTAAGTCAATAGTAAGAGGACATTGCCTACAGAACCAAAGCAAGATGAAGTGGCAATCAGTCTTTGAATTTGTTTTTTGACTGTAGGTTATCGACAAAGTTGGTTGAAAGTTCAATAGAGTACTACTTGGGAAGCTTAAATTTGAGGGACTGATTTCTTTGAGGCATCCGGTTGAAGGTAAGGGAATTGTTTCAATGCGAGGGTTAGATGGATGAGTAAATGCCAAAAGGTAGAACAAAGAGTGAGTTTCTGGGCCATTAGAAGTGGAACATGAAGATACGAAGAGGGCCAGTTTTTTATTATCAAGGCATTAACCTAGTAACTCACTTCTGTGGGGAAGTGATCTGTTCAATGTTTGGCTGGTTGCTGGGATTGTTGTGATTCGCGAAGAACATGATTCCTCTGGATTTAATCAGATCATGGTTTCCTGTGGCACTAACAAGTGATGATGTCTCATCGTGGGCTCGAAATTTGCTGACAGTCGTTTGTAATTTTCCAGTGGACATAAAAAACTTGATGATGTCTGAATATCTTATGTTGTTCTACTTCCATCTTTCGCATATATTTATGAGGACATGAATTATGAGTTTGGGAAAATAATTTGCTTCGTTTTTGTTGGATAATTTCTCCTCCACTTGGTCTTCGTTTCCAAATATTTTGTTCTCACAGAGCCCCCACCTGTTTCTTGTTAAGGAACCTTATACTCACTATTTGTTCTACAGATGTGGGCTATATCCTGCAACTCTTTTCCGCATACACCCTGGAATTTACTAGCTTCATGCGTAAAGCATCCGGATTTGACTGTAGACAGGTTGGTTTGTTTTATGACAAAATGTCTGATACTTTTCTTGAGTGTTACCTGGAACTCTAATGATCTACCTCTTCCAGTGAGAGGCATCTTGCTGATTCTTTGATAGTTTGGCTTGCCGCTAGCACCGAACAATTTGAACAGTTGCGCAACACCACAGACGATTGCAGTGGAATTCTAAAAGAGGTAAAGATGAGATGCTTCAACCCTTTTCACTGAGGAAGTCCTAGATATGGTGCATTGCTGCTTAAAACATTTGTGATACCAAACGATCCTGAAAAAATTCCTATTGTTTCTCTAGGGTCTCAGTCGAACACCAGAAGAACAATAATTATAAAGAACCAGACTTAAACGTAGTAGAATTTTAGTAGTACAAATATGAAAGAAGGATCATAATGCTCATACTGTCCTAAAAATTAGGTTTCACAAGATTTATAAATAGATAATAAAAGCGGCAATAGTCCATTTTGGAGCTTTTATTGCTTCAGTAGCAGAATGATATATTGCAGGTTGTTAGATATTTGTTGATGCATCACAATCCTGGACAAAGCTGATAATGTCATGCATCTTGAGCCATAAGAAGTAACTACGATTCAAGGCTAAATTATGGTTCTGAAAAATCTGTTAATGGTTTTTCTTATTGGGGCAATATTTAGGGTGATTTTGAAGAATATTTGGAATCCTGTGATTGGAAGATAGGAGAGTCCATAAGACAGTTATATGATATTATACTCTTTACCCTATTCTTGAACATGGGGAGTGTATTACACATTCCCACACATGTAGTATTTTGATGTACATCTTTTCCATTTTACATTACGTTATACGATTGCATACGCTGATTGGTCAATTGTACGACTAATCATTGTTTTCCACACGTTTTTATTGGTTGTGTTGAACAGATCCGCATTAGCCTCTTGCCGTTGTGGTTTGCTGCAGGTATACAACTTTGAGAACGATTCAATTCAAGTGCTGAAATGATAAAATTTATATGCATTCACTCCCAAAATTATTCACCCAAATCAATAGGAACTGGTTGATGTTGTAGGGAAAAGAAGGAGCTGCTACTTTTCTAAATTAGCTCAGGAGAGCATTGATGCTGCTCTTAATCTAATGGCACGTCCGTCTACAAGCATGATGAATGCATCAAGAGATGATGATGCACGCCACTACAAGATCAGATTGACACGATATACCAAGGTTCTCCTTTAAGCCTCTTTTCGCCCTCAATACTTCAGTTTGTACCATTTGAGGGTTTTTGGCCCGCTTTGACATTTGTTCGCCTGATCCAGAAACTCATTTGGCTCTGTATGTCTGATGAAGAAGAAATGCCTTAACTCAATTTTTTTTTTGGAATGTTATAGAGTGGCAATACTATATTTTGTGGCCCTATTTCTTGAGTGAATTAGTCTGTGATTGCTGGAGTGTATTTGGTGGGGAAAAACTACTAGCAAGAACACCTCTTGTATTTTTCCCTCGTGCAAATAGAGAATAGGCTAAATATTGCAATCCACAATAACCAAACAAAGTAAATCTAGGAGTCACAAAAGTAAAGTAAACAACCAAACCACGAGACACCAAGATTTTTACGTGGTTCCCCCTAAAATAGAGGTACGTCCATGGGACCGTAGTCCGCTTCCAAATCTTCCACTATAACCAATAATGGGGTTACAAGGTTCTTCTCTAGTACACCACTAGAGGCTTACAAACATCACCCAAAGGTGGATTTCAACAAAATCAACAAAGATACAAGTTTAGGTCTCACCAAAGTAGATATCCCAAACTCTTAGATCCCAAGAAAAACTTGACGATCCGCTCCGATCAACATGTAGAGCTCATCGAAGTGAACAACATACTGAAATTTCATCAAAATCGGAGAAAAGATGAACACCCGATCTGGGCTTGAACTTGAAGCAAAACCCTCCCTTTTTAACAAAGTCTCTCGAAGTCTCTCTATCTTGTTTTCTGGAAGTGCAGCAGTAAAGGAGAAAAAGTATCTACTGGCCCATTTGTATTCTCCATAAGAAAAATACAAGATTCCACCTTTGCAATTTCAATAAATGCAAGATTACCCATATGTTTTGGACCCAAACAATTGAGCCCATGTGGAATCCCCCAAATTAAGGAGGGACCCACCCATCATGTTTATGGTTTACTGGTCAAAGTTGGGTGATGTGAATTTTCATCTTCAGTGCAGAAAGTGGACCTCTCAGGGTGCCCACAAATAACCTCAACAATTCTGCTCATGTCAATGCTTCCTTGTTCGTATGGTACTGATCTCATGTTGGCCAAGGCTGTGAAACAGTATTCCATTAGCCTTGAACGCACTGATGGAGATCAATGCCGGGATCTGTTAGCTCTGTTGCCAACCTTGTCCTTTGAAGCAGTAGAGGAGGTGGATGTTTCCAACTGTCCAAGGCTACCCCTTGAAGCTTCCATTGAGTGCTTCTGCAAGTCATTTCCATCCTTGAAGATATTTAAGGCAGCCCACCATTTGAACTTCAAGATGACAAAGTTGGGTCAACTGGTGCAAAAATGCCCGCTCCTTGAGGAGATTGACTTAACAGTAGATATTAATCCAGTTATTCCATCACAAGTTTCAATTGAATCTTCAAGTCCTGCAATATCATTACGAGCTTCAACAGTCTCTCTTCAAATAGATAGTTATCTTTGGCCTGCGTCCGAATTGTATACAACCAGACTAGTGCTGGCAAATGTTACAAAGCTCAAATTGGAAGGCCGGGTGGATCTAAATGGTAGGTTGTGTACTCTCCCTCTCCCTCTCCCCTCTCTCTCTCTCTCTCTCTCTCTCTCTCTCTCTAAATGGTAGGTTGTGTACTCTCCCTCTCCCTCTCTCTCTCTCTCTCTCTCTCTCTCTCTTCACATATCCATGGACACGTGGATACCAACAAAATTTATATATTTTTTATTGAATTCCCATTTGTTGGTCTGAAATAAAACTCGCAGGGGTGTTATACTTTTGGTGGAATGGTGGGAAAGAGTTCATCTCTTCTAAATACTTTTACTGCACTTGTCCCCATTCCGATTGTTCCATATCATGGTCCTCTTGATTGGAAACTCTACATGCATGAAACCTTTTTCTTTTTAAGATTGGAGCAAATTGTTTGTACAATTTCTAAGGTGTTGCTTCTCTCTCTCTCTCTCTCTCGTGATCTTGCAGATTATGACCTAAAAAATATCTCAGAAATATGTGCTTCCTTGTCTTGCCTGAACCTTAGAGGTTGTACTACAGTGACCGATACTGGCATCTCAGTTCTCATTCTCAGATGTGTAAAGCTGCATTCACTTGTTGTCTGTGATACTTCTTTTGGTCACAATTCTATGCTGGCTCTCAGATCTGGCATTCCCGGTTTGAATCATTTTCCAACTTCGGATGTTGAAAAGAACCATGCCAAATCATTGGCTTCTAAGCTTCAAGTACTGCATATGGGTGGCTGCATTGGTAAGTCATTGTTCATTCACATTCCCTTTATTTTCCTGAACTTTCAATCCTCAAAAATTAGGTTTCTTCTTTATCGGTGGACTATCTAAATATGAATATGTTCATCTCCGAGTATCCTCTTATGCGTTTCCTTTATGTTTTAGAGGTTTTTTTCTCTCTTATGTTTTAAATATTAGGATATGGCAACAGAGAATTATATTGTAGTAGACTTTTCCTAGGAGCAGGATTCATGGTAACAAACCTGTTATGGAGTGTTAGTCTCCTTGTTCTAGTTTTGTAATATTTTACCTCTGTTTTTGCTATTCATTCTTAGAATACTCTCTTTTACAGGGAGTATGAAAGGGGCTGAAGTAGCTATTTTTCCAGCTATACAATCCACTTTACTTTTGATGATTTAACCTTTATGGATATGTGTAAGTCAAGTAATATGTGCAATTTAAACAACAGATTGCTGCGGTGGAGAAGAGTTTGAACATCATAATTGTTAGAGCTTGTCCCATATTGGTTGATTATAACCTCCAAAACTAGTATATGAGCCTGGACGGCCTCTCCACTGATCACCAATTGGTTTTGAGTTGGATGCTTTGACAATAATTAAAGATGGTTAACACCTATGTGTTAAGTTATGTTGAGTTGAGTTAAGGTTTCATTTGTTATGTATTATATTCATAAGGGTAGTTTAGTCATGTATATGTGAGCCCTGTATATGTCTGTGAAAAGCCCCATTTGTTCAAGGAATGAGAAAAATACTTCGACACTCTCTCTCTCTGTGGAATTTCACATGGTATCAGAGCCACGATTCTTCGATCGGTGGTGTTTCTTCCAGTTGATCGAGTATAGAGACTATTGTGTGTCATTTCTCTGAAGATGAGTGTGGTACATTGAGTCGACTGGGCTTCTTTGGATCTGAAGACCTCGATCTGGGTTGGTTCAAACAACTGGGCTTGTTCGACCACCATCACCGACCACCGTACGGTGCTCGTCAGCCACCGGCGAACCTCCGGCGACCATCAACAGCCTTCGGCGACCACCGGCGAGCCTCCGGCGACCACCAATAAGCTCCGGCGACCACCACAGAGCATCGTACAACTCGCTACAGTACCTGGGTGATCTCGGTTTTGCTTTAAATTGACTAGTAATCGCGGTTTTGTTGTTTTTAGTCTTGATTTGGACTGTACAACACTCGTTTTTGGTCTTATGGTTGTCTGGGTTGACTCTATTTCCTCTCGAAATCAACTGTGTTGTCTTGATTTGAGTTCGTTATTCATCAAATTCACTATTCCACATCTGGCGAGTACTGTAGACTCTTCGGCGAGTACTGTAGATAGCGTTACTACTCCAGATACTCTCTCTTTGATCGAGATCTTGGTTTACTGCCTCTGTTAACACTTGGAAGCTGGTCAGACAGCTCAGTGGCTTGAAAAGGGGTCAAACAGCTCATCTGGAAGGTTTTTGAGGTCCAGGGAGGTTCAAGAGGCTCTTTTGACCGTTTTTGACCACTTTTTAGGGGTCCGAGACTTGTTCCGGACTAATTTTGACGTTCCGGATCCATCCGCGGGGTCCGTTTCAGGTGATTTGAAACGGATATTGTTGGTACAATGGACGGTTTCAACACTACTAAGAGTGGTACCCTTTTTGACGGGGAGTTACAAACTCTCAGGCGCCTACTGGCTAGGCTTAACGCTCCATCTACCACAGCTTCTACTTCCACTGCCTCTGATTTCTTTGCTCACAAAGAGATACATCATGCTAATGCTTCCTAAGCACCCAGGTGGTAAGTTGGATCCCAAAGCCCGCAAGTGTGTTTTCCTTGGTTATTCTCCCACTCAGAAGGGTTATAAATGCTATGACCCGCACTCTCGCAAAATGTATGTCTCCATGGATGTCACTTTTTGGGAAACAGAATCCCTTTATCCTTTGTCCACTTCATCTCTTCAGGGGGAGAATGATAGACAGGAAGAGATGTTGGCATTTCATACTCCTGAGTCGTGGTCTTATCCTTTACCTTGTCATGGTGAGGGGGAGAAAGAACCTTTACCTGCAGAAGGAGCAAAGCATGATGGTCGGGAAAGACTGGATAGGTCAAATTTGCAGACCTTTTCTCGAAGGAATAAAGGCAAGTCTACATGTGCAGTGCCACTTTGCCAATCTCCATTACCTACTCCAGTTTCGGACTCTCCCGCTGATTCATCTGGTAATGATTCTCTTCCTATTGTTGTTGATGATCATAATGCTCCTATTGCTCTTAGAAAGGGAGTTAGATCATGCACTCAACATCCCATTTCCCAGTTTGTTTCTTATGACCGTTTATCTCCTTTGCATCGTGCTTTTGTTTCGTCTCTTTCTTCTATATCTATTCCATAGCATTGGCAGGATGCATTCATGATACCTAAGTGGAAAAGAGCTATGGTAGAGGAGATGACAGCTTTAAAAAGGAATGGCACTTGGGAGCTAGTATCTCTTCCAAGAGGGAAGAAACCTGTGGGGTGCAAATGGGTGTTCACTGTGAA
Organism: Vaccinium myrtillus; assembly: GCA_016920895.1. NCBI lineage: Eukaryota > Viridiplantae > Streptophyta > Magnoliopsida > Ericales > Ericaceae > Vaccinium > Vaccinium myrtillus. Next base: position 23,007,322 of record CM029270.1, read on the forward strand.
ACACAAAGCTGATGGGACAGTTGAGAGATACAAGGCAAGACTTGTTGCCAAGGGCTTCACACAAACCTATGGTATTGACTACGAGGAGACGTTTGCCCCTGTAGCGAAGATGAACTCTGTGCGAGTTCTACTCTCCTGTGCTGCTACTTTAAATTGGCCTCTTCACCAGTTTGATGTGAAGAATGCATTCCTCCATGGTGAATTAGAGGAGGAGGTGTACATGGCTATTCCACCGGGTTTTTCTTCATCTCAAACCGAGGGAAAGGTGTGTCGATTGAGGAAGACACTCTATGGATTGAAACAATCTCCTAGAGCATGGTTTGACAGGTTTCTCAAAGCCATGTTGAGATTTGGATACAAACAGAGTCATGCTGACCATACTATGTTCATCAAGCGGAGGAATGGTAAGATTGCCATACTTATTGTCTATGTGGATGACATAATAATGACAGGTGATGATGTGGATGAGATTGCTAGCCTTAAGGCTCTTCTTGCTCAAGAATTTGAGATTAAGGATTTGGGGTCTATGAAGTACTTCCTTGGAATGGAGGTGGCTCGATCTGACAAAGGGATTTTTATCTCTCAAAGGAAGTACATCCTTGATCTCTTAGAAGAAACTGGTATGTTGGGATGTAAGCCAGCTGATTCTCCCATTGAGGCCAACCATCATCTTTGCAGCAATGTGGGGGAGCTTACAGAAAAGGAGAGATATCAGAGACTTGTGGGTCGCCTGATATACTTATCTCACACCAGACCTGATATTTCCTATGCTGTGGGGGTTGTAAGCCAGTTTATGCATGAACCTCGTACTGTGCATCTTGATGCTGTTTATCGCATTTTGAGGTATCTCAAATCAGCCCCAGGTAAAGGAATCTTGTTCTCCAATCATGGTCACTTGAGATTGGAAGCTTTCACTGATGCAGACTGGGCGGCGATCTACTTCTGGCTATTGCACCTTCCTTGGAGGGAATTTGATTACATGGAGGAGTAAGAAGCAGTCTGTGGTGGCTAGATCTAGTGCAGAGGCTGAGTACAGAGCCATGGCTCATGGTGTTTGTGAGCTTTTATGGCTCCAAACCTTCTTATATGATTTGGGATTTCCTGATCGTGGTCCTATGAAGCTCTACTTTGATAACAAAGCAACCATAAACATTGCTCATAATCCTGTTCAACATGATCGAACAAAGCATGTTGAGATTGATAGGCATTTCATCAAGGAGAAGCTGCGCAACGGTTTGATATGCATGCCCTTTGTGAGATCCGAAGACCAATTGGCCGATGTATTTACTAAGGGTCTTAGTAGTAAAAGTTTTCACCCCATTGTATTCAAGTTGGGCTTGATAGACATCTTTGCACCAACTTGAGGGGGAGTGTTAAGTTATGTTGAGTTGAGTTAAGGTTTCATTTGTTATGTATTATATTCATAAGGGTAGTTTAGTCATGTATATGTGAGCCCTGTATATGTCTGTGAAAAGCCCCATTTGTTCAAGGAATGAGAAAAATACTTCGACACTCTCTCTCTCTCTGGAATTTCACACTATGTGTAGATTGATGTGACTAGGGACATGGATGATGTGATGTAGCTAGTTTGGGAATACTTGGAGGAGAGACGAGTAAACTTCCGAACAATAGGCGTTGTTGTCCTTTTATCTTTTTGTATTGGTTCTGGATGAACTTTTCTACCATTTTTAGTTCTCCCTCCTTCCCAAAAATTGTCCCTCTTTAGGAATCCAACATGCTAAGGGGGACACCGTCATTTTCTGCAAAACATATTAATTTCCCTAATTGGCCTCTTTGAAATGCAATTAATCACTTTTGGATTTCAATGCATTGTTTCCCTCCAATTTTGTGGTCAAATTTGGGGATGAAGGGATAACAAGAAAATGGTTCAATTTTCTTACCTTGAACAGTCAAAATGGACAAGGATTATGGCACATCAAAAAAAGGAATAATGGACCAAATTTTTTGGATGGAGTGTGGTATGTTATTTTGCTATGTGCAAATTGTAAGTAGTGTAGGGGTACCCATTTAATAACAAGGACGTATCCTCTAGAATCCAAACCATACGATTTAAAAAGATAATCAGAACTTTGAAGGGTCACTGACCCTTGCGATAATCTTCCCCCTAGCTTTTACCAAGAACATTTTGGGCTTCGTCTTGTCCTGAAGTGCTTTCTACTCAGAACAATTTGCATGAAAGAGGGTATAATGATCTCAAGAAAATAGCAAAGTTGAAATGGAGTTCCGTAGTTACCTCAAAATAGGACTGTGAGTGGAATGGATACCCATATTAATGGGAACAAGACTTGGTGATTTTAGTTTCTTTTTTCCCTTCTTTCTTTTTTGTTTTTAATTTTTAGGTGTCTAGTTGTGATGAGTTCATTAGCATTTTTATATCTAACAACACTAACATGAGTCATTGCTTTACAGGTGTTGATGAAAAGTCTATTTCGGAGCTCATGGCTGAAACACCCATGCTGAAGAGTCTATGTTTGAGAGAGACTCAAATTGATGATAACACTCTTTATAGTTTCCTTGGTTCCTGCTTGGAGATGCTTGACATTTCTGATACTAAGGTATGGCAGCATTCTAATGAAACCTTATGTCCCTCTCCTGAGCTTCTATAGATACTAATAGTATCGCTAATGTTTTGTTTAGTTGGTGGAATAGAACCACTACTATTACTAATACTTTGTTTAGTCGCTGGAAATAACTGAGGCACATGAAATAACTGAGGCACATGAAATTTGGGCTAAAGTTCTATAAGCAATAGAACATGGACTCCTGTATACATACAAAGTAACTGTTTCAAAAACTTGACACTATGATTGCGCAGAACTAGAACCCGTATAATAAGATGCAATACCTCGAGGCACCTTCAAATTATCAGTTTCCCAGATAACAAACAAAATATATTGATCAGACAATTAAACACCTATCTGCACCCTACACCCGTACATGAGTCCATGTAAAATACTTAACAATTGCTCGCCTGGATATGGGACTAGATTCTGCAATCTCGTCATCTGTCAGATTGCCTTTAGATTCTATGGCAGAGCCTGCCTAAAAGATCTTTGTAGTCAAATTACACCTCTTTTGAACGGTAAAAAAATCTGGAGAACCTTTTCATGGAGTTAACATCGATTTGTTGAATCCCAGTTGCACTCGAAATATCTCTAAGGTGGTGGGCAATTACCAGTCACGAAGACTTGCTTGCATATATCCATTGTGGGTCATATGTGTCAAGTGGATGAGATTATTTTCTAGTCCATAATCTGCCCCTTTGATAGAATCAATGTTGTGTTTTCTACCTTGTTGCATAACTGATACACCAAGGCGTTGAACCTTGTGTGCACGGGCCCTACACAACACAAAGTTTGTTAGATTGGGGGATCAGATTTTGAAGGGAAGACAAGGGAATATCCTTGGGATTTTCTTTCCATGGATGGCTGGTTTTTCCCCTGGTACCGGATAGTTAATGCAAGTGCTTTGGACCCATCAATGTTTCGCTTTGTTGAATTTCAGGTTTCTAGTACCGCTTTGGCTCACGTCGTTGCTAGAAGTCCTGGTCTGAGTTGTTTGAAAGCCAAAGGATGCAGGAATCTCTTTCAACAGCAAAGTAAGACAGACGATGGGCATTTTCGTTCTTTCCAGTATTTGTGCGAAGAATGGTGTAATCAGTTAGGAAAAACCTGCAAGTTGGAAGAAATTGCACTTGGATGGGGATTTTCTTGCTTTTCTCTAGAAGCTCTGAAACCTGCAATTGCAACATTAAAAGTAGTAACTGTGGGTCTTGGCGCGTCATTAGGTCAAGATGCAGTGGAACTCCTACCCACTACTTGCCCTTTGCTGGAGGAAGTGATCCTTTATTTTCAGGTACCTTTCATTCATGGGATTGTATAGCTTTTGTTCACCACCCATTTCCTTAATGCAAGCTCGCTGAAAATAAGAAAAGTGAAAAAAATAGGATACACTGCATGATTAGGATGAGTATTGTGTTGCAGGGCATAGTGCTAAAGAAAATTAATAAAAAAAGGTTGGCCACAAGACTTGTTAAAGTAGTTATGATCTTTAAAACCTTTCGACTATTGCTCAAGTGCTCATTATGCCTCACCACAAAGAGACAAATTATAGAGATCGTTGTAGTGGTGGTCCTTGGACAGAGCAATAGAGTAGGGATCTTTATACTTTTACGTATTTGCTTGAGATCTTTGAACCTTTTCTTTATCTACTGGGTTCTTTGTACTTTTAACATAAATATGCTGTATACCCTCACCTTCTCAACGACTTTTACGGGTAAAAACCTCTGCTTGTTGGAAGCTGTATAATTTTAGATTTCAGTTCCTCCATGTGGTCCGTGGGATTTTTCTTTTCACTCAATAGACTATTTTTTCACGTTGTAAGACTGCTTATGGAAGATCACTGTCAATTCAGAAGTACTCTCAATTTTCTTACAGGTAATTTCTGACCGTGCCTTACGAAATATTGTGGAATCATTGAGACACTTGCAAGTATTGGCTCTCTGCTACTGTCTTGGTGAGATAACCCCACTAAGCTTTAAGTCCAGTATGCCGAACTTGAGGAAATTGAGGCTTGAAAGGGTAACTCCGTGGATGACCAATGATGATTTGGTTATTCTGACTCAAAATTGTGCAAATTTGATAGAGCTTTCATTGGTAGGATGCAGACTTCTCAATTCTGGTGAGTAATCGTTATTGAGAAGACCTGTTTGCACTTTGCATTCGGATACAAGTATTGCCCTCCATATCTGTTTTTCATTTTCGTACTTTTTGAAATTCTTTTTGCAAAATGCTGAAGTTGATGACATAGGTCGCCTTTTTGCTCTCAATCCTTGCTCTATGCTTCCGCTCTCAATCCTCGCTTGTGAAGTTTAGTAGTTTGGCATTTTTTTGAAATCATACTTTTTGCTCACTCCTGCCTTCGCTTGCTCACGCACGCACATTTTGTGGTTTAGCTCCGACCCCCACCCCAAGAAAAAAAGAAGAAAAAATCCCCTATTTTTTGGTTCAATTTTTTATGTTATGCCTGTGGACACCTTTTTTGTTCAGGTCTTTATTTACACTTTTTTAAGAAGAATGGACACTTCGAAGAAGTTACCTTTGTGAGACAGTTCCCTTGCTCATTGACTTGGGACACACATTCAAATAATTCTTTGGATTTTATACACGTGATATGCATTGCAAGTTTAATAGAAAAACTTTGAATCAATGATGAAGTACGAAGAAGGTTAAATAAGAATATGATCCCTTAATTTAGGTAGTTCATAACCCAAAAGCTTTGTAAACAGTATTTTTACTTTTTAACTTGTCTCAATTTGTGGAATGTGGAAAATCATTTTTACTTTTTTAAATGTAGTAGTTATTGGAAAACATTGCTAGTACAGATTTTCATATGTACATACAAAAATTACATTCATTAGTAGCCATGATGTAACTTGTTCTGATAGGAGAAAATTCTGTGATGGCGTGTTCATATCTTGATGTAGCTTCTCCCATAGCTTATCTATGCCTTTCACTTGTGGTTTTTGGACCTTCAATTAGTCTAATCTTTGTCCTCTTACTGTTTTATGTCCTTTGGTAGATTCACAACGGATCATTTCAACTGGTTGGCCAGGCTTGATTTTGATTCATCTAGAGGTTTGCCACTATCCCTTTCTCTTGTTTAATATAAATGCTTGCATGATTACATTAATGCTCTAGAAAAAAGTTATGGCAGTTTTAGTATTGATTTTTTATTTTTGTATTTTTCCCCACATAGTAGGAGATGGACTTGTTTTCCTGTTGGATATTTGAGGAATGCGCTATTTAGTTGTTCCAACAGTTTTTGCAAGCATTACTATTTAGTTTTGACATTGTATGGTCTCGTTGAATTAGGACAATACAGACCTTTTTGTTTTTGTTAGTGAGGACAACACGCGCACACACTCACGTGTGATTCGTGAATGTATTAATGCAGAGAGTGGAGGAGAGAATTGAGCTATTTTAAGCTTCTGCTCTGATAAGCAATTGAGCTTTAAGAATTTCCCTGGTGCAGTACTTTTTTGGGGAAATGACATTTCAGAGGGGAATGGGGTAAAGAATTCCACTTTGATGACACACTTTTTGGCAATCATCACTTAATGGGTGGAGAAAAAATATTTCCAGATTCATGGGGTAAGATCTTTTCCCAGACCAAAAGCCCCCTCCCCTTAAAATTCTTCACAAATAATAACACACCCCTCATACCCCCGATTGAAACATCAATCTCCCATTTCCTCCAAAACCTAGCCCTCTGACCATCTATCTCGCTCTGTCGTAAGATTGCAGGTACTCTCTCTCTCTCTCTCTCTCGATCGGACTTGTTTCTCTCTCTTGATAGATATGCTCGTGTTGGTCTTCTCATAAGTAATAGGAACAAATACTGGAAGCAATTACAGTAAATTAAAAGAAGGAGAAGAAGAACAAGAGAGAGAGAGAGAGAGAGAGAGAGAGAGAGAGAGAGAGAGAGAGAGAGAGAGAGAGAGAGAGAGAGAGTGTCAATGTTTCGGTTACAGAGGCAGAATAGAAAAACCAAATCAAGAGAGAGAATCGATTTCAAGCTGCAATGTTTGATTGGAATTTGTTTCCTTGTGGTCTTTATTGTCGTCTTTGTGGAGTGTTCCAAAGTTCCAATGGGTTTGAACTGGAAATGGTAAATTACAAAGTTCCACAATGGAAAATTGGGATTAAGACAACATACTGCTAATACACTCGTTCTCATTTGGTGCAATGGTATTTTCTAATGGTGCAACCTTAATTCACTCAAGGTGCAATATTTTTTTATTTAAGAAGCAATGGTTTTTTAAAAAAAAAAAAAACAAAAACAAAAAGTTTGATTAAGGAGCAATGATTATTCTCAAATGGTCTCAAGGGGACGAATGTTAATTCACTCAAGGTGCAACTTTTTTCGTTTAAGAAGCAATTGCTATTATTTTCAAAATAAAAAATTTGATTTAAGGAGCAATGGTTATTCTCAAAGGGTGCAATGATGATTAAGTCAAGGTGCAACTTTCTTTCGTTTATGGAGCAATGACTATCTTTTTGAAATAAAAATTTTGATTAATTAAGGAGCAATGGTTATTCTCAAAGGGTGCAAAGTTAATTCTCTTAAGGTGCAATGTATATTCGTTTAAGGAGCAATGGCATCAGGAAAAATTTGGAGATTCCCACCAATGCACTCTGTGTCCCATTGGATTGCACCTTCAATGCGTTTGTGTTGCTTCTTGTGTCAACAGCATTGCACCCAGTTTAGTCCAAATGGGGTGCCATGGTTTTATGTAAGAGTGCAACTGTATTTAACATAAGTGCAATAGTGTAGTTTCATAAAAGGAGCACAATTTTTTTTTTTTTCATCTTCATTCGGTTGCAATGTTATTCTTAGATGGTGCCATATAAAGTCACTCCAGGTGTAGTGTTGTCTAATTTAATGAGCAATGATCATTTTTCTCAAAACAAAAAAATCGAATTTAGACATCATATGGGCAACTCAATCTTTCTCATTTGGGTGCAATGTTATTATCAAAGGGTGCAATGTTAATTCAATGAGTATGGTGCAATATTAATACACTAAAGGTGCAACATTTTTTCATTTAAGGAGCACTTAAAAAAAATATTGCATTCGTGTTGGTCCATATGAGGGTGCTAGTGTGTTGTCAAACCAAAGTTTCTAGAAATAAATTTCCAGCATTGCACCCTGGGTCCATTTCTATTGCACCTTTAATGCAATTGTGTTGCACTTTTTTTTTTTGGCACCCTGAGTCTATTTCAATCCATGGAACTGAAGGGGTTCATTTTCCGGAAGGGGTTGATCATTTTCCATCTCAGAATTCATTATCAGCATTGCACCATTGGTCAATTTCTATTGCACCTTTAATGCAATTGTATTGCACTCTCGAACCAAATCCTTGCACTCGTATTAGTCGACTGAGGGGTATTTTGCAACCTGAGGGTAATTTCGTAAATCAATCTCCTGGTGCCACTTATGTGGAATTATTATTTTCCGTCTCATGCATGAGGTGATTCCCAATAAGTGTTCCATGAAAATGGAATAATTCGCCCTCCTTCCCACTGAACAGTCATTCCCCCTACTTTTTTTTGGGCGGTAAACTGGTGCAGTACTTAGCTGTACCAAAGAGATTAGTAAACAAACTGTCTGGGTGTTTCTTTTGTCTTTTTGTTATCTTTTTGTTTGATAGTGCCTGATTAGTATCCATGCCCCTATTATATGCAAAGTATAATTTCAAAAATTTCACGAATAAATAATTAAAAACACATTTTGAAATATTATTATAGAACATCACATCGTGACTTATTTATCATAACATGATTGAGACATAACAATAGTATGTCATTATTCTCAATATAAGTAAGAACATATGATATGGTAAGTACATAATTATTCTTGTGACCACTCAGAGTAGTCACCACCATCACCAAAGAAATCATCTTTGGTTTGGTTCCACTAGGTTATGCAAGGTACTCAGAAATGTCGAAAGAAGGAATATCAATGGGTTCAAAAGGGTCAACAGATTGGTTCTAACCAATTCGATCGACGAAGTTTGTTTCAATTTCTTTTCCTTTTCCCTTGAGCGATGCTTGGTAAAGCTCAATCAAATGCTTTGGCGTATGACAGGTACACGACCAATGACCTTTCCCACCACATCTATAGCAAGAATCCTAAGAGTTCTTAGAGGGTTTATTCTGGTCCCGTTTCCCTTTTCTTTGGACACTTCTAATCTATTCCATTTATTCCACTTCTGGGGGTACTATGGTTTTTTTTTTTGGTTTCTGAATATACCCCCCACGGACTTGGTGGTCATGACCGTGACACCCACAACCACGACTACGACTTCGTCCATGACTAGGAAAAGAGACTTTATTCGCTTCGGGGAATCGTAGAGCACCAATTAGACGAGACTCGTGATTTCTTAGTATTAGCTCATTGTTCTGCTCAGCGACCAGAAGGCAAGAAATCAAATTTGAGGATTTTCCATACCCACACTCTCTTTATTACGGCTGCAGGATTATATTGTCAGAGTGACAAGTGGTAAAAGTCTTTTCCAGCATATCTTTTTCAGTAATCTTTTCCTCACATAATTTCAAAAGTGAAACTATTTTAAATAGAGCCGAGTTATACTCACTAACAGATTTATAATCTTCTAGCCTTAGATTCAGCGAATGATAACGAGCCTTTGCTAGTATTACTGCCTTCTGGTGCCCATACCTTTCCTTTAGATCATACCACAAGGTTAGTGGGTCTTTGACAGTAAGGTACTCGGACTTCAGATCCTCGTGGAGGTGGTGACAAAGGAAGATCATGGCCTTTGCACGATCCTTCAGGGATGCAGTATTACCGGCCGTAATAGTTTTCCCAATTTTCATGGCATCGAGGTGGATTTCTATATCAAGAATCCATGATAAATAATTCTTTCCTGAAATATCGAGTGCTGCGAGTTCCAATTTTGTGTAGTTCGACATTGTCTATAAAATTAGAAATTTTAATTTTAGACGAATATTCACATAAAAGACAATCAAGTTAATGGTACAAGTTTAACTGATTGGGAGAAATGTCATGTAATGATAAACTTCAAGAAGCATAATGTATGTTAAAAAATTTGTGAACCAAACAGCGTTTAGTTAAGCTTTTAGGAGACCAAATGCAATAGAGGATAGGAAAACAAAAGGTTTTCAGCCGCTAATGGCTATACAATCCAATTTAATAGATACACCTATTCATAAATGTATGTATTAATTAAAAGCCGAAGAGAAACAAGATAGTAAATGCATATCTGTTAGTTAATGTATAAATCCATTTCATAGGGTAAGTACTGTAGGTACTCATAATTAAATAGTTCGTGTATTTTTGTTCTCAATGGCAAGTTTTTCAGATATTTATTTATTGCCAGTGTTCAAAATACTTCAAGTATTTTTTAGTTGCAAGAATACTTCAGGTATTCATAAGTTTACTTCTGGTAGAACTTTTTTTTTTTAATAGTTCACTTGTAATTTAAATGTCTATGTAAAAACAGGAAAACAACATAAATAGAGATAAAGTATCAATGTAAAATGCAACCTATTACCTTCTCAGTCCGGTAGAGACTCGTGCTGATAACGTGTTGTAAAACTAAAGGCACTATGAGATAATATTTCAAAAAGTAAAGACAATAATGAACATAGTATATGTAAAGTGTAGTTCTTTCAGAACTACGATGAATGCAATTGATCTCCAGGATCAATCTGATTCACCTTTTTTCTTCTTCATTGCAACTTAATTACCCTATGCCTTTATAGGGGCAAAAGATTGAAACACGTAATTAATACGCTACTGTTGCAACTTCGTTTACTATTCGTAAACCAATTCGCTGAAGAATTCATGACATCCATCATTAGCCATTAATTTCACAACAGTATGTAGAGTTTTTTTAATGAAAATTGTTAGAGTTTTTTTAATGAAAATTGTTATAGAGCTAAAAGAAAAAAGCATGCTAAAGCTTGAGCTCTTTGTTGAATAGTCATCAATATTTGTGAAACCATTTATCTATATTCTATGATGACATTTGATAACCAATAGAATGGAGTATAGACAATTCAAAGTACAAGCTTAAAAAATGCAAGATACTAATTTTTCCTTGCTCTTCCTCCAAAAAAGAAAGAACTCCGCTATGGTTACCAACCTTGAATGTACCAAATAGCATACAGATTGGGGTGTGGGGCCCACTCCGGGGTCCCACAGAAATGATATAAGCCATTCATTAATTTCAAATAATTTTTTAGTGGCTCTGCAAAAAATCAACTTATTTGAATAAATGTAGGTTCTTAATCTAATCTTCCAATTTTGATTCAGATTTCAGGATCCAAAATTCTGAATGTAAATTTGGAAGATTGGATCAGACACCTGCATTTATCCGATTGAGCTAATTTTTTTTCGAGGCCACTTCAAAAATCATTTTAAAATTAATGAACGGCTTGGATCATTTGTGTGGGAACCAGAGAGTGGGCCCCACTTTGCCAATTTATGCACTAGAGGTACCTCTCTCGTCGGTAGCAGTATTATTGAAAAATAAAACACCAATTTTGCAAAAAAGGATAAATAACCATGTATTAGACGGAAACACATCTATGATTTCATCATTATCAAAACCATACTAAGAGTAATAATAGCTATGAAGGCGCTACTGAAAGCTACTGGGAGGGAGGCCTTTTAAGTCTCTGTGAAAGCCAAGCTATGAAGCACGGGTACTCCGAAAGTGTTGTCGTATGAGATACCGGGTAGTGGTACCGTACATGTACAACTCCAGTACAGCAAAATATTTACCCGTATGTTTTTTTTGGTATCCGGGTACGGCATTAGGATGCCCTGCGTACTTCTTTAGGTGTGGCTCCCGTACACCTGTTTTTTGTTTGTTCTTTTTTGTGTTTTAGGTAGATGGTTGATATGAACAACTGATGGTTAAAAATTAATTCTATATTTTTTTTCTCTTCTAATTTTAAGTTTCTTTTTATTTTTTCTTATTATATTTTGTTTTTTGTGAAAGGTCTAATTTGAAGCACCCATGGAAAAGAGAGAAAAAAGAAATTGAGTATGGGAGGTTTAGGTTTACCAGATATCCGTAAATCAAGAAGACCGTGTTCCTCTTTGGAGTTGAGTGATGAAAATGTAAAAAAAGAAAAAAAGAAAAAAAAAGAGGAGGATTAATTAATTAGGTACATAGGAAGAGGGATTCCTGAACTACCAAATTCAAACAGAAAACATTTCAATAAAAAATTATCGCGCATTTGCTTGAACTTGCTGGGGAATATGTCAAACTTTGCTCAAGAGAGTAGATGAACGCTAGAGGTTTGACATTTCCTGGTTCAAGATGAAGTACTGAATGTGTCATTGCTTGTTTCCTATGTATATTTAGAACATGCTATGTAATTATCACATATGGTACTTAAATACGTAACCAGTCATACCTGTGACATGTTTTTTAGGTTTCTCCATATAGCTGTAAGTGTCACTTTCTGTATTTGTATGGCATACCTGTACTGATGCTTCATAGAAGCCAATAAACTGATATCCTGTCACAGAAACACTTGATAAGCTTTCCTGCAGGAGGACGTTGAATTACCTGTCCTCGTGAAGTGAGGAATCTCTGACTTCTACTTATGCTAGACATGCAGACTAGGATAGCCTATATAAGAACTTAGTACAGTACTCGGTCAGAAGGGCAAACCGCACTAGAGCGAATGGAAAGAGACGTACACAATTCTCCCATTATTTAGCCAATACATCTTCTCTATGTAAAACTTGTGCATTCTGAGTTCTGGTGGCCTCACATGATATGCTTCCAGATAAAATGTGAATACTGATTAACACAGGGACGTCATGTACGTGCACCTGGCTTGAGTCTATTTGTGTGAAATGGCTTGACACCTCATGCAATAATTTCGAGGGCTATATTTTTTCCCTACCTGCCTGAGTAACACCTGGAAAACATTGTCAACTGGTACTTGCACTCATTTTCCTCTTATTTCATTTTGCTTGTAGGATATGCAATTTCGAAATCTTTTGCATCAGTAACTGTTCCTTGAGCTTAATTTATGCGTTTCTTTTCTTTCAAATTTGAACCATTATCTGAGAACACCTGATATAATACATTTGTTCAAGTTGTCTGAATTAATGCTGCCGTAACAGCAAACATTCCAACTCAGTTCTAACATTCATCAATGATGACATTTCTCTCTTTGACTAGCATGTTCTTACTTTTATGCTGATTTTGTTATTTAGGATTGTGGAGAAGTAACTAGAAACGGGGTTGCTTCTCTTTTTGACTGCAAAGCCGTCGAAGATATGTTGCTGCGTCACAATGTGAGTTTCTAACTCGTGTCTTGACTTTGCATAGTTGCGTATCTGACTGAAGCTGGATACTGGATCTTCCGCTACACTTTGCATAGTTGCGTATCTGTTGCGTATCTACACCAGTCTAGATGGCCTCCACTTTTTATCTTGTCGGATGCTGAATTTGTGTAGGATAAGGTTTAGAAAATTTATCATGCTTCAAAGAACAGATGAGTGCATGACATCCCTTTCTACATTCTTTTCTATCTGACGTTCCTTTTTATGAAGCAAGATAGCCACACACTGTTCTACATACTTTGGTCACTTTTCAGTGCCAAAGCCGATCCTGACAACTGTGATAATTCAATTAACCTCAGCTACAGGTTTGAGGTAGCATTTAAGAATCCCGCAACATGTCATGATTGCGACTTCTCCCATGGCCGCCAGGGTCTTGAAAGATCTGAATGACGAAGAAAGGTTCTTGTTGACCAACCCCTTAAGTAAAGGATTTTGGCAGAGTTTAATTGAGAAAAATGCCAACCAGAAAAATAAAGGTGGAAAAGAAGCCACCGTTGTTGTGCGGTTGGAAGAATTGTGGTCCCTTTATTAGCTGAATATGGAAAAATAGAAATTCCTAATCCAACACAATGAGGTGCATATACTGAAGCTTTATGACCATTTACTACTTCAGAATGCGCGTGAAATTTCTGTTTTAATGTGTCAAACATGGTAAGTGATTATTTCCTGCATTTCATATGTTTTCTTGCATGACGTTTCCCCTTATCATGTCCTTAACCGCTACATAGGATCTTAGGAAACCGCTACATAGGATCTTGCTACCTTTGACTGGTGACTTGCAGTCTAACTTCAATATTTCAGGGCCCTGGAATCCAGAGGAATTTCATTCTTGATGCTGCTTTGTTGGTAAGCATGTAGACCGAGGGCACTTTAGTTGTTTGTTTTTCACAAAAAGGATAACGAAGTTCAATTTGCCTATATACCCTGCCCATAAGGTTATGACTTTTGTATCCCGTGGTGACTTCTGTTATTTCAGATGCCAATGCTTCGGAAAGTATCTCTTGACGTGTGTGATGCCATTGAAGGAGACTTTGACCTTCCAAATGTATGTTGAAGGGCTCTCTCTCTTTATTTGTTATATTCCACCAATAATAATTTGGATAGCTTCTTCTATGCATCACCAGTTAGTTCTGTGAAAATTATGACTAAGTGAGATTGTTATATCCCATCGTAAGTTGTAGCTATGAAGGGTTACATGTGGCTGCATGCATAATGGGTTTGTTGGAGGTCGAGAAACTTTTTAAGAAACTCTCCAGAAGAAACCTAAGATAGATCAGTATTTATGCTTTCCCATTTACCTTCTTTTTTTTTTTTAATTATTATTATTACTGTTTTACTCCTCGTGGGCTTATTCTTTGGTTCCTTGGGTTGGAGCTAGGCAATTGTAACCTGTATTGAAATTATTCGAAAAAATTGTGTCAAAGGGCATTATCGTTTTATCTGATTAAAGGCATGACTTTAAAATATAGACAAGCAATAAGAGAGAAAAGGGAGTACAAAAAGGTATAAAGAAGTTTTAAAAAAAAAAAAAAAACTCCCTTTTGCAGGGATTAATGTGGAACCCATGAAAGTTTCGTTAAAATAACATGCAAGCTTTCTGCGTTTTACATTTATCTTGGTCAATTGTACCTCTACTTGTCAAAAAAGCCTATTCAATTAACTATCCTGGTTGTGGCGGATGTGTTTCAGTTTGCCGACAGGTACTTCTTGAGTGTTGTTAAAATAGCAAGGTGCAAGCCTCAAAGATGCGCTTTGAACCTCCAAAAGTTACACACAACACCAGTGCACAAGGAGACGTTAGTACTAGTATGGGACAGCAAAAATCTCACCAGAACAGTAATCAAGGAAAGGGTGTAGCATTGGAAAAATCTCACCGGGTAAAGTGGTTGAATTTTCCTTATTCTTTCAATTAATAGTTGTAAACCTGGATTACCCAAAACCATCGCTTGGCCCTCTACATGGCCTTTTGGGGATTGTGTAGGTTTGTCTTGGGAGGGGGTTGAAGCTGTGCTTCATTGAATAAATAATAATACGATATATACGCATTTATATGCGTCTCTTCATGTGCTCGCGCGCACATGTTCTGTATGGAAGTTGAAATAAAGGAATTGTTCCAATTTTATCAGATGTCCCCGAAGGGACAAGTAAAGGAATTGCAAGAACATGGTGCATAATAAACGAAAAGTACGAGGGAAACATACCTTCGAGACAAAACAAAACAATTTACTGATAAGAGAAGAGTACAAACTATACAAAATATCATTCCAAATAGCAAATGGGGATAGTATTTTGCACAGAGATGGCAAATACAATTAACTGGAAAAGCGAATTGATGCGAGCAAGATTCATCGACGAGATATTGTGCATGGCGCTGCGGAACATGGAAGATGTGGGGATCAAGCAAGCTGACCTCAATGTATGTGACCGTCTGTGCTTTGGTCCAAGCATGGCTTCGATGGTTCTGGTAACTACTGAGAGAATTAGGATGCTTGTGCCTGGATTTTCCTTGAAGCTTTGGTGCCAAGTTGTTTAGCCGCAAATTCCCTCTATTCTCAAATTGCATGTGCCTAAAGGCCACGCCCAAACCCAAATTCTTCAGTTTCATAGATGAATCTCAAGGCCAACTTCATGAACGTCAGGTTCTAGTGGGATGTGTAGGCTCAATGAAGCCGACGAGACTGGCACCAGTAATTTGTGCTTCTTCGCATTTTACCCAAGCTTAAGCCTTCCAAGGATTGCAATTAATGAGAAGAAAGTTTGTTCCCATGATAACTAGTTTTTGGCTGATTTTAGGGTCTTTAAGTTTAGAATTATTCTTCGGGCGCACTTTAGGCTGACTTATCTCTTGCGCGGATGTTCTTATCTGCTACTATAGGTTCAAGCTTCGACATACCAAGCACCAATACGATCAGATGAAGAACGACGAGGGTGCATCAGATGGTAAGGAGGTGAGAAATGGGCCTCTGATCTAGGCTCACCTGAAAGTACTGAGACAGTTTCTGCCAGTGTTCCAAAGTCTTTGCAGATCCATTCGGTCTCGCCAATAATCTCAACCGAAATATTTAGACTCTATCGACCCTACGTAGCTAAACCTGCAGAGAAGTTGTTCCTAAGACCCCACCTGATTCCTTTTTGGTGTAAGTAGGTTAAGTTCGAATTTTCGGTTTTTCGGTCGGTTCGGGTCCCGTCGGTTTTTTTTTCACCCCTAGTTCTCCAGGAGAAGATTTGATCATCTCAACGTCAAAGGTGTCCAAATTGTCATTTATTTGATCCCCAGGAGCTTGAGACATAGTAGCAGTGATCCCCTCAGTGGCCCTCGGGTACCCAAAGAATAAGGAACCGTCTGTATTAACTCGACCGTTCCTTATTATTTTTAACGGTTTAGATTATTGGTAGAATCTTTTTGAAAATAATCTTTTAAAAATCTAGACGATTGATTGTCGAGATGAACATCAATATTCAACTCCGGAAGAATTTTGTCCGACTGCTAAAAGCATCTCTGATGGAACTAAAAAATATTATGAGGAGCTCCAGTTTTCAAAATAAACATCATAGAAGCCTGGTCCATCCAAATTTGTTACTCCGTACTTCTTTTCTGAGCTTGGAAGAACAAGAAATGGGCGGTTGTGGTGATTTTGTTGGTAATTTGTTTTTAGTGGATTTTCTTTACTTTCTTCATTTCTTTTAGTTTATATGAACTAAAAAGAATAACAGACAATTGTTCAAAATGACAAATTTGGAGCATTAAAGAGTGTTTAGCCCAACTTAATAGTATATTTTAAGGCTTCCAATACATTGACAGAATTTTTTTGAGAATTCAAGAACAATACTAAACAAAAATACCCTTAACGAACCCCACCACTCACGCACACCATGTGGAGCAGTCTTTGTGGACAAAAGCAATTCGGTGTTGTTCCAATGGACAATTCATGGACAATTCATTGTTTACTGTTGTTGAAAGCGAAAGGTGACTCTCTCCACAATTTATGACCAACCCTCCCCTTACATTTCTGACCCATTTCTGACCCATCCCGTCCCATCTCTCTCTCTCTCTCTCTCATGCATCATTGACTCATTAATTGATGGCGTGCGACAAAATTAATTTCTCTTTCAATTTTGGAGTTCAATTTCAGGGGGTTTAGGCTTTTGGGGTAGGATATAGTAAGTTTAGGAGAGGAGGACTAGAGTGCACTTTGAAGAAATTATAGGGTTTTAGTAGTTTAGGCGTTTTTAGGTTCCTATGGTTTAAGCATTTTTATGAAGGATACCTAGGGCATAAGATTTGGTCTCAAAAGCCCAAAATCAGAAGCCTTTCAAGAAAGAAACCCTATCATCTGCTAGGGTTTAGATTTATCTTGCACTTTCCAATTATAGGGTTTTAGTGGTTTAAATGACTTTAAGAAAGAAGTCCTAAGATTTGGTTTTAGGACTTTTTTAGGGTTTAGGGTTTAGGGTTTAGTGCACTTTCATTAGGTTTGCGGATTTAGGCAGGGTTTGCACTTTCATTAGGGGTTTGAGCATAGGGTTTGAGGGGTTTAGGCACTTTCGTGGGCATTTTTGGAATGTGTAGGTGATTTGTCCTCTTGGCATTAAAGAATTAGTTTATGTTCTATTTCCATAATTGACTCATATATTATGTCCTTGTTGAAGGAAGACCCAAAGAATAAACAAAAAAATGCCACAGGAAAAGAAAAAAAAGTAAAGACGAGACAGAACAAAAATGACTTACATAGACCTCGTACCCACTCCACGTGATTTGGAATAACTGGGAATGAAAGTATCCATATATGTTTGGGAGTGGGGACACATATGCTGGTTCAGTCTTATTTCACGGTTTTATTTGTTGGGTCTCTTTCGGCTTTTGTCGGATCTATTTTTTAGAACCCTTCTATTGGGACCGACGGAAATGTACCGATGACGGACCGACGGCGTCGCCGACGCCAGTGTGGGTTCCAAACGGCCGATCCGAGTCGTTCATCGTTCTCAGAATCAAATTCCGAGTGGCCTACGCGGGAATCGAGGCAATCGGACGGCTGTATGAGCTCGATCCAAAATCACCCCATGTTTTTCGATTGTTTTTAATATTCATTGAGAAGATGAGAACGTTAAATGTGACAAAAATTATATTGATCGATATCCGATCGATATAATTTCACGATTGCAGTTTTATCAACAAAGAAAAAAAGTAAATGGGCACAGTAGATAGGAAAATAAATTTTATTTCAAGGCCTGACGAAAGCTCTTAATATTAAATCTCTGTATTTTATTTCTATCGTAGGGAGATATATTAATTTAGGCTCAAATGTTATTTTCATCATTTATTCAGATCCAACCATCACGAAAAGCATGCATCATTATCAGTGATTTCTGTAGAAGATATTTCTTTTGGCAAACCGTCATTGTGTTTATTATATGATAAATGGAAAGAAACAATTACATCAAAACTAGAATTCTTTTGCCCTCCTCAAGAATTTATAAATCCTCAACATATATATATATATACACCGGCGATCCTGTCAAGGATCCCGGATTTCCCGGATTGAAGGGTTTTTTGGTGTTTTGATGCTTTTAAAAATTGTTTTTGGGAAATCCGAGCCGTCCAATGTCTTCAAAAGGTGTTTTCCAAGGTCCACGCGGGAAATCTTCAAAAAAAAAAACCGGGTAAGGCTTGATCCAAGTAGTTTTTCGCAAAAGCGTAAATATAAAGTTTTGAGAAAACTGCAATTTTGGATCAAGCCCTTGAATAGTATTTTTTTGAAGATTTTCGCGTGGACCTTGGAAAACACCTTCAAACACGGACGGACGGATCACAAAAATATCGGGAAGTGGAGTCCGGATCCGGGACTCCCGGACTAGAACCGGACTCTATACTATATATATATATATATATATAGAGAGAGAGAGAGAGCCCCCTTCCTATCCAAACCACTATTTACGGACCTACCGTCCGGACTTCACTTTCCGGACCAAATTTCGACGATCCGACGTTTTTATGAAAAACTGCTCCGATCAAGCCCTTCCGGGTATTTTTTTTTTTGCCAAATCTTCGCGCTAGACCTTAAAAACACGTTTTAAACACATCTAACGGTTCGGATTTTCAAAAAAAAATTGGGAAGGTGGAGGTCCGGATTTTAAAAAAATCCGGGAGTTTGGAGGTGAAGTTTTGTGTATATATATATATAGGATAATGATCTATTGAGGGAGTCCTTAGGATAATTCCGTGCGGACCTCACCATTCCGGATCAAATCTTGACGATCCGAACCGCTCAAAGTTTTTAAAATGCATTTTTAAGGGTCCACGCGGAAAATCTTCAAAAAAAAATACCCGGAAGGGCTTGATCGGATCAGTTTTTGTTAAAAACGCTATATATAGCGTTTTTAACAAAAACTGATCCGATCAAGCCCTTCCGGGTATTTTTTTTTGAAGATTTTTTACGTGGACCTTGGAAAATGCATTTTAAAAACATTGAGCGGTTCGGATCGTCAAAATTTGATCCGGAAAGTCGAAAAATGGTGAGGTCCGAACGAAATTTTTGTTTGAGGGAGTCCTTAGTAGATCGCCTTCCTATATATGGATATATATATATATATATATATATACACACACACACCAAGCTTCCAATCCAAACTCCCTGACCCTCTTAAGTTACGGACCTCCACCTTCCCAATGTTTTTTTGAAAATCCGAACATATAGCGTTTTTGTGAAAAACAGCTCCGATCAAGCCCTTCCGGGTATTTTTTTTTGCCAAATCTTCGCGTTGGACCTTGAAAACACCTTTTAAACACATCTAACGGTTCGGATCGTCGAAATTTGGTCCGGAAAGTCGAAAATACCCCTAGGTCCGTAACTTAAGAAGTTAAGGGAGTTTGGAGGGGAAGTGGACTGTATATATATATATACAGAAATCTTCTTATCCACACCTCCCGGAAATAAGAAAAAAATGGTTTTTTTTGTGTTGCAAATTATTTTTGGACGGATCGGATCGTAAAAAAAAAATTTGGATCATGAGGTGCGGAAATTAAAAGTCCGGATGTGAAGCAAACCCATATATATATATATATATATAGAGAGAGAGAGAGAGAGAGAGAGAGAGAGAGAGAGAGAGAGAGAGAGAGAGAGAGAGAGAGAGAGAGAACACTTCTAAAACGGGATTCCCGTTTCCGAACCTCCCTGATCCAAATATTTTTTTGAAAATCCGATCCGTCCAATGTGTTCAGAAGGTGTTTTCAAGGGTTCACGCGGGAAATCTTCAAAAAAAAATACCGGGAAGGGCTTGATCCAAGCAGTTTTCGCAAAAATTGTAAATAACCTTCTAAACACATTGGACGGCTCGGATTTTCCAAAAATAATTTACAACACAAAAAAAATCAATTTTTTCTTATTTTCGGGAGGTGTGGACTAGAAGTTTTCTATATATATATATAAAGGCATGACGACATCACGACGTGACACACGCATCTCGACGAGGTTGACATCCACGCGCCCTAGTTAATAAAGTACATACTTAGAGCATTCACATTGGCCTAACCAAAATTAAAAGGTTGCTAAAATTGGCAATGTTTGTTCAAAAAAGTTCTCTCATTGGAATAAGCAATTTTAGCAACCCCTTAGCAACTAATCAAATTTTGGCCCTTGGATAACCAAAACTAGCTAGCAACTTTTTGTCAATGATCAAATTTTGTGGACCCACATCTATCTAATCAAGTACACCCACCCTTACACAAAATGACAAAAACCTTCTCTCTCCTCCCTTCTCTCTCAACAATATTTTCAAAAGTTCAATTTAAAAACTGTTTTTTTTTATTTTATGAAAAGTTTATTTTAAAAAAACTGTTTCTTATCAGATGTAGTGGGCCAGAATAATTAGGTCCAAAACTTATACCCGTTTGTGCCAACCAGGTTTGGACAACCACGTTTTGTGTTAAAGTATTGGGTCAGGTGACTAGAAGACAGAGGTTAGGCAAAAATGAAAGTACAAGTATATTCACCTCAGTCACGTGGCACCAATCTATGATCTGCACATGCCAAAGACGTATGGATCAATTGCAGTGTAATATTCAGAAATCATATGGATCGGTCACGTGGCACGAGTCTCCTCGCGACATGTGGTTGGTCGTTTCTCATACCACCAGCACGAGATCAGCTATTGTACGGCTCGGCTATTTGCCACTGCTATTCACTATCCATGCATCTTCATAATTAGCCCGACCAGCATACAGCGCCTGCGGATCATCGTGCACGACATTTGGTCAAAAGGTGGTGGTCGAGAGCTGATTGTCGGTGACATCACCTTGGCAAGAGAACAGTACGAAGTATTCTACCCCTCAAGGTAAGACACTTCAGTGATAAATCCTAGAATAGGTATGCCATTTTTTCCTCTCAAAGCTCTGTATTTCCCTTCTCACCTAGGGAGTGACTTAGCCATCGGAGTGCCTTCGGGTCTCCTTCGACTAGGCACTAACATAGTTCTCTCATTTACAGAGCCAGGTGAGAGAAGGGCTAACCACATCCAAGTCTAATCCGAGAGGTAACGACTCGTCCGGTCTTTGCTGCCTTCACACTGCTACCATTGTTGGATGGTTGTGGTTCTTGGCCTAACGGCTTGTGGAGGTGTGGGGGTCCGCATATACCGAGCACCAGTGATGATTCATAGTTATATGTACTAACGAGTGAGATACCTCAAAGGATGGATGCCAAAAGGCTACCTATGAGGGACTCCTCGGAAAGCAAAGGAACAACGTGTTCATCAAGAATGAATGGGTCTTCGGCCCACAGTCTCCAAAGATTGTCGAGAGTCCAAAAGGTCAGTTTTGCGAGTGACTCCAAGACAGGAGTGACATTGGAGCTCGGCCCATAGCCGAAAGGTTGGCAACCTAGTTACACGAGGAGGTGTCATGTAGATATCGAAGGGTCATACTCAGGGCTGACACAGTAGAGACATTAATGATGCATGTGCATGTAATATACTGTGATCATGACAAGTGACATCATCCGAACGGTTTAAGACACGTGTCGAGACTTTACTGGAGGCATCAGCCGAGCGGTTACGTCACGTTAGAAGCACAAATGTGCTTGGAGAGCAAGACATGGATCACCTATAAAAGGTAACCTTCATCAGAAAATTGAGGTACACATATTCTCTCTCTCAAACCCTAGATCTGTGCTTTCACTTCATCTTCTTCCTTGATACTTACTTGACCGTCGGAGGGCCGTTCTGGACTCTGCGGTTTAGTACAGTGCTAACGCGGGTGCTGAGTATGCAGGGTGTAAAGCTCTCGTCGGAGAGAAGGTCATCTTCAACAGATATCACCGGTCAGAAGAATTGATCAAGGAATTGTAGCTCCATAATTGGTGACTCTGCTGGGGACGTGAATTCTCACTTCTCCGACCTTCCTTCTTTTCTCCTTGGAGAAAACTTTTTCTCAACTTTTTTCTCCCCTCAATTCTTCCACATCAGACATGGCGATTGTTGAAGACGACGGTCATACCCCTCCGGCGAGAGGTTCCAACCCCACCGAAAATCCACAGGGTGTTCCTCGCGTCGGAATCACCACTCATCCCATTACCAGCCTCACCCGAGCCCAATCCCACTGGAGACGGTGCAGCAGATGCAAGAGCAAACGACTGCTATGAAGGGGCAAATTGAGGCATTATCTAAGAAGCAACCCACCACCTCTGCCTCTTGCTCGGGTGCATCGAGACGGCGGCCCAAGCGGTCCAGGCCACTCATCATACCCACCCCTCGGCCAAGGATTGCCCGAGCCCCCCAATCATCGTCACCGACGCAATGGGACGAGTGATCTTTTTCAGGCAGCAAACCCTCTCTCCACGAAGGCGTTCAGAGATTGTACGCACAAAGCACACTACACAAACAGGAGGTCATTCTGCCTCAAGCTCCCAATCCACAACCGGGCGGTCTGGATCTAGGACCACTCGTCACGATGAGGCTCCAAAAAATGTTAACCACGGCAAAGCTTCGGTGCAATACGACGCAGATGGCCGAGAAATCCTCCGGAGCAGTAGATCTGCGGACCACGGTGGGCGACGTGATGATCACCACCGAGAACGTGATGATAGAGCACCCTTATGAGGTGCCCATAGCCGAGATCGAAGTCCTCGGCGAGACCAAGATCATGGAAATCAGGTCGCTCCAGAGTACGTTATTAATGATATCGGCGATTACATAATCATTCGGGACGCACGTACCGGAGAGTCAAAGCGATATCGAGCAGAAACTCACTCCAGGCATTCACCACCTGCTCGGGACACGGGAAAAAGAAAGGAGCATCCCACAGAACTCTTGGCGAACGACGAGCGGCACAGGCTGAATGCCAAGAAGGCATGCAGCTGTGGCAAGGCCTACGAGGCCCCTCGTTCGTCTGAGAAACCAATCGATTCCAGGCTCCGGAAGATTCAGGACTCATTGTTTGTCCGGGAGATCCAAGAGGCTCAACCATCGAAGAACTTCACTGTCCCGAAATTCAAGAAGTACGGCGTAAAATCAAACGTTGTGATGCACCTTGTGCATTACCGACAGCTCATGGGACTTTACGGCTACGACGAAGCCATGTTGTGCAAGGCGTTTCTAGTGAGCCTACAAGGTCTCGGCTTGGTATGGTTCAATCAATTGCACCCGAACTCTATCAGCTCATTTGAGCAACTCGAGGAAGTCTTCACTGCTCGGTTCATGACAAATAGTACACAGCCAAAAATGATTGATGCTCTCGTGGGTTTGAAACGATAGTCCGGTGAGAAACTTCGAAGATACACCGAGCGTTATTGGGAGATCTACCATGCCATTGAGAACTGTGACCAGTAGATGGTTGCCACATCCTTCAAATACGGCCTGGCCGAGACCTCGGCAATCTTCAAAAACTCATGCTCCACCCCCCGGCTAACATGAGTAGGTTGATGGAAACAGTTGAAAAATTCGCCCAGCTTGAGGAGATAATATCAGAGAGAAAGCTATCAAGGGCCTCGGTCAATCAGAAGGCTAGCGCGAGTGATCACTCGAGAAAATGGCACGTTAATACAGTCAAGACCGGAAGCAATAAACAGGGGTGGAAAATAGAGCGCGAACCATGGAAGGAACGAGAACCGAAGCCTCAGGAGTTTGTCGCCATAACTACGGTATTTAACTTGCCACTTTATAAATTGTTAAGGAGCATCTCTCGGCAGCCTTGGTTTGTTTGGCCGACTAATAAGCTGGGGACGGCAGAAGGCCAACCACCTGATTGCAAGGTCAAGTGTACTTACCACGGTGAACTGGGACACTACACCACTATCTGCCAGCCTTTCAAAGAGTTTTTGGAAAGGCAGGTAGCGCAGGGGCATCTAGACCAGTACATCAACCAACAAAGAACAACTACCTGAGCACAGTAGCCACAACCAAACAATCAGACAAAGGAAATAATTGTGCGCGTAATTCACGGAGCCGCAACAAAGGAGAAAACTGCAGCGCTTCGGGCTATTCCGGAGTCCTCTTCCCAAGTCCACACAGTTGACTGCAATGCAAAACGGAAGCTATCAGACCTAGATGAACAGTGGACCCTTACCTTTACCGAACATGATCTGAAGAACGTGCAGTTGCCCCACTGTGATGCCCTCGTCATATTAGTCGAAATCAGAGTCCCTACGGTGAAACGAGTGTTGGTTGACTAGGGCAACTCCACTGAAATCATGTATTATTTAGCTTTCAAATCCCTCAACCTAAATCCGGACCATCTGATGCCGGCCGACTCCCCCTTCTTCGGGTTTAATGGGGCTCCGGTCTGGCCGATGGGACGGATCATTCTTCCGGTACAAGCAGGGTCCAGAAAAATCCTTGTGGAGTTTGTGGTTGTTGATGCGCTGAGCCCTTACAATGCAATCCTCGGACGGACGTGGCTGCACGAGATGAAGGCCATCGCTTCCACTTATCACCAAGTTGTTCGGTTTATAAGGGCCGAAGGATGGTAGGAAGATATAAAAGGAGATCAGATGGCAGCGAAGAGGTGCCAAGCTAATGCAGTTCACATGAAAAAGAAAACAACTAAGGGAAAAAAGAAGAAAGAACCAAAATCGAGATCTATTGAAGAATCGAAGGGTCCGGTATTGGAGGACATAGGGCTTCCAGCTGAGCAGAAGGCAGTAGAAGAATTGGTGACAGTACCCATTACCGAGGACGAGAGCCGTTACTTTCTCCTCGGATCAACGTTGACAGTCCATGAACGGGAATAGTTGGTGGAATTCCTTAAAGGGAACATCGAGGTCTTTGCCTGGACTCCGTATGAGATGTCGGGCATTGACCCTCAGTTCATCTCCCACTCTCTCAATGTGGACCCTCTACGAAAGCCAGTGGTACAGAAACCGAGAAGGTCATCTCCGGCTCACTCAGATGCAGTTATACCGGAAGTCGGATGCTTACTTGACGCTAGAGCCATCCGAGAGGTACAATATCCGACGTGGCTGGTCAATACTGTGGTAGTACATAAGAAGAATGGGAAGTTACGCGTTTGCGTAGACTACACCAATCTCAATTATGCATGCCCGAAGGACTGCTTTCCTCTACCATGGATTGATCAGTTAATGAATGCAACAGTGGGACACACTCGGCTCAGCATGATGGATACTTACAGTGGATACCATCAGATAGCAATGACAGCTGAAGATCAAGAAAAGACAGCTTTCATCTCTCCCCGAGGAACATACTGCTATAAAGTAATGTCGTTCGGGTTGAAAAACGTTGGGGCCACTTATCAGGGTATGGTCACAAATATGTTCGCTAAGCAGCTCAGGGAAACTATGGAATCCTACATTGATGACACGGTTGTCAAAAGCAAGTACGCTTCGGATCATCTGGAGCACCTTACCAAAACTTTTGCTGTCATGAAGAAGCACAAGTTACTCCTCAATGCTGAGAAATGTGCCTTCGGCGTCGGATCCGGCAAGTTCCTCGGATATATGGTTACCCGGAGGGGCATTAAGGCAGATCCAAAACAGATCACTGCAATCCGAAACCTCCGCTCTCTAGGTACCATCAAGGAAGTACAAAGGCTCACAGGCATGGCTGCAGCGCTCAATAGGTTCATCAGCCAATCTTCGAACCTATGCCGATCTTTCTTCGAGTCCCTCAAAACAAGCAAAAGGAGCTTCAGTGGACCGAAGAATGTGACTAAGCGTTGTGCCAGCTGAAGGATTATCTTTCTAAAGCACCTCTTCTCGTGATGCCTGTTGCTCAAGAAGACCTCTACCTCTACCTCTATCTCTACCTCTCGGTATCTGCTCACATTGTGAGTTCGGTTCTAGTGCAGAAAGAAGGGACGGATTTCCAGCCTATCTACTACTCCAGCAAAACCATGATCCCCTCCGAAACAAGGTACCTCCCCCTTGAAAAGTTGGCCTTAGCCCTCGTAACAGCTAAGAGAAAGTTACTGCCCTACTTTCAAGCTCACACCATTATAGTTATAACCTAGTACCCCTTAAAATCCGTACTAAAAAAGGCTGACCTCCCAACTCGAATTTCATAGTGGAGTTTGGAGTTAGGAAACTTTGATATTCAGTTGGGTCGTTCCGTTTAGCGGTTGACTTTTTTCTCCCGTTATTCGCAACTTGTTTCCCTTCTTCCCTTTTAATCTTTGTATCTTTTTCAGAGATTAATAAAGTTTTCTGCTTTTAAAAAAAAAAATGAACCCCGAATAGCTATCAAGGGACAGGCTCTGGCAGACTTTATCGTCGAGCTGACACCTGAACTCAACGACGATGGAGGGGCCAACCTGAAACTACCTGAAGGAGTCAAAATAGAGCACTCGGTAGAAGCTGGACCAGTTGGAACAGTTCAAGGGACTCTGGTAGATGTTGATCTCACAGCAATGCCCGAGAAACCTGTAGAAGAAAGACGTGGTAAAATATGGAAGATGTTCCAAGGTGAGGTCTAGCGTTTGCATGTAGACGGAGCTTCCAATAGCCAAGGGGTTGGAGCTGGGATTGTTCTTGTTTCTCCTGAAGGCATCATTCACGAAAGCGCATTAACTATTGGGTTCCCGGCATCAAACAATGAAGCAGAATACGAAGCACAGATTTTTGGACTAAGAATGGCCAAACAATTAGGTGCCAAAAGAGTACAAGTTTTCAGTGACTCTCAGTTGATAGTAAACCATATCAAAGAGGAGTACAACCTAAAGGATTTGAGAATGACCAAGTACTACAACCAAGTTTGGGAGGTAGGCCGAGAGCGAAATGCCCACGCCGACGCTCTGGCCTCACTAGCAACAGCCTATGCAGCCTCTCCTAACCGAACCATTTTGCTCGAAGAAATAGAAAGTCCAAGCATTGAGCATCAAATAGGGGAAGTCCTGTCAATCTCCCCCAGCCCAAGTTGGATGGACGAGATCTATGCTTACCTTAAACACGACAAGCTCCCGCCAGACAGGAAAGAAGCTCATCGAATCATATGTAAAGCCACGTACTTCTACCTGGATCCGAATGATAACATGTACCAGAGATCTTTCACAGGGCCCGACCTCAAGGTGGTTCACGATTCATAGATAGAGAGTATCCTCCGAGAACTTCACGAAGGAAGCAGTGGGTGCCACTCAGGTGGACGGTCCCTTGCACTCAGAGCTCTTACTCAAGGATATTGGTGGCCGAAAATGAAGAAGTCATCCGAAGAGTATGTCAAGAAATGTGTGCAGTGTCAAAAACATGCAACTCATTTACTGCAACCAGCCGAAGCCCTACAGCCGATCACCAGCCCTTGGTCGTTTGCCCAATGGGGGCTCGACATAGTAGGCAAGCTGCCGACAGCTCCAGGTGGCTTCAAGCACTTGATAACGATGGATTACTACACTAAGTGGGTAGAAGCCCAGCCCTTGATCACCATAACTGCAACGGACGTTGAATGATTCCTTTGGAAGAACACTATCTCTCGCTTCGGTGTCCCATATGCAATCATCTCGGATAATGGAACTCAATCCGTAGCCGAAGCGATTGAGAAGCTTTGTAAAAGGCACAATGTTCGGATCTTCCATTCCTCAGTTTCTTATCCACAAGGAAATGGACAGGCGGAAGCATCTAACAAAACGATCTCGGTTGGGTTAAAGCGTCGGCTCACATTGAAGAGGGGCAAGTGGGTCGAAGAGCTCCCCAAAGTTCTCTGGGGCTATCGAACCATTCCCCGACGCTCAAATGGCCGAACGCCATTCTCTATGGCTTACGGCATGGAAGTTGTTCTCCCTCTAGCCACCCTACTCCCAACAGCTCGGACTGAAAGTTTTGATGTATTGACCAATGATGAGGCTACGGACAGAGAGCTTGACTTGGCCGAAGAGCTCAGGGAAGAAGCTCACCTGAAACATGCCTCGTATCAACAAGAGGTCGCCCGGGGATACAATAAGAACGTCCGGATGAGACCGTTCAACATTGATGACTGGTCCTCCGAGAAGTGGTTCAGAAATCCAAAAAGACTAAATTCAAACCGAACTATGAAGGCCCCTTTCGCATCATTGCGAAGGCCAGACATGGGTCATACAAATTGGCAGAGATGGACGGCACACCTATCGGTAACCCTTGGAATGCCTCTAAGCTTAGGAAATTTTATGCTTGAGAGAAAAAAATTTGGGCTACTTGTTTTGCCCCTTTGTTCTTTTTTCAATCGCCCCTTTGTTCTTTTTTCAATCAGTTATCTTTTCAACTCTTGTGTTAGGATGATCAATGAAAATTGAAATTTTCTTCAGAACTGCTGTTTATCTAGGTTACTTTCTGTTAAATTGACTATCAAGGTTCGGTGTTCCTACTAACACCTCGAAAATGATAGGTGAACCCCCTCCCATATAAGGCTCGGCGCTCCTTCTAACGCCATGCTGAAATTTTTTTTCTTCCAAGTGTTGGAAAAATTTTCATCAATTTCATTTGCTTCAGCACAAGCCGAGCAACGTTTTCCCTGACTTGTCCCGAAGCAGGGGCTATCAAGGGAATTTTTTTTTTAAAGTGTTGAAAAAAATTTCATCAATTTCATTTGCTTCAGCACAAGCCGAGCAACGTTTTCCCTGACTTGTCCCGAAGCAAGGGCTATCAGGGGAAATTTTGTTTCCAAGTGTTGAAAAATTTTCATCAATGTCATTTGCTTCGGAATAAGCCGGGCAATATTTTTCCTGACTTGTCCAGAAGCAGGGGCTATCAAGGGAAAAAAATTTCCAAGTGTTGGAAAATTTTCATCTACCTTATTTTGCTTCGGCACAAGCCAAGCAACATTCTCTCTTATTTGCCCCGAAGTAGGGGCTAACAGATACATGGACAATAATAATCAAAGACATGCAAAGACAAGAATCAAGCATTCCATAAAGGGTATTCAGCAAAAAACATAGAGTTATCACCCCTCGGTGAAACCGGAGCGTGGCAGATGTTACTTGTTCGGTGCCACCCCCATTGAACCTGTTTTAAAAACATTACAAACCCCTGGCACGGCAAACTCCTACTGTTCGGAGCCGTCCAGTCAAAACCAAGAAACAGGAAGAGTTTTTAACTTGTTCCTTCTAAAACGTGAAAATAAAATTCTCTCAAGGAGAAAGGTTAACTGCAGAGTTTTCTTGAGCTGGGGTAGGAGGAGTGTCTCCCGAAGGCTGCTCCTGGCTGGCTGATGCATCTGCTTCACCTTCTGCATCTGTTACCGCTTTGGCAATCAGAGACTTGGGGACATCTGGAACCAGACGCATAGGGTCTTCTGACACCTTGAGGACATCTGTGGACGGCCCGCGGAAATGGTTCGGTTTTGCGTTTGAAAAGATTATGATTGTTAGAGTCGCCACCCGGATTTGAGGTCCGAACCCGAGAAACCGATTAAAAATGTGACTCGTTTGCCCATTGGAAAAGATTTTACCGGTCATAACGGAACCAAGGATTTCTCGGATTCGGGGGTTTGGTTACGAGAGGGGAAGGGTTTTACGGCACCCCTCTCATCCGGTCCGTGAACCGGTCTCTACTCAACATTTTGTGGAATTTTGGAAATATTTGAAATTCAATTTATCCACGTAGATGGGGAATCGGGGACAGGAATCACATAACAACAATATATACACAAAAGATACGAATCTACGGTGGATGCTCGTGCACGTGATCTACATGGGTGACGATGATAACAATAAAGGAAATTACTACGAATATTCACAGAAGTAAATAACAACAGAAACTGTACTTCAACACAAGAACTTATGAAGATGTTACGTAAAAAACTAATTTACAATCTGGATTCCAGAATAGGGCTTGAGCGCTCAAGGGTGATGGCTTGAGCGCTCAACCCCCATTCCTCTCATGCATTTTTCTTCTTTGGTTTTTCATGTTTAATGAGATTTTAAGACTCTTGACCACCTCAGAAACATTAAACAAACGCTATTTCACTTCAAAAATCACCAGATGATGTTAAAATCAAATCTGCTTCCAAACCAGTTTGAGCGCTCAAGGCTCGTGGATTGAGCGCTCAAACCAGTTTTTGGTTTCTATGAGTTTGACCCTTTTACAGCTTCTTTTCTCATTCTTTACAAGATCAAACATTAATAAAACATTTTTCATGGAGAATCAGTTGAAAACAGATGGCTTGATCTCTTAAAGAATGATGAAAAGAGGAGAATTACCACAAATTAATAAAGGAAATGCTTGTAAATGGAAGAGAGAGAGAGAGGGATTCAGATCATAAGCACAGTAATAACAACTCACACACACCAGAAAGAAACTAAACCATGATCCATCATCAAAACAACTAGCAATCTGCAAATGAGCCAAGAACAGCTTGAGCGCTCAGAGCCATGACCTTGAGCGCTCAAGACATAACGTGGCTTTCTGGTTTCTGACTTGAAAATGAATTTTGATACTTTCTCAGGATCATAAATACATAAAATAAAGATTTATGAAGTTGGACAGTCATTGTTTTGCACTCAAATATAAGATTTTCAAAGGTTTTGATGTTTAATCATCATGAAGTAGATGATCAACACTCATGCATGCACTTTTTGGGTGAAAATGAACTGTTCTGAAAGTAATATAAACATGTCTGACTATTTAATGACGATCAAAATCAAATGGGAACACAAAAACTAACAAAACAGAGACTATCCAGAGCTGGGCTTGAGCGCTCAAGGTTGGAGGCTTGAGCGCTCAACCCCTGCTGTAACTGCAGATTTTAAAAGTTTTTTAAACAACTTTTAGACCCTTGTGAGTTCAATGCAAGTATAAAGAACTTGCTTGAACTCACTGGTCTCCCTCAGAGGGATCAAAACAGTGAATAAATCACATGTTTAACTACCTTTTGGAAAGGATTATAGCTTGAACTTGATTCTTGGCTTAGTAGTGGTTGATTCTGGACGTTTTAGTTGGTATTCTAGATGAGTGAGACGGTATATGTGATTGATTGATGATCAAAGATCGAATTTTGAGTTTGAAGGGTGGTTTTTGCAAATGGTTTAGATGATGAATGGGTGGTTTTGTAGAGAGAGAGAGAGAGAGAGAGAGAGAAGTAGGTTTTGAAAGGCAGTAAGGGAGCTTGTGTGTGAGAGTTGGCCACCACGAAACCATGGGTAGTGGGTGGTTTAAATAGGCAGTGAGTGGGAGGGAAGAGAGGAGAGAGAGAGAGAGTGGGTTTGTATTCAAAATGGGTTAGGAGTAGTTTTAGGAGTAGATTAGGGCAATGTAGGATGTATTATACGTGTAGAAGACGTATACAATCAGTTAGACGCTCCTCCCTGCATGAAATCTCATGATGAGATACTCTGCAGATTCCTGACTGGGATCAGAGTTGAGCGCTCAAAGCCATGGGCTTGAGCGCTCAAGGTGGAATTTTTGGGTTTGAGCGCTCAAGGTTCAGGGCTTGAGCGCTCAAGGTTACTGGTGGCAGGTTGATGGTTTTGCTTGGTTTGGTTATTTTTGGGTGATTTTGGACTGTTTGGCGATGTTTGGTTGATTTTGATCAAGTTCAAGCCATTTTCACTAGTTTCGGGTAGTCGTGATTGGTCCGTTTCATCATCGGGAATGCTCGAGCGCATCCCGGGTTCAAAATCGGGGTGTCTACAACATCCATGGCGTACAAGTAGCCCTTGCCGAAGCCTCTTCGTTTTCCATCCTCCACCAAATTGTAAATATCGACAGCATAGGCTTCCCCGGCTTCGGGAAAGCCAGCAAAGTGCCCCTCGGCCCTCGCTTCCACTAGGGCTTTCTGGTGCTCGGATTTCACCCCCTCCAGCTGCTCATCAGTCTTTTTCTTCAACTCTGTCAGCGTTGCTAGTTCCTTCTTTAGCTTTTCATTCTCTAAGCAGAGTTTTTCGGTGCTTTTCTCGGCAGTCTGTATCTTCTCTAGAGCTGCATCACCACGACGTTTGAACTTCTTCGCCGAGTTGTTCAAATCAAGAGTTTGGTCATAAAGTTTTAGCATTGACTGTCCGGTCTGTGGAACAGAACATCAACATCAGAAAAGGAAATGCTGAGTTGCAAAGTGTTCGAATAAATAAGAGAACCTAACCTTAACAATCTGAGTTGTGCAGTAGAAAAGATTGTCTTCCAACTTGCTAGGCACCAATTCAATATCCCTTTTTAAGGCAAGCCCCGGCAGGAGGCCCATAGCAAGATGAGTGCTCTCGGCGACACTGTCATCTTCCATGATACGCCTGCCATCCTCATGGACGAAGACCGGTGCCATCCTCATGGACGAAGACCGGCGAAAATGGTTGAACGGGCTCCTCGACCCGACGAATGACATGGCAAAAATGGTTGAACGGGATCCTCAGGCTGTCCGACTTCGACGAACGTCGCTCCAGCACTCTGATCAGCCCCAGGGAGAATCTCTGTGACCTTAGCCTTCTTCGCAGACCTCTCATCCGCCGAAACATTCGACTTCCTATGGGAGGCCGCAACTCTATGAGTGGTGGTGGCCGGGACCTTGCCAGGAGCAGTAGTAGAGCTCGGGGCATCATGCCTCGGGGAATCCTTCTTGGCCTTTGAAGCCATTTCAGCCAATTTCGCCTTAAGGTCAATCTTTGGCGGCATGATGTCTGAAGGATTCGGAGAAACACGGTCTACTGGAACTCTTTCTTTCCCTTAGAGATTTTCGAGGGGTTGCTCTTCCAAATCTAGCCGCTCCGCCTCAGAAATAGTTGGCTCACGGCTTTGTTGCGATTTCCTCGATCTCTTCCTTGTCTTCTTCTTTAGCCAACACTTGTATGAAGGCTTGTATTTGAGGAGATCGTGAGCACTCCTCCCTTGGACTTCGTAGAGAGCATCGGTGCATTCCTTAACCGTCAATCTCTTTAGCCTCCGAGAAATCAGAGATGGAACTGAAAAAAGAAATTGACATTTTTTCAAATACAGGATAAATAAATATATAAGAAGAATATTCGGCACAAGGCAGGAAACTAACCAACATCCCTTTACTGGTGGGTACCGGAAAGGCATCGTCCGAAGGGTTTATGACACAATCCCTGGATACCACTACATGTATATCTGCCCACTTTTCGAAATCAGGAAAGTGCTTACAATTTGACGCTTGTTCGGTCGAGTCATGAGAAAATATCTATCGAATTTTTGGTTCTGAGACATTGCATAAATGTCAAGAAGGTCCCAAGCGTTGAGGTCCAAGTTATCCTTCAACTTTTAATTCGTATGGTGAGTTAATTATGCGGTAGTTGTTGGCACTCAGTTGGTCGGGCGATAGATGGTAGGTATTTAGAAAAGCCCGAAGGAAATAGTTCATTGGGAACCGAACCCCTCCCTCGGTAATTGCCATAAGAGGCACGTTGAGATGGTTCGGCCCATACACGAGTTTCTTACCCCTCAGATGTAGGGTGACCTTGACCCCTTCCGAAATGTCGTATTTTTCAGTGAAGGTCTGGTAATCCTGGTCACCTTCGGTGAAGTAATGGAGATAAGGGCATCGGGCCTCCTTCTTCCCACTACTGGATGCCCCTTCGGACGAATGAGTTGGCCTGGAAACGCCTATCTCGACAAGGATGGTTTGTTCAACCTCAGTCGTTGCATCGGTATCCGAAGAGGGGTCAACATTGTTACTCGGCTCCGGAGGTTCCCACTCGGAACGGTCGTCGGACTCGGTGGCCTCATCATCATCGATGAATCCATTCGAGACATCCTCATCATCCTCTATCTCGATGGTTTCGTCGGAACCTAGGGGATTGGGGTTTGGGGGTACGGTTTAGATCGGTCTTTCATCAATTGGGTCTTCGAAATCGTGATCCATAGTGACAATCTCTAAGCAAGTATTCTGCCGAGCCCTTAATCCGTTGATTATATGGGAAAGGTTGGAAGCAGCAGTGCTGGAAGTCTTAAAATTCGAACTCTCAGATTCAGAAGAGATCTCGATGAACGGTGGCGCCAGACCTATCAGAGAAAATGCATGGGTAAAGGACCATTAGCGATATGCAATGGGTCATTAAACCAATCATGCCTAATAGCTACACCTAGGCAGCTCACCAGACAATCGAGATCTCGTAATTTGGGATTGTGCTCGTGTGAAGCTCTTCGGCAGTGGCCGAGAAAAGCTTGGTGGAAAAATGGTCCTGAATTGGGGTTCCCCTAAGGACAGGCCTTTGGCATCATCTTCAACCTCGAGATCTGGTTGAAGGTAACTGTTCATTCAACAGTTTGCGAAGCATTCCAAAAAACCTAGAAAATAACGCGAAAACTCAACAAACAATGGAAAAAACGTATCAAAAGCTCAAGAAAATGAAAGAAAAGGGATTCAAACCTAAAAATCTGGACGATATGTGAAGTAGAAGCTTCAATCTGCAAGGAAAACTTGAAAAATCTAGAGAGAGAAGCTCTGGAGAAACGAAGTGCAGAGGAGAGAGAAAGTATTATTCTCTCCACCCTTACTCTATTTATAAAGGGAAACAGAGATCGGGGGATTCAAACGATTAAGCGGGAAAGTCAGGGTGACGCAACGTGAATCGAAACGACATGAGCTCGGCCTGCCAATGGTTGACACGTTTTGCAAAGGACGGCTCGAGATAGCAATGCCATATCATGCATAAGCATGACGACAGCTGTTACGGCGCGATTAAATGCGACGTGACAACAGCTGCCACATCACTCATGGAACCCTACTCGTAGGGGAGACGTGGCAAGACCCCAATGAACGGAAGTTCGGCGGTGCTAGAACATCTTGATGGTAAAACTTATCTCGAAATCCTGGGGCTCGGACCATACCCCGCTCGGTTACCGAGTAGTCAACCCCTTCATCGGTATGTAGCCCTAGTGAAGGGATTGAAGGGCTATTGTGGGGGTCCGGATATGCCGAGCACCAGTGATGATTCATAGTTATATGTACTAAATGAGTGAGATACCTCAACGGCTGGATGCCGAAAGGCTACCTATGAAGGACTCCTCGGAAAGCAGTCCACAAGGGAACATCGTGTTCATCAAGAATGAATGGGGCTTCAGCCCATAGTCTCGGAAGATTGCCGAGAGTCCAAAAGGTCAGTTTTGCGAGTGACTCCAAGACAGGAGTCACATTGGAGCTCGGCCCATAGCCGAAGGGTTGGCAACCTAGTTAGATGAGGAGGTGTCGTGCAGATACTGAAGGGTCATACTCGGGTGACTCAGCAGAGACATTAATGCTGCATGTGCATGTAACAAACTGTGATCATGACGAGTGACGTCATCCGAACGGTTTAAGACACATGTCGAGACCTTACTGGAGGCATGTGCTTGAAGCATAATCTCTCGAGCTCGTCACAGTGACGTTAGCCGAGCGGTTACGTCACGTGACAAGCACGAATGTGCTTGGAGAGCAAGACATGGATCACCTATAAAAGGTAACCTTCATCAGAAAATTGAGGTACACACATTCTCTCACTCAAACCCTACATCTGTGCTTTCACTTCATCTTCTTCCCTGATACTACTTGACCATCGGAGGGCCATTTTGGACTCTGCGGTCCAGTACGGTGCTAACACGGGTGCTGAGTGTGCAAGGTGTAAAGCTCCGATCGGAGAGAAGGTCATCTTCAACAGATATCACCAGTCAGAGGAACTGATCGAGGAATTGTAGCTCCACAGGAGGCACATCGCTTTATGGTGGTGTCTTGAGGTATTCGGGGGCGGCGACAGAAGCGGGTTCTGTTATCAAGAGGTATCCCTTTGGATCAGCTAGTGCTCAACATGAAGTGGAGGGACTGATGACTTTTTCGTTTTGCATCTTATTTGCTGTGTTGGGGATGGATCTGGGTTTTTTTATTGCAGCGGTGGTGAGGGCCTTCTCTAGGCTCCATTTCACTGTTCGACGACGACTCTTCAGGAAGTATCATGTATTTCAGTGGCGATCAACTGGTGCTTTGCTTTGTTTTGGCTTTGGAGGTGCGGCGTTTAGTTTTGGCGCCCACCGATCGGTGGGTGGTTGGCCTGGTTTGGTTTTAGGGGTGGCGGCTCTTGGTGGTTGTTGTTTAAGGGGTTTTTTTTTGTTTTGTATTTCGGTTTGTTTCGGGTTTTTTGGGTTTTTTTCAAGTGGTCTTTGAGTTTTGGCATGCTTCGGGTTGGGCTTTGGCCCATTTAGATGTCTCTCTATGGTTGGTTTCTGACCAACTTTGGAGGGGTCTTGGGTAGCATTTTATGCCGGTGTGCCTTTACTCCTTTTATCTTTGTACTTTTGTTTAAGGATAATAAAAGGTTTTTTCTGAGAAAAAAAAAAGGGAGAGCCTATATTAAAACACGACCACACATTACATAATTAT
Organism: Vaccinium myrtillus; assembly: GCA_016920895.1. Taxonomy (NCBI): domain Eukaryota; kingdom Viridiplantae; phylum Streptophyta; class Magnoliopsida; order Ericales; family Ericaceae; genus Vaccinium; species Vaccinium myrtillus. Next base: position 23,043,961 of record CM029270.1, read on the forward strand.
TTTGCAGCTAATCTCGATGAGTTTACTATGCATGACAACATTAGCTTTCCTTTGTAATGGTATTTAGGGTTTGTTTGGAACATGTGGAAGAGAAAGGAAAAGAAGAGAAAATAAAGTGAGAGAAAAGTTAGAGGAAAACTTCACTATTCACAATACTTAGATTTTTTATTTTCTTTCTTCTTTCTATCCAAACCAAACAAAGTTTTTTTTTTTTTTTTTAACTTTCCTTCATTTTTCCTCACTTTCCTCAAGTTAAAGAAAGAGATAAGGTAATTTTCAGGGAGTTTTTTTTTTTTTGGAACAACTTTCTGGGGTCAAATATAAAGAAACATATGACTCTACGTCCCTCTTTTTTTTTTTTTTTGGATAAATGTCCAAGCCAGTTTGCGCGCACCTCAATTAATTGTGAGGCCCTGGAGATAACGACTAGGCGTAAGCCCTAGGGGCTCCGAGAATTTGCTTGCAAGGAGAATCGAACCACTTGTCAACCTTGTCAACTCTTGAGGTTTAGGACTCTACGTACATGCCATCTGCTAACTACTTACAAATTAAGGCTATGGGCCCAACCTTCAAAATCTATTGACTTCTCTCACTTGCCAAATTAACATTTCAATTATCTAAACTTATTTTATTTTTTAGGGTAAATTTCACTTACCTCCACTGAGTTTTTTGACACAAATAGATATCTTCCCTAAGGTTTCTAAAATGACATTGTCCTCCCCTGCATTTGCTGACAATATCGAGATTCCCCCTTGTCGTTACTTTTCCACTGATGGCTTAAGTTAAACAAGAAAACTTCCAAAATACCCTTATAAAAAAATAAACAAATTCTTCCAAATTAAATTTTCAAAAAAAAAAAAAAAAAAACCTCATCTCTTTTTATTTTGTGAAATTTTTTGGTCAAGTGAACTTAACTTTACTAGATCATGGAGATCAATGGAAAAAGAATTGATTTTTCCACTTGAAAACGATTAGGTTAATTTATTTATTTTTGCCAAATGTTTTTTATTTTTTGGTTTTTCTCAACCTAAATGATCAATGAAATTAAAATAAATAGACTCGTGTCAATAAAATTCATATTAAGCCAAAACTATGGAAAAAAAACTCCATTACTTGGCTTGTTGGGCTTTATATATAACTTTTTGAACGATTATAAAAAAAATATTGTTTTTCAATTTTTTATTATGATGTTTTTTTATTTTTCGGTTTGTCTCAACCAAAAATATAAGTTGGTTAAAAAAAATTAAGTAAATGAAAGTGTACAAAAAAACCTGCACATTGAAAGGAAAAAAATTATGCAAAAGAGCGTCTTTTAAACAGACACATACATATTTAATTGTAAGTATATAAGTATATTGTTTACATATATGTATATAGAGATAAAGAAATAGGGAGAAAATTATGATGAAGACTAAAAAGGGAGACAACATTTTTAGTAAAGATAATATAGTTTGGTAATAGGAGTATATGAGAGCAATTTTGACTTTAAATTCTTTTTTTATGTGACAACATCAATTTCTGTTAGTTCTTTAACGGAATGCTAATGGAAAAAGGTCTAGGTGGGAATCTTGATATAGTCAGTAAAAACAGGGGAGGTCATTTTAAAAACCTCAGGGAGGTATGTGTCTATGTCAGAAACCTCAAGGGAGGTTACTAATAATTACCATACTTTTTATTTACTCCGTGCGAAGAACTGAACTCTCAATGAGACATGCATTAAACTTTGGTTAAAAAATTTCACTATTAGTACTTCGAATATTACTTATAGTCATCTATGAGGTTTAGATCCACAAACTTTTCTTTAGACTTTTGACAGAGAATAAATATTTTAGGACGTCTCAAAATTGAATAATAACCAAATAGAATGGGATGGAGGGTAACAAATAATGAGCTACTTACCACCTTAAGGCTACTAGATATTGAGTTACCAAAAGTAATACTAAAGAATCCCTTCCGGCTACTTTTGTATACACTTCGGCCCTGTTTGATACGAGATTTTATTTTGGTAGGGTTGGTAATGAGGTCGGATTAGAATTGGAATTGGTTATAAGGTGGGTTATTAATGAGGAGACAAATCCTTCCTCATGTTTGTTTTTACACAGGATTAGATCATGAGATTATTAATAACGTGTTTGTTTTGTCTAGAATAGGATTGGATAAAAATTATTTGTTTTCAATTCCACCATTACTTGAAAACAACATTTTCATTAACTGTGGTACTCTCTCTGTCCGAATGAATAAAATTTTGTAACTTTGACTTTTGAATGAACAAAATTTCGTGTCTAGTCTTCTTTTTTTGCAAATAAAGTAACCCTTCAAAAAATTTGAAGGGTAATTATTGGAAAAATTATATTTTTAGGTGTATTCACTGTGTTCCCTAAAAAAATTGAATTCTTAAAATTAGATAAATTAGGATAACCGCACTTTAATCCTCTTAACGTTTAGAACTAAAAAATTATACGAATCCATAAAACTTGGGTATCTAAATTAGGATAACCACACTTCAATTTTTTTTCTTTTATTGTTCAAGATGTACATACTCGCTATGTTCCGTAAAGTTAGTCATCTATTCTATTTTGGTATGTTCCAAAATATTAGTCATATTTAAAAAAGTAAAAAAAACTATGTGCATTTCCAAAATTAACCTTCATAAATAATATAAAATAACTTTATAGGTGTGATTCAAGGGGTAAAAATGAAAAATCATAGAGGAGACAGTCATTTCATTTCATTCATGTTCCCCTTGTAAGTTAAAATTCTCAAAAGAGGCCAACTTTAAACAGAGGAAATAACATGAACACTAAAATATAAATTACTTTTATTAAATTGTGATTATTAAAATTTAGAATGCCAAAATCAACTTTCAAAACTTGTCATAGATCTCGCACAATTAATGCACGAGAGGTGTCAATCAATTATGGATCTCTCGAAAACTCCTCTTTTGTTGGAACCTGGGGGGTGCTGTGCACCCCAATGCACAACACCGTGCTGTGCAGCCTCATGGCGCGGTCGCGCCGACATCTTTCCGACGATCGGAGACGTTCACCTCGTAGAGCTCGTCGAGTACTACAAGTGTGCCAAAAATCAAATCGATCGAATATCTTTAAGTGCCTCATCGGAACACAAATAACTTAAAAAGTGGTTTTGATCCCGTGTTTGTATCCATTTGTGTTCCATTTCTTTTTAAGTTATTTGTGTTCCGATGAGGCACTTAAAGATATCCGATCGAATTGATTTTTGGTACACTTGTAGTACTCGACGAACTCTACGCAATGAACTTCTCCGATCGTCGGAACGAGGCCAGAGCCACCGTGCCATGGCTGACACAGCACGGTGTTGTGCATCCCATGCACAGCACCCCCAAGGTCCTCTTTTGTTAGAGCTAGGGGTGTCCCCGGATTGGATCGGATACGGATCCGATCCGATCCGCTCAGAGCGGATTATGATTTTTAAGATCCGGAACCGAACCAAACATTCACGGATCGGATCGGATCGGATCGGGCGGATTTGGCAGATTAAAGAAGGATTATTGAGCGGATCGAGCGGATCCGATCTGATCTGATCAAGATCCGGAACCGACAGATAAGAAATTCTCGATCCGAAACCGAACCAAACATTCACGGATGGATCAACAGATGGTTCGGATTGGTCGGATTGGCGGATCGAATGATCCGCTGGACAGCCTTAGTTAGAGCCATCATGGGTTGTTGATCTCTTCTAGACAGTCCCATTTATTATTCGAGGATTGGTTTGAGGTCCTGTGTCAGAAAAAATATCATTGGTCCTGAAAAATTAACAAAGTAAAAATTCGACTCAATTTTCGTAGCCTTTCGTTGGGTAGAGAAACAGACAATTTTTGGCCCGTGCATAGCCCGAAAAACGTCGCCAGACTCTGGCCCGTGCTGTTCTCAATCCACCTACAAGGCTACAACATTGGGCCCAGCCCCCTTCAATTATCATTGATCACCTTTCTCATTTCTCCTTGAGGTGACCTCACATGAACTTCTACCAAACGTTAATAAGAAAACGCTATGTCTATCAATATCATCTAATATTCAACAGGGCCAACCATGCATGACTTTTGTTTGTAAACTTGGACTAATATAGTAATTAATATACCCACAGTTGGTGAATCATGCTATATGTACAATTATTTCGGCTCTAACTATTTACAATCTCCTCACATTAGGGTCGCTCTGAGGGAAAGTCCACCACGCAATCGCTTAGAGCAAAAACTGCAGCTTGGGTAAATTTTTGACCAAAAAACCTGGTGTACAGTGTATATAGCTATCCTGTCACTCTCAACACTCCAACAATACTACCCATTTTACCTTATCTCTTATTAAATAATATTTTTTCTTTTTAAAAATATCACAATATATACAACCAACAGTGTATATATCATCTTTCCCAACCAAACCCTGATTCGCCAGCGACCACCAAACCCTAGTTCTCCACCAACCCACTTCGATCGGTTCTCCACCAACCCACTTCTATCGATCGTCGAAGAAACCCATAGCCGTCGATCGGTCCATAGTCGTCGAAGAAACCCACTTCGATTAGTCCATTTTTCAGACATAGCCGTCAATCTCCATTGCTGTCGATCGTTGTCGTGCCTTGAAGAAACCCACTTCGATCGGTCTGGCAGTCCAGTAGGAGGAGGAGAGAGAGAAGGAAAAGAATAAAAAAAAAAATGGATGGCTGGCTGGTGAACAGTACCACGGTATATTTACCTAGGTACTATTCAAATATGGATGGGAACAGTTTTTTACCCTAGCTAGCTGCTGCAGCACCCTTTTCTTCTTCCTCTTCTCCATTTTGCCAAAAATGGGTTTTGCCTTAGCTGCTGCTGATGCTCTCAGGGCCCCTAGTTTTTTGCCCAATAATAGGGCCCCCAGAATTTGCGATATATATATTAAATGTAATGTACATCAAATGTTTTGCATGTAATGCTTTAGTAGCTCAGTGGGTAAGACCTTTGAATTTTTCTCTTGAGGTCACTGTTTGATCCTTCTAGTCCTCATTTTTTGAGGTCAGATTATTTCAACATGTAAAAAAAGGTACTGCTTCTCCATAGGCAGTGGTAGTGGAGCCCCGACCTCATGGTTCCAAATACTAATGGGGTGTTTGAGAGCCTTATTTTTAGCTTTTCATTTTCAACTTTATGGTTTTTTGGCTTTTTGAATTATGGTCAGAATGTATTTTGGATTTGGTATGAGTGTTTGGGAGAAATGTGTAGAACACATTTTAAAACAGGAGTAGTGTTTGGGAGATATGTGCAGAATACGTTCTATAGGTCTTTTTGTTAATCAAAAATGGAAAAAGTGAAAATGAGAAGTCAAAAAGCTACTCTCAACCTATTTTTCACTTCTGCTCTAGATTGTGCATTTTGGAAAACTCATTCTCAGATAATGAGTTCCGGGAGTTTCTCCCAAACATCCAAAATGAAAAAATGAAAATGGGAAAATGAGAAAAATTGTCTCCCAAACAAGCTCTAAATCTCACCACTGCACTACAAGGAGTTCTTGCAATTTTAGTACTTGCAATTTTATATATAATGAGTAATATATATATATATATCCATATATTTATATATATATCATATTCAGAAGGTGTTTTCACAAAAAGGTGGGAAAATCTTCAAAAAAATACCAGGAAGGGGCTTGATCTAGGGGAAAAACTCCTGGATCAAGCCCTTCATTTTTTTGAAGATCCAACGTAGACTGGAAAAACTTGTGAAGCATTCTTTTTTTTAAAAGCATCAAAACACCAAAAACCCTTCAATCGGGGAAATCGGGATTTTTTTGTGAGGGAGCGGTGTATCATAGGAAATCTTATATATATATATATATTACAGAACATATCCACTTCCTATATCAAGGATCCGCGACAATTTTAAAATCAGGACCTATTTTCGGATCGAATTTTTCCGGACGATCAATTTCGACGATTCGTTCAATGTGTTTAAAAGGTGTTTTAAGGGTCCCTACGAGAAATCAAAAAAAAAATACCGGGAAGGGATTGATTCGAGTAGTTTTTCATAAAAATGAACATATACAGTTTTTATGAAAAATTGCTCGGATCAAGCCCTTCCCGGTATTTTTTTTGCAAATTTCCCACCAAGACCCTTAAAAACACATTTTAAACACATTGGACGGTTCGGATTGTCGAAATTCGATCGGGATCTATGAGGTGTGGACGAAGTCCGGATTTTAAGGGTTTGGATAGGAAGTTATATATATATATATATATATAGATATATATGTCTTTATATAGAGTCCTTATCTAGTCCGGGATCCCGGATCCGGGATTCATAGTTCCAGATCAAATTTTCACGATCCGAACCGTCCAATGTGTTCAAAAGATGTTTTCCAAGGTCCACGCGGGAAATCTTCAAAAAAAAATTACCGGAAAGGGCTTGATCCAAGCATTTTTTCACAAAACTATATATATACAGTTTTTGTGAAAAAATGCTTGGATCAAGCCCTTTCCGTAATTTTTTTTTGAAGATTTCCCGCGTGGACCTTGGAAAACACCTTTTAAACACATTGGACGGATCGGATTTTGCAAAAACAATTTTTAAAAGCCTCAAAACACCGAAAAAGCTTCAATCCGGGATCCTTGACAGGATCACCGGTGTATATATATAGGGGTGGATGAAAGTATGAAAGTAATTTACAAGTGGTTGGGAGGAGAGAGGTTACAAGAGAGAGAAAGAGAAAGAGAAAAGTTCTGAAAGCCTCTCTCCTCCCAACCACTTGTAAATTACTTTCATACTTTCATCCACCCCCACCATCATAAATAAATCAGTACTTTCCACTAAGTTTCTTGCCCTTTGATTATCGATCCTTTCTTTTATTATTTGGTATCAGAGCCATTTATGGCTTGCTAAATCAGTAGTTAATTCATATATGGGGAAGGTAGATAGGTGTAAATAGTTCGTCCTTAAATCATGTATCTCTTTGCTAAATATGTTTGTTAAATATCTGCAATGGATCTGAGGCATATGTTCCTCACCCAAGTCGCATTGAGGTTTTGTGTGTCACTAGGTCCCGTGAAGGGAATTGTTGGCCTTGACTCGTAAACCGTTGACAGATGGGTATGTCTGAGATCTATTGTAAGTTATCATAATAAACATATTTATCAACGATGATAAATGGTTTAATCATTGAAACTATTTGTTCTAACTTCATTCATATATGAATTAACGCTTTTATCATGTCTACCCTATCTTTAGATAGATCTTCTATATCAGTAAAAAATGAAGAAATTGTTGAGTACTCTCAGGCTCAACAGCTTAATCAGTGGACAATACCCGAAGTGGAACCCAGAAGGATTTACAAATTGGGTCTTTTTGATTTTATTAGTAAAAATGCTGTTAAGACATCAGAACAAACTATTTGTCTAGACACGAATGATAAAACAATCAAATTATTGTGCTTAAAAGACATTCAGCGGTATTTGCATAAATATAAATATCTGCATATTGGTTTAATTCAAGTTGCTTTTAAACCTTTAACTCTACCAAGATTAAATTCCAGTATTCAAGCAGATCTACGTGATGCTAGATGTAATGATTGGAAATCCTCTCTTATGGGGATTGTTCAGACTAGTTTATGTCATGGACCAGTATATTTTAATGTTTATCCTAACCTTGCTCTATCTCTGACTGATAGAAATTTGTTTGAAGCTGTAAATTTGCATATCCAAACACAGGGATATAATTTCTTGCCAGGATCTGAAACTGTTGCAGTAATTTATCGTATTCATTACAAAGTTATTAATACTATGTGTCCTAACGCTATTTTGCGTAGTGATCCAGGAAAAACAGTAGTTGTGGAGAGTAACCTTTTGACCACTAACGTTGCAGTTCCTAGGTTGATTGATTGGGATGAGGTAAACTTCCCAACCAACTGGACCATACCTAACGCAGTGGCACCACAACCCATAATCAGTAGTCAAGTGGATCAAATTGTCCAAACAGCTGAAGGAGATGTAGAAATTAGGTTTACCCCTGATATGGTTAGCCGTATTTCTCTACCATCAAGAAGCGTTTCTTCTAGAAACAGCTTTCCTCCATACAAGGTTTCATATCCGTCCACATCTAGACACTATGTGTCTGAAACACCAGAACCAACCCCTACAGAAGTTCTTAATGAACCTCTTGAATCCCATATAGAAGGAATTCGCATTTCAGAACAACAAATCCCTATGGAATTTACAGTACTAGTGAGAGCAAGAAGCGTGACTCACCAACAGTATCTGAAATGGCTTTTCATATTTAGTTTTATGGATTATTCTCCCAACTCTCATATCCGTTTGCTTATCAGTAAAGAATTTATGTCTCCTGAACATCATGAGTTCAGAAACTGGTATTTTACCAAGTTTGATAATTCGGAACAGGAATTTATCAAAAATCATTTTTATAAAGATTTGGAGTATCGCCAAACTCTAGTACCTTTTAAAAAATGGTTTTTAAATTGGTACCAAAATCAGTATCATATAGCTGTAATTCATGATTTTCAGAAAGTCTGGAGTAAATCAGATGGAACTGTTATAAAGTCAGTTCACCCTCCTCCAGAACCTATTAAAATGGAAAACAGTAAACATATTTTGGAAGCTATTCCTTATGTGGATATATCTAAAACTTTTCCAAAGGAAGAAAGCATATTGAAACAAAATAATTTTACTAATATGAGTTTGCAGACTATTGGTCAGCAATTGATCCGTATTGAACATGATGTTCAAGCAGTTATTGAGAATCAAAAGGTTATCAAATCTATCCCTTCTACTTCTTTGGCAACCTCCTTTGCAGGGAAAGATACCAAGCCAGATATTAAGCCTCCTATCCCTTTAGAGAATTTTAAATTCTCTAATCAGAAGAAGAATTCTGAGTTTATTGATCAACTTATAGGTCACATGGATAGCAAATTGCATATCAGTACTCTTAGTCACACAGACTTAGGTTATTCGGATTCTGAGGTAGATCCTCAGCAAATTCAGGAAATCCAACAATCATTTCAGAATATGCAGGAAAATGCTCTTAATAGAATTGAGTATGAAGATAAGGGACCAGGAAATGAGAATGTTCGTAGGACTTATTATAAGAGACCTACGCCTCAAGATCTTCTTTGGGAAGAAGATTTTTTTCAAACTCAAACCGCTTATAGTGCCAAAACCATTTACGAATGGAATATAGATGGTTTATCAGAATATCAGATTTATGGAGTTATTCATAAGATGCTTATGTATTCAAGTGTTTGTAAAGCTGCAAACAATAGTGATAAAGATATCGCTGTATTTATTATCAATGGTTTTACTGGAAGTCTTAAAGGTTGGTGGGATAATTATCTTTCGTTAGCTCAACAATCTGAGATTCTTAATGCCGTTAAAACAGAAATTGTCACGGACATGGTGGTTGATCCACCAACAGGTCAGACAGCAGCTAGAACTAGGGAGCAGTCAGTTCAAGATACGGTTTATACCCTTGTTCAAGCCATAATCTTACATTTTATTGGAGCAGTAGACCAACGTCAAGAGCGTGGTAGAGAATTATTGCAGAATTTAAGATGTCCTTCATTAACCCATTTTAGATGGTATAAGGATGTTTTCATTACCAAAGTTATGCAGCGAAAGGACGCTAATTCCGAGCATTGGAAGGCTAAATTTATGGATGGCCTACCTCCTTTATTTGCCCAGAAGGTTCGTCAAAAATTGATGGATCTTAGTGTTGGTAACATTATTCAATGGACTAGCTGTACTTACGGACACCTTATTAGTGTTTGTGTTCAAGTAGGTTTATCTATCTGTAATGATATGAAATTGCAATATCAGCTTAAAAAGCAGAATCTCACTGGTAAACGTGAAATTGGTGAATTTTGTCAACAATTTGCCTATGATATTCCTACCAACTATCCTAAGAAACATCGCCGTAAAAATGTTTCAAAAACCTCTAAACCTTATAAACGAAAAATCCAAGCGGCGAACCTATGACAAGGATTACTCCAAATCCAAACCTCGCAGTAGTGGCAAGGGTAGAAAGACGAAGTCGTCTGGACCCAAGAAAAAGCCTAAATCCGAAGTCAAGTGCTACAAATGTGGAAAGTTTGGCCATTATGCCAACAAATGCTTAACCAAAAAAAAGCTGGAAGAACTTCAATTGGATGAAGGTCTTCGATTGCAACTCAGCAAATTGCTTTTGAACTCAAGTGATGAGTCAGAATCCGACTCGGATAGCGACGAGCTTAACGAATTGGAGTATTCTTCCTCTTCTGAATCTGAAACCCTTGAAGAATGCTCAGGTAAGTGTTGTTCTTCCTCTCAACAGGATCATCTGAAAGTTTTTGCTAACCTCAATGGATTAAGCTTAAATGTTTTATCAAAATCTCAACAAGAAATTCTTGATCTTGTTGATAAAATTCAAGATCCCGAAATCCGAAGGAGATCTGAATTTACATCCGAAGGATCCTTGGTGCCTTAAAGAAAGGTACCTTCAAAACTAGCAGTATACCGTCCAGGAAGGAAAGTCTCGTTATATTTATGAGACCATCCTTACTTAGACCTCATCAGTACAAATTACTCATCATTATCTGGAAGAGGGGAATAGCAGAACTCCCATCACATTTTCAAAATGTTACATTATCAGGGTAATGCACCCTCAAGAGTGGGGCCTTTCAACTTTTGCAACCAGAACCTTGAAAATTAATGAGCAAAAGTACAACTATTGGGACTATGCTAGGGCATGGACCTATGCGTTCTATTATCAGAATCCAGTTAGAACCCATTCATGGTTCTTTATTTTGAATCCGGAGATTTTACATAAAGAAACTGGATTTCCATCGTGGTTTCTCCATTGGTGGGAATACCATGCACCAGAAGTCAAAATTTTCCCAGAATCTATTCAGAAAATATTCCCTGATTGGTACAAATATCATCCGAAGTTAAAGGGAATAACAGCAGTAAATCCACCAGAAGGACAAGACCTCTTATGGTTTTGTACCGAATTCAGAATTAACTGGATATGGCAATGGGGTTATGAAATAGCCGAAGATCATCTTCGTATCCCAGAAATTCAAAGAAATTTCTTTGTAAAATGGTGGTCTCGATTCGAGACTGATAAATGTTTATCATTTATCAAAGAAACCGTAGAGCAGTATCAGGCTGATTATATGTCACAAGCCTCAAGCAGTAACCCTTCACAGGGTCCAGTAAATTTCGTTCAACAAATAAAGTTGATGATTCAAAATCAGAATCCAAATATGTCTGATCATGAGCAAGATATTAAGCTTATGGAAATTATTAAAGATCAGTACTTAGCTCTCCAAGGAATCAATTCATCTCAACCAGACACCAAGAGCGACACCTCCATGAGCTCACAGGATCTAATATCCTTCCAAGATCAGGACCAAGGTCAGTTTGCTTGCCTAGCCGGTGAGGCTCAAGATCCCAATGACACCGAACCATACCCTACTGAGGCGGATCTTTGGGACTCTATGATTGAGATCAAAATGCAAAAAGCCGAAGGAAAAAAGAAGCATCGGTAGAACGTCATCCATAACAAACAACTACAGTAACCGTCGGCACAAAACGACAGCAGCAGCAAAAACGTCATCCATGACGTCATCTACAGTTCTAGATATTTTGTAAAACGTCATCCGTGACGTCATCTACAGTAACTGCCACAGTAGGTCGTAGCGCTTATAAATAGCTGTAATCTGCCATTCAGAGGCAGGCTTTCAGAATATTATTTGGTATATATATATATATTCTAGGAGGTCCCATTTTAAAAACTTGCTTCAGGCCCCAAAAATTTCAGGGTCGGACCTGCCTCACATATATGTGGAGTCCACAGACAATTATGAGTGTAAGACCCACTTGTATGTGAGAGGATTGTAAATAATTGAAGCCGAAATAGTTGTACAAATATCATTTTTGTTTTGATTTATATAGCTAACCAACAATACCCTCATAATCACACCCCTCAAAAAACTAGACCAGTACTTGCCCATCTCTCTCTCTCTCTCTCTCTCTCTCTCACTCACAAAAATCACTCTTCTGCAGCCTAGCAGACAGTGACACACTCTTTTTTGCATGTGCCGAGTTTGTTGATAATTCAAAGTGCTGTACAGGAGGTCGATTACCTGATTATAACATACCCGAGAAGAAATTTCATCCAATTGAATACTCCTGAGGATTTCACAATCGTTGGCCGGGGTCCGGATATATTATTCGTCAAATATTGTGTTCTTACTTCTTAGATGAAACTCTACGATCGATTTTGAGAGGTTACAAGGTCAATTTTCGGTTAATTCTTGTTGTTATGTGGTTTCTTGTATTTATCTGATTCAGAGTTACGATCTAGATGCCATTTTTTGTCATTACTCTTTTTCTCCCCCCTGAATATACGCATGTGGTAAAATTACGCATGTTATCTTTTTATCGAAAAAGTTACGCACATCACATGTATGGCCATAAGATAAACTCTACTATGTCGTATTCTCTTGTGTTATGTCATTATGTTATTTTGCATGATTCTAGACCAGCTCACGCATAACTTAATTAATCTGGCCATAATATTTTTTCCGTCGCTATTTCGTTTTGTTCATGTATCATAGCAGAACTACAATGGCGGAGTTAGGCCTGGATGATCTGACGAGATCGATGAGCGGCCGCCGGAGTTTTGGGTCAGGTAGCAGGAGGAGCTGGGCGTCAGCAAGTTTCAGGGAAGCATGGCAAGGGCAGCCGGACGTGTTTGGCCGCGCCATGAGCCGAAGCGGGCCAGACGACTACGAGGAGCTCCAGTGGGCGGCGATGGAGCGGCTGCCGACGTATGACCGGATGAGAAAGGGGATACTGAATAAAGTGCTGGACGACGGTAAAATCGTGCTAGGTGAGGTGGATGTTACTAAGCTTGGAAATCAAGAGAAGAAGTTGTTGATGGATAGTATAATCAAGACTGCTGAAGAAGATAACGAGAGGTTTCTTCAACGATTGAGAGACCGGACTAATAGGTGAACTCTCTCTCTCTTTCTCTCTCTCTCACCGGACTAATTCACCCTCTCTCTCTTTCTCTCTCTCTCTCCTTCCTGCCATGTCAGAACCTTTAAATCAAACGTTAGCAGATACAGAAATTTATTTCTATGAGAAAGGAGTTGTAAACTGTCAGAAGGTTAATTACAGTTCGTTGAAAGAATACATTTTTTCTGCTAAAATAACATATGGGTGATTATACATGTAACTTCATCTTTCAAATAACGGGGTGTTCCACTAACAAAAAACTATTTTTTTCAAACACTGAGACAAGTCATTCTCTCAATCGTTGTGTGATGTCTCGGTGTTTGGAAAAATTCCGACTCCGTCCTTGTGTGGGTAAAAATTCATTCTTTTACCTGACCCCTGTTGTGACCCACACTCACAAGGGACAAAAATTGCTGCGGAAGAAAGAGTTGGTGCTAAAATTGCATTAGGCAGCTAAATTGTGTGATTTGTTATCCCCGGGTGGGTGCTGTGGAGGCACGCTGCCTCCGTGCCGGTGTAGTGTTGATGATCGGAGACGTTCATCATGTAGAGCTCGTCGAGTTTTACATTTGTACCAAAAATTAGCTTGATTGAATATCAACAACTGCCTCATCGGAACATTATTATCTTGGAAGGCATGATTCCGAATGAATCCGAAACACTAGATCAAAACCACTGCAACAAGTTATATATGTTCCGATGAGGCAAATATTGATAATTAATTGAGTTGATTTTTGGTACAAATTTAGTACTCGAAGAGCTCTACGCGATGAACATCTCTGATCATCAGACCGACACCGGCATGGCAACGCTCGCCCCCACACAACATGTTGTGCAGCACCTCTCGCCAAACAAAAACTTACAGTTTTATTGTTTCTAAAATTAAAATATTCGGTACACAGACGTGGAGGCCATTGAACGGACAATTTTTTTTTAAAACAAAAATCGTGTAAAATGTGATTGCTCTTTTTTTTTTGTTAATCGATAGAAGAGATCAATTACATCACAAATGAAGTACAAAGTACAAACCTGAGAAACTACATCAATTGTGAGAGTCCACGAGACAACCAAGTCCAACAACTTAACCAATACAATAAATAAACCCGTTACATAGTAGAAATAAAGAAAAAAATAGCCCCTACACACAGACGGGAAATTTGAACTCCTGACCTTCTAGGGTTGCAAGAGGCATGTTCAACTGAACTAATCCCAATTGGTTGATCAAATGTGATTGCTCATGACCGGCCGGAAATGTTGTCCATGGCTTTACAGGGGTTAATGATGGTGGGATGGGTGTACTGACTAGCAAATTGACTGTTTTGTGTGTGTTTTTTTTTTTTGGCTAAATGGAGGGCCAAATGGAGTATAATTATTTTGGACCACAGTTAGTTTGCAATTTTGAGAAAGCAAGATAAATTAGATTCTGAATTCAACTTCCTCTAACCTAAGGCCCCGATTGGATGAGGTTAAATATTCAAGGGGATAAGTTATGGAGGGAGATAAGATAAGAGGGGTATAAGTTTTGGAGGGTTGGCTCACATTGATGTGATGTTTATGGAAGGAGGATAAAAAAGTAAATGATTTGGATGATGGATTAAACATGGTAATAACTCTTGACTTGTTTTGGATGTTTTATAAATAAGAAGGGGTGAACGATGGAAAAAGCTGTGAAATGACTCTTTTGCCCTTGTGGTGTACCAAACTTAATTATGCATTAAATTAATTATATAATTACAAAAATTAATCTATTTAATTAATTTTTGACAATTTCAAGCTATATTAATTTATTTAATTGAATATTTAAATTTTTGTAATAATTTTTTTTAATATGTACATTTGAATTTGAACTGTTGTCATCCAAAATTTTATTTAAAAAAACCACATTAACCCAAAGTAAAACCAAACCAAAACTACACTTACTGCCTATGTAATTTCCACCCTTTACAAAATGATAAAAAGGAAGTCCAACCTAGGATAAAAATGAATCAAACTAGATACCTATGTAATTCCCACCCACGCCGACTCCGACCGGTTCAGCTCGAGACTTCTGATGCCTCTCTCTCTCTCTCTCTCTCTCTCTCTCTCTCTCTCCTCAATGACAAGAAAAAAAAATTCACAGCTTCAACCATGGACGGAAGTGAAAGATGCCGGAAAACTTCAATAGTGAGAAGAACAGATCTGGAGACTTTAAGGAATCGAGAATGAGAGGCGTAGCTCGCAAGACTTCGACAATCAGAAACATAGATCTGGAGTTTTCGAGGATCAAGAGTGAGAGGCGCAGATCTGAGTTTTTCGGTATCGGCCAGAATCCAACCCCTCCACTGACAGACTCTGTAAAATGGGGATGAAGAGGGGTGAATTTGTCAAAAGAGCTCCCCTCCACAACCGGATAATTTTTGGTCAGGGTAAGAGGTGCCAAAAAATTATTAGGGGGAGTACCCCATAGCCGTGAAACCTTATCAAGGGTGAAGAGTAGAGGGGGGAACAAAAGGGTTGCCAAACCCAAGCTTAAATGGGGACCCACCCTTATCACGGGTGATAATTTTTGAAGGGGGGTTTTACCCTCATCTATCGGTCCCCTAAGGTATTCTAGAAAGGGCAAAATGCTAACTATCCCTTGTTATTAGAGGCTTTGGCACATCACCTCCCTCGCCTTTGGAAATAGCAATTTATACACATCACACGATTTTGAATATTGTTCACTTTATCTTCCTGTCGTTAAAAAGTTTGTTTTATTTATTGTAGAGTGAGTCATGCATGCATATTTTACGACCTGAAATGAACAAAAGTTTAAAAGCAAAAAATTTCATAAGAAAAGACTACAAAGGACGAAGGGAGTATATTTTAAGAGTTCATTTTTTAGAACCTGAAAAATAAGAGAAAACTACTACCAACATTTTTTTAGAACCTGCTCAAAAAATTAATTTGCATTTGTTGAAAACATAAGGGGGAGGTCATTGCAATTTACCCTTTTCTCCTTTGTGATCAAATTCTCTACTCTTGGTTTGATCCCTCATCCCTTCGTCATTTTTCCCATCCCTCGTTTGGGGAAAGAAGAGATGCTAACGAATAAGAAAGATTTATATTTTGGCATGAATTTTATTTTTTCCGTTGGTAAGTTAATCATGGTTAAATTTGAGATCGATTTCGACTTATTCATCCCTAAGCAAGGACCCTATGGTTCTTAAATAGTTGGGGTTGTGTTTGATTGATACAACCACATGCAGGGTGGGAATTGAGATACCAAAGATTGAAGTTCGGTGTGAGCATTTATCAGTTGAGGGAGATATACATGTTGGGAGCAGAGCAATTCCTACTCTTTTTAATGCCACCTTGAACGCAATTGAGGTACTTTCTTCTCTCTGTTTTTCTAAGAAGTTTTACATATTGTTCGTCATTTCAATAACTATTTCAACGTAAAATGACAAAGTTGAGATAACCCAAGTGGTATTTTATACTCTGGTGAAAAACTAGAAAGTCGATTATTGCATAATTTCTCCAATTTGAATTGGCTCTTTATTACTTCAATTGGAATATCTCTTGAGTTGCTGTATCATTGTTGAGCGTGGTTTAATTATGACGGTTAGGGATAATAAACAAGTCGAATGAGCCAAGCAGGTTATTGCTCAAGCTTGGTTTGAATTTCGAGAACATGTTCACGTTTAGCTTGTTGAGGCGAGCTGATTTCAGACGAGCTTTAATGGAGCCAAACACGAGCCGATATTGAGTAGCGTGAATTTTTTATGTCTCATAAGTAGAGCGACAGGGCCAAGTAGTTACTTGTTTGAGCTTGGTTTGAAATTTTAACGAACTTTTAAAAGAATATTAAACCTTGGCTTTTTATATAGCAAGCTGTTCATGAACTAGCTTTTAACGAACGAACACGAACTTGTAAAAGAATATTTACCTTGGCTTTATCAGTCCTAATTGTCATCGTCAACAAATTGCTCATTCTTGACATAGTGCTCCCTTTCTTCTATCTAAATTATGTAATATGTAACCATTTCTCTTAGGTTTGTGTGCTCTTTTTGGGACTACTAACACTTTTTTTGCCTGTTGTGGACATAGAGTGTTCTCGGGCTGATTCGGCTTGCCCCTTCTAAGAAGAGAAAAATTCAGATACTTAAAGATGTTAGCGGCATTGTGAAACCATCACGGTAATTTAAGCAATTTGGGAACCTTTTCTTTTCGTGTTAGACAAAGAAGTAATCTTTCTTTTTGAAGATACAATTACTCGGAGATGGCCAGTGGCCACCTGGAGAAAAATGAGCTATATTATTTAAGTCGTTCATATAATGAGAAAATCCTTTTGTGAGTTCTATGTCCTTATATATATTGGTTACTTATGCAAAAGTGATTTACCTGTACTTATTCAATTGCCAATGTTACCGTCGAAACCATTATTTTACATGCCATTTTGTGGTGCATTTGGAAGGAAAATAGTTGGTCTTTTAAGGAGGTTTTTGGCTGTGAATAAAGTGTTTTAGCTTTTGCATATCATGTCCTTTATCCTATTCTAATCTACCTTTCAATTTAGTCAGTATCCTTTTTTTTTTTTTCTGACTTCTTGGGTGGGTTGCAATTTTATTAGTCATATTCTACTGCCATCAAGTACTGAAGTACTGATTTCATGATTTTCAGCATGACATTACTTTTGGGTCCACCAAACGCAGGCAAAACAACCTTGTTGCTAGCACTAGCGGGGAAGCTTGATCGGGACCTAAGAGTGCGTGTCTTGTTCTCTATCAAATATTTTTGTTTCTTTGTTCGTTTGTTAGTGTGTTGTGCTGGGTAAGGATTTCCCCTTTTTATTCATTTCTATGGAACAGGTATCAGGAAAAGTCACCTATTGTGGTCATGAATTGGATGAGTTTGTTCCCCAAAGGACCTGTGCCTACATTAGTCAACTGGATCTACACTATGGAGAGATGACAGTGAGAGAGACATTGGATTTCTCAGGACGCTGTTTGGGGGTTGGCACAAGATATGAAATGCTGGTGGAGCTCTCAAGACGAGAGAAAGAAGCAGGACTTAAACCGGATCCTGAGATTGATGCATTTATGAAGGCCACAGCAGTGTCGGGACAAGAGACCAGTTTGGTTACAGATTACATTATCAAGGTTACACTTGTTTTTTTGAAATGAATGAAGGTTACACTCCTTGTAGTTCATATTTGTTAATTGATGTTTACTATTTTAGACCGCCTTTTATAAACCCCAACAGAAGATAGATAAATAAACTTATGGTTAACTAACTTATCACAGATACTTGGATTGGATATATGTGCGGATACTTTGGTTGGAGATGAGATGAGAAGGGGTATTTCTGGTGGGCAAAAGAAGCGTGTGACCACTGGTATGATTTCAAGACTATGAAAAAGGAAACATATATTGTTGTTGATCTCATCTTCCCCCATTTCTTCCAGTCGAGTGTTTTCTCATTTCATGTCAGTACATTGTGAATATTTATATCCCCTAAGTTTAGAATCTTTAACAATGGCACTTCAAATTTGTCCTTTCTGTTAATTTTTTGTTTGTGATTTTAATTACTTCTAACATGCTTGTATAAATCTTTATTGTGCTCTTCTGATGTTACTATGCTTACAATTTGTATGATTTCAAGAATTAGTCGAAACATTATGAACTTGTTAATCATCTATAGTCGTTAGTTTTAGTGGCATTAAGACTGGATGGTATATAAAGGCAATTGAGTATTGAGAAATTATTTAATGTCCTATCTAATTGTTGGAGAGAGAATCATTTTTAGCTGCAGGTTTTTATACTTTTCTGCATAAAGTGTCAGAAAACCTCTTGAGCAATTCAGTTTTTCTACATGCTTCTGAACATGGAGACTTGTGCTGTTGATGCTGCTATTCTTATTTCTTAGAATTAGAATTAGGCTATTTTCATTCGACATCTTTTGAGCCATAAGTCTTTCTTGTGTATCTCCTTATGACCATATGATTTATGTAGTTTTCATTCCTTACAAGGAACAAAATTTCCATTTGTTTCCATAGAATGGCCTAAACGTTCTGTGTCCAAATAATTCCTGTATGACCGGGAAAAAAAAAAAAAGTTGGATAACAAATTACATAAAAGAAAAGTATCACTACGAACGTCAAATTTTGACAATACTAGACAATTATCATAACTTTGCATTTTGTTTTGTACTTGTTCCCTACAAAGTAATGAATCTATCTAACAAATTTATATTTGTTATCCAATTAGTAGACTTTCATCTACTTAGATGTATTTTAGTTCATGTTTATAATCATTTCCTTTGTTTCAATTTTCTTTCATTTCTTTTGAAAATTTTCTGACAGTAGAGTGAATTGTAACACATTCGGAGAAGTTTCTGTTCCTATGCTTTCCGAAACAACACGCCAAATAGTTGCGAAATGATGGGTCAATGATGAGTCTAACACATTTTTTTCTTTATCTGGGTGCAGGAGAGATGTTGGTGGGACCAGCAAAAGCTCTTTTCATGGATGAGATATCAACGGGGTTGGACAGTTCCACTACTTTTCAGATTGTCAAGTACATGAGGCAAATGGTTCATGTAATGGACGTGACCATGATCATCTCTCTTCTTCAGCCTGCCCCGGAGACTTACGATCTGTTCGATGACATCATTTTACTTTCAGAAGGTCAAATTGTCTATCAAGGTCCGCGTGATAATATCCTCGAGTTCTTTGAGTTCATGGGTTTCAAATGCCCTGAGAGGAAAGGAGTTGCAGATTTTCTTCAAGAAGTGACTTCCAAGAAAGATCAAGAACAATACTGGTTCAAAAAGGACCAACTATATAGATACATCTCAGTTGCCGAATTTGCACAGGCCTTCTACTCATTCCATCTAGGCCAACAACTAGCGGCAGATCTTAGTGTTCCTTATGACAAAACAAAAACCCACCCTGCTGCTTTGGTGACAGAAAAGTATGGGATCTCCAAATGGGAACTTTTTAAGGCGTGCTTTGATAGAGAGTGGCTCTTAATGAAGCGTAACAGTTTTGTGTACATATTCAAAATCACCCAGATAACAGTCATGTCATTGATAGCCTTGACCGTGTTCTTGAGGACAACAATGCCATCTGGCACTTTGCGAGATGGAGGGAAGTTTTTCGGAGCTCTTTTCTTTAGTTTGCTTAATTTGATGTTTAATGGGATGGCGGAGCTTGCAATGACTGTTTTGGGGCTTCCTGTCTTCTATAAACAGAGGGATGCCTTATTCTATCCTCCGTGGGCCTTTGGCTTGCCGATTTGGGTCCTTCGGATACCTGTCTCACTCCTGGAATCGGCGATATGGATTGTTCTTACGTATTACACAATTGGGTTTGCTCCAGCTGCAAGTAGGTAAGACTGACACCTAGTTAAATTCTGCATTAGAGATTTGTGCTCCCATTCGGCATCCAAAAGTCTAAATTCACAGATTAAGCCACGAGAAGTTGACTTTGTGCCTGAGATTTGTCCAACGGGAAATCGGACTACATCACTGCACATTGTGTACCCTTTTCTATGTCCAAATGTGTGTACTTAGGATTTCCGATGCAATCTTCATGGGGAAGGGGAGTATTGAGTTCCTGTTATTAGAGTTTGTTTCACTGACAAATACCCTCTATCTCATACAGATTTTTTCGTCAGTTCTTGGCATACTTCAGTATAAATCAGATGGCTCTGTCTCTCTTTCGCTTTATTGCCGCGGTGGGGAGGACACAGGTTGTTGCTAGCACTTTAGGCACCTTCACCTTGCTATTGGTTTTTGTTCTTGGAGGATTTATTGTTGCCAAAAGTAAGCTGCTGATTTCTATTTCGCTTTTCTATTTTCACTTCCACCCTTTCCTTAATCAGACTAAGCTTTTTTTAGTTTAGTAATTTTCCAGTGTAGTACATTACATTTCTGTATAATGTTCGCCTGTTCGGCATTTGGTCAAAAAGTTTTAGATTCTTACATGTGACTGTGTCTACATAGATGATTAAAGCATTACAACCATCCATTTCCTTTTGTATTTGCAGATGACATTGAGCCATTTATGATATGGGGCTATTACATTTCTCCTATGATGTATGGACAGAATGCAATAGTTATGAATGAATTTCTTGACAAGAGATGGAGTGCCGTAAGTTCTCTTTTTATGTTTGTCTTGTGATCTTTGCATTTTCATCTATTTTCAAAATGTCGTGCAACTTCATGTAGTTGCCATACCAAAATTTGGATCGTTTTTCTAAATGCAGAAGAACACAGACCCCCGAATTAATGCACCTACAGTTGGAAAAGTCCTCCTCATGTCGAGAGGCTTCTTCACAGATGATTACATGTTTTGGGTTTGCATTGGAGCACTGGTTGCGTTTTCTGTTCTCTTCAACGTTTTGTTTATTGCAGCATTGACTTACTTGAATCGTAAGTGTTTTTGGGTCTCGTTTTTTGGTTGAAGTTATCGATTCTTTATGATAGAACTTCAGGCTTGATGATCCTGTTTCTGTATTTTCTACTTCAGCTCTAGGTGATTCGAGAGCTGTAGTCTTGGATGAAGATGAAAAAAAGAAGAAGTCACTGTATGGACAAATGTCATCTGAAGGTTCGAGCCTTTACATTTGCCCCTTAATATATTTACTTTGTTACCTAGTCCGTCATTCCTCTTCTTTTCAACTTAAGATGTAGATCGCTTTACTGATTGTACAAACCTGAGTTCTTGTTACATCATTCGCTGATCCAAACACTCTAACCGAGAATAGGAGTTCAATTTATATGTTGCTGAGAGCCTTTGCGGCCATTTTCTTTTCCATTTTGTAGCTCATGCTGATTTGAGTTGCGTTGCCTTAGAAAAATAAATTTGGGACGAATTTCCTAGGCCAAGGCATGACAATTACCTGGTTATAGTCAACAATGTTCTACTGGTATTAATTACCAAATCTTGTGAATGGTTATAGGTGTTGATATGGCAGTGAGAAAAGCTTTACAGAGTAACACTGATTCTATTGTTGGTGTGACTAATCGTGCGCCAAGAAAAGGAATGGTTTTGCCCTTTCAACCCCTTTCACTTGCATTCAACCATGTCAGCTACTATGTGCATATGCCCGCTGTAAGTTGCTCATTCAAACCAGTTTATTATTATTATCTACTTTTGTCTTTTGACCTTTCTTCTTTTCCTGTTTTTGAGATTTGATGATTTATCTTTTATATCATGTTTGTTTAGTAAATACCTCATCTTGTCTAGAAATCGAATTTTGCTTTCATTCTAATTGGCACATAATTTTGTATTATAGCTTGTCACGCATCAATTTATAATCACCTCCAAAACTGATATATGAACTTGTGTGGCCTCTCCACTCATTTCCAATTGAGTTTGAGTGGTACGCTTAAACATAGTGTCAGAGCTAGGCTTCCAGAGACTTTTTGGGCAAAATCTTTATATTAAGTTCCCATCCCTTTTGTCCGTGTCAAAGTGAATTTCGTTTTGTCGTTATCCCATATTATGGGTCCTCTAGTTACCTCTCCACGTGAAGACGCAAAGTTGCACATGCAGAATAATGTTAGAGCTTGTCACACATCAGAAAATTATCACCTCCAAACTAGTATATGAGTATGTGGTCTCTCAACTCATTGTCGGTTGAATTTGTGTTGGATGGTTGTTGGGTGGTTAAAGTTTTGATAATTCGTTGATTTTGACTACTCGGTTGAGTTGAAACTTCTACATTTTTGTAACCAAGGAAATGAAAAGGCAAGGGATTGAAGAGGACCGTCTTCAACTACTGCGTGATGTTAGTGGTGCTTTCAGACCTGGGATATTGACTGCACTTGTGGGTGTTAGTGGTGCTGGAAAGACAACATTAATGGATGTGTTGGCTGGAAGGAAGACTGGTGGGTATATTGAAGGAACTATCAACATTTCCGGTTACGCGAAGGACCAAGCAACATTTGCTAGGGTTAGCGGGTATTGTGAACAGAATGACATTCACTCGCCTTATGTCACTGTTTATGAATCTGTTCTATACTCTGCTTGGCTCCGTCTTTCCTCTGATGTGAACACAAAAACACGGAAGGTATTTCACTTGATAAACATTCCTAGAATTTGTGTTTGGATTGTTTCCATTTCCTTGATGTTTTGTTTCCATTTCTTTTTCTGTTTTCTTTTTTGTGAACAACATTAAATGACTGAAAACTCTCCTCATTTTCAATTTGTGTGAAGACAGGTTAAAATTTTTAGAAACTGAAAAAAAAAATTAACTTTTTGTGGTTTTGGAAAACTGAGTTGTTTTAAAAAACAAAAGGTATCCCTCTGAAACCATTTTCGGAAACGTTCACCAAACAAGTATTTTTTAGTTTTACAGGAAAAGAAAACGAGAATGGTGCCAAGCAGAAGTTTGTTCCTCTATTTAATGACTTTTTTCCATTTTGTTTTGATAGATGTTTGTTGAAGAAGTGATGGAGTTGGTTGAGCTTAAACCAATAAGGAATTTCTTAGTTGGGCTTCCTGGAATAGATGGTCTTGCTACAGAACAAAGAAAGAGGTTGACGATAGCTGTAGAATTGGTTGCTAACCCATCTATCATCTTCATGGATGAACCTACATCTGGCCTTGATGCTAGAGCTGCAGCCATTGTTATGCGTACTGTGAGAAATACAGTGGACACGGGGAGAACTGTAGTGTGCACAATTCACCAACCAAGCATAGACATTTTTGAAGCTTTTGATGAGGTTTACGCAATTTTTTAAATAATGTTCATGAAAACTAGTTTATCATGATTTTTGGCCATGATACGGCGCAAATTACAGCCTATGAAGCACCAAACGCCGAAGTGGTAAACCTATTTGTTGGACATGTCATGGACATGCCACGTGGTGTGCCTATTAAACTTTTGTGTATGTCTACAATGGGAATTTGTGTGTCCCAAGTTAAGAGATGGACGGGAATATGGCAGGATCAATTCATAATTTCAAAAACCTATTTCTGGAGTATCATTATAGAGAAATAAAAGTAGGTAAAAATTGCAAATTATGTTATTACATTTGGTTGTTTTTGGACAATGGCCGCCCCGTTTGCTAGCACTTGTAAGTCAGCCTTTTAGATTATTGGCTTAAAAAAGTTAAATAGTTGTAAAACCATTTGGTGTAGCTTTTATAAGTTGTTAAAAAAACTAACCTGTTTGCTTGAATAAGTTGTCAAATAGCTTCTTATAAATTAATTATCAAGATTTCCCTTAAAACTTGAGTAAGAAACACTTGATTCATTTTAGAATTCTGTCTATTCATGTTTTAACAACTTAAAATAAACAAAACGCTTCAAATTGGAGCTTAAAATAAGCAAACACCCTTTATTGCTTTTTTAATCAAATAAGCTAAATAAGTTAGGCCAGAAATCATGTGGTTAACAATTAAAGATGTACAAAATTATTCCTTAATTGTTTTGTCATAATTAAAGATGTATAAAATTATTTCCTTAATTGTTTTGTCATGTTCCTTGCCATGTTCGTGTCCACATTTTTTGGTATTGTTGCGTCCCATGGCTGTATCCATCTTCTTGTCTGCATCCTTGTCATATCTTTGCTTCTTAGATTGCAACTAACAATTATTCGTGTTTACAGTTACTTTTAATGAGGAGAGGAGGCCAAGTCATTTATGCTGGACCTTTGGGTCATCAATCCCAAAAGCTCATAGAATATTTTGAAGTGAGTAAATCTTTGAATGCTAATGATTGGTTTTGTTACAATGCATTTCTAAAAATCATCCAATATGAAGTCGTCGTGGCATTGTCAAAATCATCACCCACATTAGTCGGTGTTTTTTGGTCTAAAATGAAAGAACAAAAGACCTCATAATTCTGTATACAGAATTTATGTATGGTATTACCTTTTATTCTTAAATTATACTTTTACACGAAATTTATGGTTGTATGGTATTACGAATTATTGCTCAACTATCACAAAGTGAGTTCTGTTTTTTGGTCTAAAATGAAAGAACAAAAGACCTCATAATTCTGTATACAGAATTTATGTATGGTATTACCTTTTATTCTTAAATTATACTTTTACACGAAATTTATGGTTGTATGGTGTTACGATTTATTGCTCAACTATCACGAAGTGAGTTCTTACATATTATTTCCTCTTTCCCCGCTTCTGAAGTCTAAGCTTGTGCCCAACAAAATGAGGAAAAAAGTGATAAAGAGGCAGTCGAAGCTTGCAAATTAAACTGCCAGAGAATAGCAATTTTCTTTGCTTAGCGATTTAGTGTGGATTAATAACTGTAAACTGCTACAGGCTGCCCCAGGTATCCCCAAGATTAGGGACGGTTACAATCCTGCTACGTGGATGTTGGAGATTACTGCACCTATGGTTGAGAGACAACTGAATATCGACTTTGCTGAGATATATGCCAACTCCTCCCTTTATCAGTAAGCAATATACGATCTTTGAGTTAAAATGCAAAGGTAGCTTTCTTGTAATTGCACTCTGTGTTACATGGACTCTTCAATTTCCTCGTTGTAGCCGTGTCAAATACGCATACATATGTATCAAAATCTTTTATTACATAAGTTGGAACAGAGTCCAAATTGACATGGATGGGTATTTCATGACTACTCATTTGGTGATTCTGGATTTGCATCCTCATATGGTTATCGGCTTTTTTTTTTTTTTTCTCTCTCTCTCCTTCTTTGTTAAAAATAATGTTTGGTATGTTCATATGAATCTATACAATTGAAATAAACCTAGAAAATATCTACTTTTACATTCAACATGTCCCCGTCCTAAGTATTGGGAAAATCGCTTGTTTGTGTCTAGTACGTGTCCTGTGTCCGGGTTCATATCAGTGTCCATGCATCTTATATTATGGCTATAGGGAGGTCCAACGTCTTGAATGCAGCAGCTACACTTGATTTCACATGAATCCATACAACAGTTCTTGTACTTGCATATTTCTTACAACTGTCCTTATCTTTTATTGATTCTTGGTTCAGGAGGAATCAAGAGCTCATTAAAGAACTTAGTACTCCGCCTCCGGGTTCGAAGGATCTATACTTCCCGACCAAGTACTCCCAACCATTCATTACACAGTGCAAAGCTTGTTACTGGAAGCAACACTGGTCTTATTGGAGGAACCCCCAGTATAATGCCATTCGGTTCTTCATGACCATTGTTATTGGTGGATTATTTGGGTTTATTTTCTGGAACAAAGGGCAGCAGATGTAAGTCTTAGAATTTTTCAAATTTCATGTATATTCAATTGCTGCTGCAACTGTTTTAGAATTCCCTTCTTTCCCTTAATTAGAAATTTAGATGTACGAAAACCCTCGGGGAGATTACCACTTGTTATTGTTTTTGAAGTTTTGGGAGAAGGAAAAGTGTATTAGGTGTTAATTGACCCTAACACACATGTTATTAGTAATATTTATAGCGTGTGGGTACAAGATACAAAGACTAAGATACCCTCACCAACACATATCATATATCTTGTAACACTCCCCCCCAAGCTAGAGAATAAATATCACAAAGTCCAAGCATAGCAGTTCTAACCGCAGCTTGAACAACGATTTAATAAACAGACAAAAGGAGTAGCTATCACACCATCAGCTAGCTTCTCCCCGCACAAGAAACAATCAACCTCAATATGGTTAGTCCTCTCATGTACTGGATTGGATGCAATGTGAGTTGCTGCTTGATTATCACAATATAGGTTCATAGGTAATTGCACACTGAATCCTATTTCCTCAAGAAAAGATTTCACCCATACAATCTCACGTCATGTGAGCCATGGCTCTGTACTCTGCTTCTTCACTAGACGTGCAACCACCGTTTGTTTTTTACTCTTCCAATTGACAAGATTTCCACCAAGGTAAGACACAATATCCTATAGTTTTCTCCTGTCAGATGGTCCTCCTGCCCCATCAGAATCAGTGAAAGCCTCAACACGTAGACCACTAGTTCGATAGAACAGATCAAGTCCTGGATGAGCCTTGGGATACTTCATGTGGGTATATGGCACCAAGTCCTTAGGACTGAAGGAGATATGGAGACCTCAGGAGCAAAGGTATTCATAGCTGAAGGAGATCTCAAGAGTGAAGGTTATCGAAGCCGAAGGATGTCCCTGAGGCGCAGCTGAAGGATAACCCACTTGAAGTCAATGGCTTATACTTGGGCTGAAGGTAGGGCCGGCCCAAGTTGCTCAGGACTGAAGGAGGATTGTGGAATGGAGGCTTGAGCTTTAAGGGATCGTCTGAAGGCCCAAGCTCTCTTCAGGAGTTCGGACTTCAGACCAGTCTTAGAGAGTGAGACTTGATGACTGAATGACAACTCTCGGTCTTCAAGTCATGCCTATCACCTAACACCCAACATGATCATTGCCTTCTGATCCTTAGGTCCTTCAGACCTAGGCCTAGACCTCACATGCTACCTACCTTCTGCAAGCATGCTTCAGCCCCCAATGACCTTTGACCTATTAGACTTATCCATCATAGTCCTAGTCCCTAAGTCCATAAACTTTTACCCTCAGTCATGGACCATCAGGAGGCTGCCATGTGTCCTTCAGCCTGGCATCCTTCAGGGGAATCTCTCGCCTATATAAAGGACCCTTGCCTTCATCCATTACATTACACACCATTGCTCTTGGTTCAAGCCATTACCAGAGCATTACTTGGCCTCCCTCTACTGTCACACACTGTCTCTCTCTAGGATCTACCTTGGGCTCTCTCCTCCCTGCCTTCGGCACCCCAAGCCTTTGGGATCTCGTTGGTATCCCGGATCACCTTCAGGGGTACAATAGCCCATTAATCATACTCTCACTTCACAATTCTAAGAACAACCTTCAATTGCTGAAGACGAGGAGCGTACATAGACTGACTAACAATAGTAAATGCAAACGAGATATTATGACGAGTAATAGTGAGGTAGTTCAATTTACCAATCAAATGACGATATTGGTCAGGACACAAAGTTTGACATTAGGATTCATAGGAGTCTCAACAGGCCTCAACCCTAATAAACCAAAACGATCTATGCTATATTTATGATTGAGAAACAATCTAGTAGTACTCAATACTGTCGAGTTTATTCAATCTGGACACATTAGTCTAATCCACCTTTTTTTTTTTTTCCCTCGAAACACTTTACGAGTGTAATACCTTTGCTTTTTGTAGTTTAGTATTCAAAATGATTAGTATCATTTTAATTTTTGAAATCTAATTTTAGGAAAAGTGACTTCTACCACAGTTTTTTTGTATTGTGACTAGTAATGTTTGCGCTTGTGGCATGGTCGTAATATCGATGATATAGTTTGTATAGAGTCTTCTTCCTCCTCTTTTGTGTTTAGTGTTCCTGTTTGGTAAGAATTTCTAGACTACAATTTGCTGGCTGTCGAAATTTTTGAATTTGTACATTACATGAACACAAACTTCGTTAACAGGGTAAAACAACAAGATCTGATAAATCTTTTGGGAGCTATGTATGCTGCTGTTCTCTTCCTTGGAGCCACTAATGCTTCTTCAGTCCAGGCTATTGTTGCTATTGAGAGAACAGTATTTTACCGTGAAAGAGCAGCCGGGATGTATTCAGCATTGCCTTACGCATTTGCTCAGGTAGCACAACACACCTCACCTCAAGAAGTTACTTTTCTCCCACTAATGGAATCTTAAAAACTGTGGAGACTGTAAATTTCAATCAAGAAAATCTGTTGCACTTTCATTTACCTGTTTTCAGGCTAATCGTTGCAAATGTAAGAAGCAAGCAGATATTGTTTGCTAAAGGTTTTCTTTCTTCTCTCTGTTTTTATCTTCAGAGTATTTGAAACTATAAACTAAACGTGTTTGGAAACTGTGTTTCGTTTCCAAAGACGGTTATACTTCTAAACGAAAACGGTGTTTCTCCAAACAAGTTTTCATAGAGAAATAGGTAAAAGAAACTTCCATTTAAGAGTCCCCCCACTCTGGCACAAGTGACCTTTTTCTGGGCATCTCCTCGCTTTGTTTTGACATGTTTTGTCTTTGTTTTCCAAAAAAAAAGGGAAAAAAACTCTCACTAGATTCCTCTTTTTTTTTTTGTAAGGGAAACTGAAACTTTAATGCGACACCAAATACTGTCTTCAATTTTTTGCGGAATCTATGCTTTTGAAACTTCAAAAACATCTTTGTGGTGTTCGTTTTCCTGGAACAACTTTTGGAATAGTTTACCAAATTTTTTTTTTCCCCGCATTTCTGCAACTGAAATCAGAAATAGTGCATAAAATGTGAATCTTTTTTCATGTTTTATCTTACTATAAAATTCTGCAGGTAGCCATAGAGGTGGTTTATGTTACAATCCAAACATTGGTCTACTGCCTTATCCTCTATTCCATGATTGGGTTCGAATGGAAGGTTGTAAAAGCATTGTGGTTCTTCTACTACATATTAATGTGTTTCATCTACTTCACAATGTACGGCATGATGGTTGTCGCACTGACACCTGGCGTCCAAATCGCTGCCATTGTCATGTCCTTCTTCCTTAGCTTCTGGAACTTATTCTCCGGTTTCCTCATTCCTAGGCCGGTATGTCAACTTTTGACCTTTCTAGGTATTTTTCCTAAATATGGAAAAGGTCTTATACTTGATAGAATATTTGTTTTTCTTTTTTTTTTTGAACGGATTTGTTTTTCTTTTTTGATCAGCACTTAACATAATATATGAAACAACAAATTTATGCAAAACGTTTTGTACAGAATGATGTGATTGATACAGTTATTTATTCCAAAAGGTAAGGCTCCATTCTTTTGTCTTTTTGGTTTTTCGCGTTATATTTTTTGAATTAATCATCCGTTTCGACGAGAGGAGTCTAAAAAAAAAAAAAAAAAATTATGACCAAAAGCAAAAATAAGTCCACTAAAGATGAAAAAAGTATCAAACTGTCTTTTTGTCTAAAGTGTCATTTTATATGAACTTTTTTCAACTTGTGCCCATATTTTTATACTTCTCAGATTTCTCTCGTCGATACAAATGATTAATCCCATAAATTACTGCAAAAAAAGCTAAACCAAAAATTACAAAAAAAAAAAAATCATTTTTAGACAAAAAGACGAGAATGGAGAGTGTAATGTCATAAAAATTAATATATTGTGTGCCACTTTTTGGTCCTTTGATTTCAAACCAAAATGTCTCTCTATAGTGGCTCGTAGTTTAACAAAAATCGTTGTCACTTCATTCTTGATGAGCTTTTGTTGTCAAGCAATGAATGGAACACAAATAGAGTGTCTTTCAGTTTGAAAGAAAAGGACTACAAAATCGAAAGTAGGAAAAAAGATTATATATAGAAATTGTGTGGTTCATATACCGTTCTTTCTTTTTTCCGAAAATGCCACTACTAAATAATTCTTCATTCTTGGACCAGTTCCTGTTTGAAGATTCTTATGTGGACATTTTCTTAAAACAAAAACAAACAATTACTAGCGGATTCTTAATTACAAAAATGTAATTGTCATGTCATTGTGGGTGAGCATTATCAATAATGTTTTATTAAAATTGTAATTCTCCTTTTGTTGAGTTATCGGTTATTTCCTTTTGGTATTGGTGCAGCAAATCCCGATATGGTGGAGGTGGTACTACTGGGCTTCTCCGGTGGCATGGACACTCTATGGACTAGTGACTTCTCAAGTGGGTGATAAGGACACTTTGCTTGAGGTCCCTGGAGAGGGTGATGTGCCAGTGAAGGTCTTTCTCAAATACTATATGGGTTTTGAGTATGGCTTCCTACCTGCAGTTGCAATTGCCCATATTGGTTGGGTCATAGTTTTCTTCTTTGTCTTTGCCTATGGCATCAAGTATCTCAACTTCCAAAGAAGATAACAAAGCTTTAAAAGGTTGTTTTAGGGGTGAGTCTAGCTTGACGATATTGTTGGGCTCATTTTGTTCTACTTCGAGAGACTCGTATTCATGATTAAGCCGATCTCTGATGCAATAACCATATATAGCCAAGTGGTTTCAGCATATTTCTGGGAAAGAAATGATCGGCCAACATCATTTTGAAGACCCAATATGACAGAATCATGTAGCTACAGTTCTCAAATTGATTTGAGTTTGTTTCATAATTGTTCGCAGGCATGGAGATAGATACAAATGAATGGTGTAAATCAGTGAAATGAGCCTCGAGGTGGGCCCAACAGCACCGCCTGTGTATTATGAGATATGGAGAGATGGTAAACCCTCTTAAACTACATACAATAGGAAATTCAGAAATTGATTGTGTAGGTCTCAGACGAATGGGAAACGAAATATTTTTGTTCCTTGTTTTCCTAATCTTAAATTTGTCTGGATGTAAAACGAAGGATCTTACAAATTCTAAGGGTTTTATTATTATTATTATTAGTATTAGTATTAATGTTGTGTATATGGTTACTGATTCTATTTGAACCCAGAGCAAATTTCTTCCCGTACCATTTTTTCTCACTCAATTGGAAAAAGACAAAATTAAATAAACATTATGTTTGGGGACCCTAGTTATGTTCCCATCCATGACTGCAGAGGCGGCTCTACCCTTGTGGTAGGGAGGTCACATGAACACCCTAACCAAAAATTTTTTGTTTTTTTGATCGGAACCAAAAAAATTTTGTTAGAATACATGTAATATTTTCACTTTTATAACATTATGTTTGGGAATTAAATAAACATTATGTTTGGGAACCCTAGTTAAGTTCCCATCCATGACTGCATAGGCGGCTCTACCCTTGTGGTAGGGAGGTCACATGAACACCCTAACCAAAATTTTTTTGTTAGAATACATGTAATATTTTCACTTTTATAACATTATGTTTGGGAATTAAATAAACATTATGTTTGGGAACCCTAGTTAAGTTCCCATCCATGACTGCATAGGCGGCTCTACCCTTGTGGTAGGGAGGTCACATGAACACCCTAACCAAAATTTTTTTGTTAGAATACATGTAATATTTTCACTTTTATTTTAGTTTAGTCTCTTTTTGAACACCCAAATCCAAAAGTAGTTGAACACTCTACCCATAAAATTTGAACACTCAATTTTAATTTTTTTGAACACCTAGCTCAAAAAATCAACCAGCAATCGTTCTAATATAAACAATTAAATTAAAGCTTACAGACTGCTTCATAACTTCCCATAATTGGTTAATTGAACATCTTGAATTTTTTTATTTTGTATACTATTTCATGTAATTTTATCAGGGGTTCTGTTTAAATTTTAGTCTTTAACTATGAACACTCATCAATCTAAGTAATTCACAATTAAATTCTTAATACATTACTTCAAAACAAAGTGTATATAGTGGCACAAATTTTAAAAAAGGAGAGCAAAAAGTATCTATTGGTATCGATTGTGATTCTCCTTCCACCTCGACATCTCTGTCTTTGGTCGACCGCAACTCCGGCCTGCCCTTTCTCTGGCAAACCCTGTCTCTCTTACTCTGTGTGTGTGTGTATGTGTGAACCACCAACAAACAAAAAACAGTCAGATTCGTAGAAGACGATGGCGCGTCAGATGTTGGGTGAACCCAAACTTTGGCCCACCCTATCTCGGGTGCGACATAGACGACGGCGGCACATCAGTTCTATCCATGGATGGTGTTTTCCTCTTCTTGTAATTGTTTTTCGTTTTGCTGGAGGTGGATATCCGGGCATCGATGGTGGATTTTGACTATGGTGGGATGGAGGACCTTTAAGTGGAATCAATAGCGAACGCAAGATTTGTATTCAGCGGAGGCCCAAATCACATAGTATATTTTTTTATTAGTAAAAAATTATATTCTATGATATAAATATTGCTATCTACTAGTTC
This sequence comes from Vaccinium myrtillus, assembly GCA_016920895.1. Classification (NCBI taxonomy): domain Eukaryota; kingdom Viridiplantae; phylum Streptophyta; class Magnoliopsida; order Ericales; family Ericaceae; genus Vaccinium; species Vaccinium myrtillus. The sequence goes on from CM029270.1 coordinate 23,076,738, forward strand.
TGAGAAGAAGAAGAGATTTTGTACATATAACTTATAACTTAATTGCATATAGTTTTATAACCACAACCGAAAAATGGCCGATAACTTAAAATTTTAATGGGGTTTTTCACACATATATGTGTGTGTACAAAGCGGATCCAGTCAGGACTCCCGCATTTTAATAAAATCCGGACCTCCCTCTCCCGGCCAAATGGTCGGAATCCGAACCGTTAGATGTGTTTTCAAGGGCCTACACGAAGATTCGGCAAAAAAAATGATCGAGAAGGCCTTCATCCGAGCAGTTTTCATGAAATATATATCCTACGGTTTGTCATGAAAACTGCTCGGAAGAAACCCTTCCCGGTCATTTTTTTTGCCGAATCTTTGCGTAGGCCCTTGAAAACACATTTTAAACACATCCAACGGTTCGGATCCCGACCATTTGGCCTGGAAATGGCCGGGAGAGGGGAGGTCCGGATTTTATTAAAATGCGGGAGTCCTGACTGGATCCGCTCTGTGTGTGTGTGTATATATATATATATGTACACATCAAAAAATTTATTTGTTCAAGAAACTTGCAGGGGCCATTCTATATAACTTTTTTAAAATAACCTGAAAATAGAGTATAATTAGTGGGATAATTCGGGGGTGTGTAGGGCCTGGGACCTCTCTGCTCCATCCGCCCCTAAGCGGAATCGATTGCGGCTGGAATCGTTTTGGGCCATATTTGTGAATTTCATTCCGTGAATTCCATGAGATTCGGAAAGGAATAGCCGTTTGCACCGTTTTCGATTAGCTAGTTCATTAGAATTCTATGATTTGAAATAACCCATATCTGTGAATTCCATTGTCTACAATATGTTACAACAAAGTATGATTGAGCCTCTTTCGTGTTTATTTTCCGGCTTTACAAGCAAAGTGTTGTCGAGAAAATGGTGTCGTGGAGAAAATGTTTTATCATTCTTTTTCTACCCCTTCTTCATCTGCAAAAACCAGGGAGGTGAGAGATGCTCGGAAATGGGTCACTGGAGTTTGAGTCGCCGACAATGGGTCGAAGGAGGAGGAAAGGGGAAAGCTGGTGGGTTGAGTGTGAGTGCGTGAGGTTTTTTTTTTTTGTCATTCGTCATTCCTAATATTAGATGGGGGAGGGGGAATGTGACTCGATCCCGGGATACAGTATGAGACATCTAAGAGCTCTACCGCATGAACAAACCACCACTTACGCGTGAGGTTAGGGAGAGGGAATCAGATGGGATGAAGAAGAGGAAGAAGAAGAGTGCAGGGGAGGACAATATTGGAAATATATTCATTTGCCAAATTGGCGTTAATTTAAGAAAAGATTCATTTCCCATTCGTATGTTTTTAGATGTCTTTGGACACAACACTCTCTTCTTTTACAAGGCAAGACAAGGACAATGATGGCTAACTAGTCATAATTGCCATATTTGACAATCTCATTAGAATTCATAAATTAAAAAATTCTAATGAGTTTTTTTTTTCTTTCACTTTACACCCAACCTTTAAAATATTTGAACTTCTCTTTCTTGCCAAAAGCTCCAAAATTTCACTGATCTATTTTTGTTTTCTGAAAGGGCAAAAAGTAGTATTAGTTATAAGTTAGACTTGAACTCAAGTCACAAGTTTTTGGGCCACTAGTGCTTATTTCTCTGTAGAGTCTCACCGTCCACAGCGACGTCCCAGGAGTGAGCCCAGCATGGGCAACCAAAAAAATAAACGGTTAATTGCTCTAGGGTCCAGAAGTGGGACTTATTGGGTCATTTAGTCCATATTAAAGTTTTACAAAGTCTAAGGTCCATGAATTTTTTTATTTTTTTTAGAATTTAGGCATTTTCAAAGGGTACCCTAGGGTTTAGGTTTTAGGGTGCATTTTCCTATTATAGGGTTTTAGTGGTTTAGGCACTTTCATAGGGTAACCCTAGGATTTAGGCACTTTCATAAGGTACCCTAGGGTTTTAGGCACTTTCATAGGGTACCCTAGGGTTTAGGCACTTTTGTAGGGTACCCTAGGGTTTTAGGCACTTTCGTAGGGTACCCTAGGATTTTAGGCACTTTCATAGGGTACAAACTTTTTTGGCACTTTCATAGGGTTTAGGGTTTAATGGGAAACAAGTGCGTGCAGATAAAAAAAATAATTTCCAGAAGAGCTGCGTGAAATTCTTGGTGATCGGCGTAGGCGTTCTAGAAAAGATGACTTGTGAGCGACGTTTTTTTGTACGCAAAGTGGACTGGAAAGTGTAAGAAACTATTCAGTGGACATGCGGGGGTAGAAAGCCGCTGGAATGGACTTGCGGCCAATTGGCCCAAAAATAAAATGGATTTTGTTAATGTGTGCCCATAAGGCACATGATAATGTGCATTAAATGTGTCTAATTAAACCCACTTTTATTAAAAATAGTAAAAATAGTTTGTGACTAATATTTCAAACTTAGATTTCCATGCAAACAAAGAAATAAAGACGTTAATGCAAGTGACTTTAATTAGGCTCATTTAATGAACATTATCATCATGTGCCTTGGGGACACACATTAACAAAATCCAAATAAAATTTAGCTTATATATAAATATCATGAACTTTCCAAAAATGGTTCGAATTGTCCATTTGGTTCAGTGATCAGTGCTTCTGCCTGGCATTTGCGTGACACCGAGATTGATTCTCAGGAGCTCCTCCCCCTCAATTCTGACTTTGGTGCCTTTTTCTCCTTTTTATTCTACTGTATTTTGTTATTTATTGCGCTTTTTTTTTTACCTCCCAATCCAGAGGCGGTGCAAGAGGTGTCTCAGGCCCTGCATACCCCCCAATTATCCCACTAAGTATATTCTATTTTCAGGTTACTTTGAAAAAGTTATATAGGATCGGCCCCTTCAAGTCTTTTGAGTAAATAAATTTTTTGATAAGTTTATATATATGCGTGAAAAAAAACTATTAAAATTTCAAGTTATCGACCATTTTTCGGTTGTGGTTATAAAACTATATGTAATTATGTATATGTACACAATCTCTTCTTCTTCTCAGAACTAGTAAGTAGCAATATTTATATCATAGACTATAACTTTTGTCATTAATATAAAAAGGGGAGTGATTTTATAATTGATATAACTTTTTGTCATTAAGTTTTTATAAAAATAAAAGAAGAAAAAGTGTGGATATTTGAAGTGTGAATATCAATTACCTATAAAAATACATGTGATTTGGGTCCCCGCTGAGTACAAATCATGGGTCCGCCATCATTCCAATCCATAATCTTATGAAAACCACACCACTCACTTATTTTGTTAGATATTTTTTATTTTAACAAACACAACAATAATGTAGAAGTGATATTTTCTTACATTGGATTTTTATTAAAAAAAAAAAAAAAAAAAAACCAATGGTGAAAAAAAAAAAAAAAAATGAGCAAGGTAATACGTTTATTATTATTTTTTCACATAAATCATGCTGGTTAAAATATGTAGCAAACTTTCTTATTTTCTTCAAAACAGACCCTTACAATCATATCTCTTTATGTTTATCTTTGTATCCTTTTTAGTTTGAATTTTTGTATTTTATAATTTTTTTAAAAAAACTCTTGAATTATATGTAGGGGGCTCAATATTGAAAGTTTTATTTGAATCGGATTGCTCATCATAAAGCATAATTTTTTTTTTTTTTTTTTTGAACTGAATCATAAAGCATAATAACCAGGGATACATTTTGATTGTGATCTTTTTAATGTAGTTCAAACTAAAAGTACCACGTAACTTTGAATTTTTTTACTTGTATGTCATTTAATTTTTTTTAGTTTAAGAGTGAGTCTGCAATCAAGACGACTTGGGCAAACCAAATGTTAAAGCGGCCCTGAGTGTCCACAACATACCAAATAGTGAAGCCCCACCCGAAAGGCCAAGGGCTTCAAGGCCAACAGGGTTTTAGTCATCAAGGAAATTTAGTAAAGAATCATCTAAGTCTGTTTACACTTCAGGAAATGAGTTACTAGTACTGAATTTGTACAATCCTCTAACTTTCTAGCTTGATCCCTGTAGCAGCCGAGGGCCAAAAGGGGTCAACAAGGCCGAGCTCATGGCCCCTGCCGACACGCTAGAAGGGCCCCACCGCACGGCGCCGGTCCTGGCCGGGCGGCTATAGGCTTTCGAGAAATTGACGTCTGGGAGTTGTATCTTCAAGCGGGCATGGTATCCGACCAGCCCGTCCTTCAATGGGTGATTCCCGTTAGGCGCCATGTACATCCGAGTGAAAGATGAGCCTCCGTTCGGATCAATCTACTCCGCCTCCGATCGTCCGTAAGGAACGGCGCCATAATCGAAGCATTCACCAGACCAATGGAGGTCGGTGGAATCTTGGGATGAACCGAACTGCGAGATCGAGGCAACTTGCTCTGCCGACTGGGAGGAAACGCAGTTGAGTTCGGGAAATGTTCAACCGAGCGGCAAGGGGATCCCCTACCAAGCCGAGTTCCTAGGGATTCGGAAGCCCTTATTGGAAGGACTGTTGATTTGACTGGTGATAGATTTGACTGAAGTGGTGTTAGGCGGCGTCTGAGACGACAGGGATGACTGAGGCACTCATGACCCGCCCACGTGCTGTGTCAGGTACGCCTGACGCGCGTGGAAATCATGGCCGACTTCGTGAGCAAGTCTCTCGTTGCATATAAAAGGAAGACCGGCTCACCTTATTAAGGGCTCTCCTCTTCTCCACTCTCTCGCTCACCCTTCACTACATTTTCAGCCATATTTCCTACTTTCGGTGACTCACTAGACCGTCGGACTGCCTTCCCGGACCACCACCATCCGGACTAGGCACTAACATGAGCATTACCTATGCAGGTTCTCTTCTCAGGTGAGCTTGCTAGGTGTAAGGGAGGTCAGCGCGCTACCCCCCATTGACCAGAGTCAACGTTGACTATCCAATGGGATGATGACAAGTGTCACCCAGGTGGCACCAGTATCCGCTCGACACGTGGTGCTCCCCGCGCAAGTCTCCGCGCAGGGGGGGCCACTGGCGTGGGACCCTCACCCTTGTACGGCGGCAAGAGTGGACTAATTTTTCGGTCTATAGATCGGGTTCTTTCAGACGTGGTTGCTTTACAATGATATTCATGCGCTCTAAGCCTACATAGCTTTGGTGGGGTGACTCGTGGGGGCTGCGAACATTTGTAGGTTTGGGAGTTTATTGGTGCGTTCATACTTGGTTGGAGTTGGTGCGTTCATACTTGGTTGGAGTCCATCTGATCATTTGGGTACTTATTGTCTTTTGTCTTTGACTAACATTGTTCTCTTTTAAGACTGGTAATTCTAGATATGAATTTTTAGCAGATCTACATGCGCCAAGCGCAATGTCTGGGCTAGGATGAAATAAATTGTTACAAGCCCTTGGGTAGAACTCGCCCCCAAAAGCTAGCTCAAGGGGGAAGGGTGCCTAGGGACTTATAAACCCCCCACCAGGAGCCCATACTCCCGATGTGGGACAAGTCCCATACCTTGCACTGGATCATAACAAACCCAACCCCTTCAGAGCCGACGTCCACGGCGGCAGGTCACCCTTCCGGCACCTCCGACAACACCCGTGGCGGCCTCTTCCAAGGAGGGACCTGCTTTGATACCAATTCGCAATGCCCAGGTAGAATTTTTGGCCGGGGAAGGGTGCGTAGGATTATAAACCCCCATAAGTCCCATACCTTGCACTGGATCATAACATAAATCAATTGTCTTGTATTTTATTCATTTTGCATTAATTAGATGATTAGTTGGCTTTATCGAAGATAGTTGAAATGGGTTGAAATGAACTCCGTTACATAGTTGGTTGAACTTTATTAAGATAATCTTCTCAATTTTGAATAAGTACAAAACACAGTGCATAGTTGGCCCCCACATCATTCAAAACCCAATCCTCCCAGGGACGTCGATCAATCTCCCAACCAATGAACCAATGGAAACGGTTGGTAAGGTGTCGATGGAGGAGTTATTCAATGCACTTGGGTAAAGGTTGAACACGCATTTTTTATTTTTTATTTATATTTGAATGTCCGGGCAAGCTTACGTACACCTCAATTAATTTTGGTGCCTTAGAGATAACGATCGGAAATAACCCCCGCCCAAGAGTTTGCTAGGAAAGAGAAGGTTGAACACGCATTTAGACTATGCAAACGTGTAAAATCTATACATTTAGGAGTGAAATTTACTGTGGTCCAAATTTCGTTTTCAACATGGCCTAAGGAGCATTGAATAATTTTTCGTATCGATGGGGCAATTGACAATGGCTACAGCCTACAGGTTCTTCTTTTTTTTGGTAATTAACTACAGGTTCTTCAAGGCCTGACGAAAGCTCTTAATATTAAATCTCTGTATTTTATTTCTATCATAAGCTCTTATTTGATTAGACTGATACCAAACTGGTCCTACTTCTCTCTCTCTAAATTATAGCCATCATAAATATTTTTCTTCTCTCTTCCCCTCCCGCTTAGGGTTTCAATACCCTTGTACGGCGGCAGGAGTGGAAGACCATGGTACTATTTCCATTCCCCCATGTTTCTTTTTTCTTTTTTTCTTCCTCTATCTCTCTACATCAATGACTTGTCGTCTGATTTGTGAGAGTTATGTTTTTTTGCTTTTGTGAGAGTTAGGTTCGTCATTGGACTAATTTTTCGGTCTACAGATCAGGTTCTTTCAGACGTGGTTGCTTCACAATGATATCCATGCCAACGGTGCTCTAAGCCTACAAGATAGCTTTGGTGAGGTGACTCGTGGTGGCTGCGAACATTTGTAGGTTTGAAAATTCATTGGTGCGTTCATACTTGGTTGGAGTTAGTGCGTTCATACTTGGTTGGAGTCCATCTGATCATTTGGGTACTTATTGTCTTTTGTCTTTGGCTAACATTGTTCTCTTTTAAGACTGGTAAATCTAGATATGAATTTTTAGCAGATCTACAGGCGCCAAGCGCAATGTCTGGGCTAGGATGAAATAAATCATTTGCCTTGTATTTTATTCATTTTGCATTAATTAGATGATTAAAATGAACTCCGTTACATAGTTGGTTGAACTTTATTAAGATAATCTTCTCAATTTTGAATAAGTATAAAACACAGTGCATAGTTGGCCCCACATCATTCAAAACCCAATCCTCCCAGGGACCTCGATCAATCTCCCAATCAATGAACCAACTTAAGGAAACGGTTGGGAAGGTGTCGATGGAGGAGTTATTCAATGCACTTGGGTAAAGGTTGAACACGCATTTTTTATTTTTATTTTTATTTATAAGTGAATGTCCGGGCTAGTTTGCGTACACCTCAATTAATTTTGGGGCCTTGGAGATAACGATCGGAAATAACCCCCAATGACCCAAGAGTTTGCTAGGAAAGAGAAGGTTGAACACGCATTTAGACTATGCAAACGTGTAAAATCTATACATTTAGGAGTGAAATTTACTGTGGTCCAAATTTCGTTTTCAACATGGCCTAAGGAGCATTGAATAATTTTTCGTATCGATGGGGCAATTGACAATGGCTACAGCCTACCGGTTCTTCTTTTTTTTGGTAATTAACTACAGGTTCTTCAAAGCCTGACGAAAGCTCTTAATATTAAATCTCTGTATTTTATTTCTATCATAAGCTCTTATTTGACTAAAGGTTCTTCAAGGCTCAAATGTTATTTTCATCATTTATTCAGATCCAACCATCACAAAAAGAATGCATCATTATCCGTGATTTCTGTAGAGATATTTCTTTTGGCAAACCGTCATTGTGTTTATTATATGATAAATGGAAAGAAACAATTACATCAAAACTAGAAATCTTTTGCCCTCAATAATTTATAAATCATGAACATATATATATACTAGTTTCAATGTCTCGTGCAAAGCTCGAGTGTGATGCCCGTGTGTTTTGTGGCTTTGGTAGCGAAACCGATCTTGTTTTTTAGGAGTTTTTTTTTTTTTTTTTTATCTTTCTATTATCCGCCCACTCGGCGGACGGTAAAACACAAAACAATCATAATTCTTACATAGAAGAGTTTTCACTGTCTGAATTCTTACATGTAAGAATTCAGATTCTATACACTTTATTATACGCCCATTGAGCGGACGGTAGATTAATCCTTTTTTTTTTTTGTTACAGCCGAAATAATCGATCAATTCTTGTTTGCCAAAATTGAGAAACTTTTGGATGCAAATAGGGTACAACGCTGTCACGCACACGTGGTACCCAGTAACCAATCACACGCTGCCAGCAAATCGAGAGGGCAGATTCAGTTTGTCCAGTCAACACACAGACCTTCTAAACAAACGGAGTGTAAACTTTCCGTCAAAATTTTCTCTCTCTTCAGCATATTCTTTTCTCCTCTCCTACTCTCTCTCTCTCTCTCTCTTCCCCAAGGGTGAGTTTCCGAATGGATTTTATCAAATTTGATAAAATCAGCTTTGATTTTATCCATTCGGAAACTGAGTTGATAAAATCTTAGATTTTTGCATTCAAAAATCTAAGATTTTATCAACTCAGTTTCCGAATGGATAAAATCAAGGCTTGATTTTATCAAATCTTGATAAAATCTAGATAAAATCCATTCGGAAACTCACCCCAAATCTCAGAACCTGTCCCCGTCTCTCTCTCTCCCCCAACAAATGTAAAACCCATTTTCCGCAGTTCTTCCAAAATTTCTTCTTTCATCATCTCTAGACAAATTACCCCTTGGGTGATTTCTGGACCGTTGATAATCATCCCACCGATTTTACGACCAGATAGTTTACACGCTAAGTTAAGCAGCTTATTTTGACTTATTCTGTATTTTTGAAAAAATTTAAGAGTTTCGGTCAAAATTTTTTACTTTTCCGATTCCTCTCGTCGAGACGGATCAATAGGTCGCAAAAGTTTGACGCAAAACTAAAAATACAAAAAAAAAATTGAAGAAGGACAAAAAAAAGGAACAGTAAAAAGCAACTTAACTTATTAAGCCAAAACAAGCCTCAAGTTGATCTTTGACTTCAAACTGATCTGACGGTCAGTAATGATAGCGCGTGATCCCGGGAGTAATGTGGCCCACCTGTCAATCTCTACTTTTTGCCTTGCCGACCAAGACCCTCCCAGTGAAGACAAACGCAAGAGCAAAAAACAAACAAATGGGGATAAGGTGGGAAATTTTCGTACGGTCTGGAAAGTCAGTTTGGTCTTTTGGACAAAACCACTGGAAAGACCAAAAACCCAACCAATGGCAACCAATCCTCCAAATAACCAACACACAGCAGCCCAAATTGAAGGGCAAAATTGGGATAAATTGCAAATGACCATGGCAATTTTGGGAAAACCCTCTCATATAGAGCTCTCTTCGGTATATATATAGAGGTAGATTTTTCAGTCAGGGATCCCTGACTGGAGGATTTTTGGTGTTTTAAATGTTTTAAAAATTGTTTTTGCAAAATCCGAACCGTCCAATGTGTTTAAAAGGTGTTTTTAAGGGTCCCCGCGAGAAATCATCAAAACAAAATACCGGGAAGACCTTGATCCGAGTAGTTTTTCACAAAAACTGCACATATACAGTTTTGTGAAAAACTGCTCGGATCAAGCCCTTCCCGGTATATTTTTTTTTGTTGATTTCTCGCGGGAACCCTTAAAAACACCTTTTAAACACATTGGATAGTTCGGATCGTCAAAAAAATATCGGGAACGTGGAGGTCCGGAAGTCCGGACTAGAAGCGGAGCCTATTTATATAGTGCAAGGATTATAGGGGATAAAGGCATGACGACATCACGACGTGACACACGCATCTTGACGAGGTTGACATCCACGCGCCCTAGTTAATAAAGTACATACTTAGAGCATTCACATTGGCCTAACCAAAATTAAAAGGTTGCTAAAATTGGCAATGTTTGTTCAAAAAAGTGCTCTCATTGGAATAAGCAATTTTAGCAACCCCTTAGCAACTAACCAAATTTTGGCCCTTGTATAACCAAAACTAGCAACCTTTTGTTAATAATCAAATTTTGTGGACCCACATCTATTTAATCAAGTACACTCACCATTACACAAAATGACAAAAACCTTCTCACTCCTCCCTTCTCTCTCAACAATATTTTCAAAAGTTCAATTTAAAAACTTTTTTTTTTATTTTATGAAAAGTTTATTTTAAAAAAACTGTTTCTTATTATATGTAGTGGGCCAGAATAATTAGGTCCAAAACATATACCCATTTGTGCCAACCAGGTTTGGACAGCCACGTTTTGTGTTAAAGTATTGGGTCAGGTGACTAGAAGACAGAGGTTGGGCAGAAACGAAAGTACAAGTATATTCACCTCAGTCATGTGGCACCAATCTATGATCTTCACATGCGAAGGACGTATGGATCAATTGCAGTGTAATATTCAGAAATCATATGGATCGGTCACGTGGCACGAGTCTCCTCGCGACATGTGGTTGGTCGTGCCTCATACCACCAGCACGAGATTAGCTGTCGTACGGCTTGGCTATTTGGCACTACTATTCACTATCCATGCATCTTCATAATCAGCCCGACCAGCATACAGCGCCTGCGAATCATCGTGCATGGCATTTGGTCAAAAGGTGGTGGTCGAGAGCTGATAGTCAATGACATCACCTTGGCAAGAGAACAGTTCGAAGTATTCTGCCCCTCAAGGTAAGACACTTCAGTGATAAATCCTATAATAGGTATGCCAATTTTTCCTCTTAAAGCTCTGTCTTTCCCTTCTCACCCAGGGAGTGACTTAGCCATCGGAGTGCCTTCGGGTCTCCTTCCAGTAGGCACTAACGTAGTTCTCTCTTTTACAGAGCCAGGTGAGAGAAGGGCTAACCACATCCAAGCCTAATCCGAGAGGTAACGACTCGTCAGATCTTTGCTACCTTCACGCTGCTACCATTGTTGGATGGTTGCGGTTCTTGGCCTAACGACTTGTGGAGGTGTGGGGGTCCGGATATACCGAGCACCAGTGATTATTCATAGTTATATGTACTAACGAGTGAGATACCTCAAAGGCTACCTATGAGGGACTCCTCGGAAAGCAGTCTACAAGGGAACAACGTGTTCATCAAGAATGAATGGGGCTTCGGCCCACAGTCTCGAAAGATTGTCGAGAGTCCAAAAGGTCAGTTTTGTGAGTGACTCCAAGACAAGAGCGACATTGGAGCTCGGCCCATAGCCGAAGGGTTGGCAACCTAGTTACACGAGGAGGTGTCGTGTAGATACCGCAGGGTCATACTCAGGGCTGACTCAGTAGAGACATTAATGCTGCATGTGCATGTAACAAACTGTGATCATGACGAGTGACATCATCCGAACGGTTTGAGACACGTGTCGAGACCTTACTGGAGGCATGTGCTTGAAGCATAATCTCTCGAGCTCGTCACAATGACATCAACCGAGTGGTTACGTCACGTCAGAAGCACGAATGTGCTTGGAGAGCAAGACATGGATCACCTATAAAATGTAATCTTCATTAGAAAATCAAGGTACACACATTCTCTCTCTCAAACCCTAGATCTGTGCTTTCACTTCATCTTTTTCCTTGATACTTACTTGACCGTCGGAGGGCCGTTCTGGACTATGTGGTCTAGTACAGTGCTAACGCTAATAGAAAATGAAACCCTAACTACTTTTAGAGAGAGAAAATGCAGAGAAATGAAACTTCATTGATTTGATTCAGTTACAGATCAAGAGGAGTAACTCTCCTTTTATACAGAAGCACAAAGTGCCAAGATGCTAAACACTACACTTAACCAACACTTAACTGCATAACAAACTTATACCAAACTCTTTTAACTAACAATGTGCTGACGTGGAGAGGTTGTTAACACCAGCAGTGGCTTCATTTAGAAAATGCGGACTGTGTTGACCATGTAGAGTTAGCTTTGATCACTTGTAGCTAATACACCCCGGCAAACTGAAGCTGGGGAGAAACACAACTTTAGTTTGTTTTTCAGAAACTGAAACCTGGAAATAATGAGGGGCTTAGTAAATATATCTGCAACTTGATACTCAGAGGGAACAAACTTCACAATGAGTTGCGTGCACGCTCGATTCGGCGTGCATGTCCACCTATTTTGGTTGTGTTTGCAAAAAGGGGCGATCCGGGAAAAAGGAAAAATTTAGAGTCGCCACCCGGGGTTTAATTTCTAGAAAATGTTAGGTAACCGAGAAACCGTTTAGAAAAATAATGACTCTTATGCCGCTGAAAAGGGGTTTGATCTGCGAAAAATAGAGATTTGGGTTCGGGAGCCAGGTTATCCGCAGGGAAGGTTTTTGTTCGAAAAATGCACCCCGCGTGCCCGGAATTTTCCAGTCTTTACTAAACATTTGTGGGATTATTCTTCGAAAGATTTTATCGAAAAAACTTTATTTCACATAAACAATATATCGAATAATGACATGCTTAAAAGAAAATAATAATAACAAATCAAACACACACGCAATCAAGTAGATAAATGCGAGAGAATTATCTAAGAGGGGGTGTGAATGCAAAAACATGAAATAAAGGGGGTCAAGTGCAATATACCCCACTGGTTTTTTACGAAAACAGAGCATCGGAAAACAGAGCATCAAAAATATTTTTTTAGTGACACCGTATGGTGTCCAAAATCGTGCCGCACGGTGCAACTTGGGTGCCGTACGGCCCTCTATAAGTGTATTTTTCAAAAATTTTGAATTTCGCCTGATTGGAAGCCTGCTCTGTTTTTGTGTCAGAACCACATTATTTGTTGAAAAACGAGTTTGGAAAATGGTTTTATTAAATGAATGTACCTATTACTTGGGATAGCTTTCCGAGACGATGGATAATGTCCCGAAATTCCTATCCGAGAGGTTCGAACTTTGCTGGAATGTTCCTGTTTGGACTTGAGGAAGAGCTACAGAGCTCTCCTCAAGCCCGGTGGAAACTCCCCTCAAAAGATTACGGTTTGAAAACGAATTGTTATACCTCGAAACGGAACTGAACGGGCTGGATTAGTTGATGACAGGAAATGGGCACTAGGTTTTTCGGATTCTAGCGAAACGGAGGTTCAAACAATAGGTGGATATGGATGAAGTGATCGGAATTTTTCACTGGTTTAACATGGAATGAACTTGGGTCTTCCTTTCGGTGTGTTCTGATCGAGCTCTCTCTCTTGAAATCGTTCGACGACGTCGGAATTTATAGGCGAGGGTGAGCCGGTCATCATTGCCGAATATAATCATTTCGACGAATATCATCATTCTTCTGAGCTGCTGAAGCTTCCTGGGAATCCTGTTGATGGGACATGGGTACCGTACGGCATCAATGGTGTGCCATACGGTGTACATCATAACACCGCACGGTGCAAATGGAGTTTCAAGCCGTACGGTTCTGGGTTTTGGGTCGTACGGTTCTGGTGGGTTTGGGGTTTTTGGCTTTTTTGATCCATCCGACTTAAGTATCCGTTCCAAGGTACATTTCGTGCGTTCTTTTCATCATTGAGGATGCACCAGTCATCAAAATTGGGGTGTCTACAATTGCCCCTCTTCGACACGGCTTGGTCACCATTATGTTGGCGCAAGTCGTGCTAGAAGATTCGGACATCCCAATTTGAACAACTATGCGGAAAACATAAATTTGGTCGAGCTCGGAGCTTCCTACGTACCTCGTTTGAGAGGATCAGACCAATCGTAGTTCACCGGGGCCGTCATGAAAAAGTTGGTGCCTCATCTTTCAACGAGGGAAAACGAATGATGTTTGCAAAAAGTGAAAGAAGTATTTCGGAGGCCCGAAGCAGCCGTAAAAAATATTTAGGAGGCCCTGAAAGCCGTTAAAAATAATTCAATGATTGTGGAAAAATAACTGCCGTAGAGGACTTAGAAAAAAATTTTAAAAAAAACAAATGCCGTAGAAGACTTAATCGACCGTGGGCGACCTATCTTCGACTAAAATCGGTGCAGCTATGGTGGGTTTCGCTGGTACCGAGCACCGTGCGGTACCGATTGGGGGAGAACCGCCACGTACGGTTGAGGATGAGACACGTACGGCGGAGTCCAGTGGTAGAGAGCTTCATTTAGTGGTGCCGAGTGATGTTTCTGCCGGAACGGTTGAGACCCACAATCTGGTTGGGGGTAGTCTTGATGCCGTGGCGGCAGGTGAGATCCCGGCGAGTGGGGTTATTGTCGATTGGCCTGAGGGGAGCAGTGATGTTGCCATGCAGGGTGGCGAGAGCGGCTATGGGCCTATGGAGGTTGACATTCGGGCACGAGTGTACCGGTTTCCAAGGTGGAGATGGACATTGGAGGTGTGCACGTCATGGTTGAGCAGACCCACTAGGGAGGGTGTGGGTACTGGTTCTCAGGAGAGTTTGTTGCCCAGTGACCTTCTGAGTGCTTCTTTGGTTACTGAGGTGCCCATTAGAGGAGAGCAGACGTCTGTAGTTATCATCCTAGTGCTTAGGAGGGATCTGGGGAAGGAGAAAGTGACAGTGGAGGAGGCTCGGGATTCGAGCAATGGGGGTGAGGAGATGGAGGTTGGGGCTTCAGACCCACCAGTTGTTCCTACAGTAGTTGGTTCTTCTAGGACTCCGGGTTATACCATGGCTGATACACTGGAGGGAGTGAGAGACGAGGACCTGGCGCGGACTCTTCAAGAGGATCCGACTTTTGCTGCGGCTCTGGCTGAGGAGGGAGTGCCTGAGCACGTTCAGGACATGTTCCTTGAGGAGAGATAGAGAGAGGCTGAGGCCGAGGCTGCAGGAGAGGGAGTGCCTTTGTCTCTGGTGGTAGAGGTGGAGAGGGAGTGCCCCCGTTCGACCCTGAGACTTACGTGCCACGGGTGCACTTCTTTATACCGCTGGGGTCTGACGTGTACTCGTCGGTACACCTATTCTATGATGAGACCACTTTGCTGAGGGATCCGGAGACCCATATTTCTGCACGTCCACTGGTACGTACTTTATTCGTTGCTTTTCGACCATTGTACTTGCCTTGAATTCCTGCATATGCATGCTTTCCATTGCTGTTTTTTGAAAAACTTGCATTTGTTTACTTGAAACAGAGAAATGTCTCTTTGCCGGTCTATGGAGGTTCGTCAGATTCCTTGGAGCGCTTCCGGGGTTTGCAAGGGGTAGTGAGGGAGGTTATTGAGGGCACGGGCTTCATGGACTTTATTTGGCTTCTGGTGCCGACGCGGGCGGACCGCAGGTTGCTGAGAGCTCTGATTGAGCGTTGGTGGGACACCACCAACACTTTCCACTTGAGGTTTATTGAGATGACCGTGACGCCATTGGACTTCTCGGCGATCACGGGTCTGAGAGTAGGCGGCGAGTCGGTCCCGTTTGACTCGGGGCTATATAGGGATAGTGTGACTGTGAGGCACTTTCTGGGGAGAGAGATAGGTGATGGAGAGCCTATGGTGAGGTGCGACCACTTGCCAGCCTTGTGGGACCACGAGCCAGAGTCGCCGACAAAGGTAGCTCAGATGGCGAGAGCTTACTTGCTATACTTGTTTGGGGTATCCCTGTTTCCGAACAGGCGGAGTGAGGTTCACCTGGGTTGGCTCCCGGCGCTGGCAGACTTGAGCAGAGTGGCAAGCTTGGACTTTGGAGGTGCTGCTCTTACTTTATTCCAAAAGAGCCCTCGATAGCTTGATCAGATCTGGTTATAGCGCGTGCTTCAACTTGCTCAAGTTATGACTTCACGGGATGGGATGAGTTGGGATGACCAGGGTAGATGGTGAGCTGGCTTCACCGAGCTTCTGTTTTACCTTGCGGGCCTTGGCTTCCTCTGCCTGCTGTTTCTTGAGCTGGCGGGGGGATGCATCCTCATTGTCGAGAAGGTAGTCCTTGTAGCAGCCGTCACAGTTGCATTCATCCCAGTACTTGCGGCCAGTGACTAGGTCGGCAAAGTAGTACACCGGATTGCCTTCTTCGTCAATGTACTTGACTGGTGGCATGGGACAGAAGTCTTCATCATCTTCTTTATACATGACAGTGATCTTGTCGGAGCATATTTGGGCCATTGTCTGGCGTGATGTGAAACTTCCAGCCTTGTTGGCTTTCAGTGTTGTTCCACTGATTGGGCTCGGTGATCTGGTCAACCCATTTGTAGAGCTTTTCACCTTCGGGGGTCTTCTCTTCAGGCTTGGGGGATTCGTCTTCCTCAATGATCCAGAAAGGGGCATTGTGGTGAGTGGAGAAGGTAGACTTGAGTCTCTTGTTGCTTGGTTGGTCAACCATTGTTCTCTGAGAAGAGGAGTACTGGTTTTATTTGGGGAAAAACAGAGCCTATTTGCAAAGGGATTTGAAAAATGGGATTTCTCAAAAAAAAAATTTTTTTTTTTGTGTGTTCAGCTTAACCAGAGATTATCGGGGTAATCTTCGGGTGAGTGAAGTGAAAACCTAGGGTCAATCTAATTGGTGTATGCATGCAAAATGACAGCAGTATATACAAAAAGCAGTAGGTAGCATGATATGTGCGAAAAAGTGGTAAACAGGCAGCATGGCGACAGAGTATATGAAAACAGTAATCACGCAGCAGGATATATCACGAAATCCTACCTTGTGGGTTCCTGTCTTAGGTTGGAAAGTTCTAAGGTTATCTATATGCAAAGGCCGGTTTTGGTTTAAAGGGGGTTCCCCAGACTAGAGACAATATTTGCCTCCCCTGAGCCAAGAATACTAACGTGGCAAGGGTAGTAACGGCAGGCTGACTCATCATCGTCCAAGGTTGCCGAGAATCCTGGGATGTCCTAACACCAGCAAGCCGGGTAGGGTAACCAGGACGCAGCGGCGAGGCTAGTAACCATGCACGTGCAATGCAAAAGTTTAACAATAAAATCTTTTCAAAAATCCCACAAATATTTTTCAAGTTTGGCTCGCTATTTTTTTTTTTTTAAATTAATCAAAACCTTGAAATTTTACTCATGCAAACAACCGGGAAAGCTCCAGTCCAGACTGATCGGGCTTTCACCCTGACATCAATCCTTTCTAGTACAGTGTAAAGCACGAACTAGGTGTCAAGCTTTCGAAGGGTCGTTTTACAAGTGTAAAATGTCAAAATAAAGATTAATTTTAAAAAAATATATCTGTCCCCAGCGGAGTCGCCATTTTGTGGACGCTCGATTCGGCGTGCATGTCCACCTGTTTTGGTTGTGTTTGCAAAAAGGGGCGATCCGGGAAAAAGGAAAAATTTAGAGTCACCACCCGGGGTTTAATTTATGGAAAATGTTAGGTACCCGAGAAACCGTTTAGAAAAATAATGACTCTTATGCCGCTGAAAAGGGGTTTGATCTGCGAAAAATAGAGATTTGGGTTCTGGAGCCAGGTTACCCGCGGGGAAGGTTTTTGTTCGAAAAATGCACCCCGCATTCCCGGAATTTTCCGGTCTTTACTAAACATTTGTGGGATTATTCTTTGAAAGATTTTATAGAAAAAACTTTATTTCACGTAAACAATATATCGAATAATGACATGCTTAAAAGAAAATAATAATAACAAATCAAACACACACGCAATCAAGTAGATAAATGCGAGAGAATTATCTAAGAGGGGGTGTGAATGCAAAAACATGAAATAAAGGGGGTCAAGTGCAATATACCCCACTGGTTTTTTACGAAAATAGAGCATTGGAAAACAGAGCATCAAAAATATTTTTCCAGTGACACCGTACGGTGTCCAAAATCGTGCCGCATGGTGCAACTTGGGTGCCGTATGGTGCCTCTATAAGTGTATTTTTCAAAATTTTGAATTTCGCTCGATTGGAAGCCTGCTCTATTTTTGTGCCAGAACCACATTATTTGTTGAAAAACGAGTTTGGAAAATGGTTTTATTAAATGAATGTACCTTATACTTGGGATAGCTTTCCGAGACGATGGATAATGTCCCGAAATTCCTATCCGAGAGGTTCGAACTTTGCTGGAATGTTTCTGTTTGGACTTGAGGAAGAGCTACAGAGCTCTCCTCAAGCCCGGTGGAAACTCCCCTCAGAAGATTACGGTTTGAAAACGAATTGTTATACCTCGAAACGGAACTGAACGAGCTGGATTAGTTGATGACGGGAAATGGGCACTAGGTTTTTCGGATTCTAGCGAAACGGAGGTTCAAACAATAGGTGGATATGGATGAAGTGATCGGAATTTTTCACTGGTTTAACATGGAATGAACTTGGGTCTTCATTTCGGTGTGTTCTGATCGAGCTCTCTCTCTTGAAATCGTTCGACGACGTCGAAATTTATAGGCGAGGGTGAGCCGGTCATCATTGCCGAATATAATCATTTCGACGAATATCATCATTCTTCTGAGCTGCTGAAGCTTCCTGGGAATCCTGTTGATGGGACATGGGTGCCGTACGGCATCAATGGTGTGCCGTACGACATCAATGGTGTGCCATACGGTGTACATCGTAACACCGCACGGTGCAAATGGAGTTTCAAGCTGTACGGTTCTGGGTTTTGGTTCGTACGGTTCAGGTGGGTTTGGGGTTTTTGGCTCTTTTGATCCATCCGACTTAAGTATCCGTTCCAAGGTACATTTTGTGCGTTCTTTTCATCATTGAGGATGCATCAGTCATCAAAATTGGGGTGTCTACAGTTGCCCCTCTTCGACACGGCTTGGTCACCATTATGTTGGCGCAAGTCGTGCTAGAAGATTCGGACATCCCAATTTGAACAACTATGCAGAAAACATAAATTTGGTCAAGCTCGGAGCTTCCTACGTACCTCGTTTGAGAGGATCAGACCAATCGTAGTTCACCGGGGCCGTCATGAAAAAGTTGGTGCCTCATCTTTCAACGAGGGAAAAACGAATGATGTTTGCAGAAAGTGAAAGAAGTATTTCGGAGGCCCGAAGCAGCCGTAAAAAATATTTAGGATGACCTGAAAGCCGTTAAAAATAATTCAATGATTGTGGAAAAATAACTGCCGTAGAGGACTTAGAAAAAAATTTAAAAAAAATGCCGTAGAGGACTTAAAATTTTGAAATGGTAATTGCCATAGAGGACTTAAAAATTTGCGAAAATAATTGCCGTAGAGGACTTGAAAATTTGAAATAGTAATTGCCTGTGGAGGACTTAGAAATTTTGGAAACTGCCGTAGAGGACTTAGAAAATTTGCGAAAAGTATTTGCCGCAGAGGACTTAGAAAATTTGCGAAAAATAATTGCCGTAGAGGACTTTAGAAAATCCGAGGAATTTGAAAACAAATGCCGTGGAGGGCTTTTAAAATTTTTGTGAAAATAAATGCCGTGGAGGACTTAGAAATTTTGTGAAAATAAATGCCGTGGAGAACTTAAGAAAATAAAATCGGGGCCATGGAGGACTTAGAAAATTTTGCGAAAAATGATTGATCGATGGGTAAACTGGTGAGTTTCTTTGTGAAACCACAAGAAAGTGAGAGGAAAAAGTGTAATAAAAGAGTGAGAAAGCCGTACGGTGTAGGAGTATACACCGCACGGTGCACATAAAGGTGTCGCACGGTGCAAGTGGAATTTCTTCGAGCGGGCTATGTCTGTAACTGCTAAAATTTCCCGATTTTCACGCATTGTGTTAAAAAACACTCCGATCGGTTACTCCTTAGTGAGAGACGATTTTGTCGAGATTTTCTTCTTCCTCCTCAAAACTTTCGATCGAAAAATCTTTGTAAACCGAACCCATGGCGAGTTCAAGTGATAGTGAAAACCGACTGTTGCCGTCCGGTGAGGGGCATCCATTGTCGTCCGGTGAGGAGTGTTCAACGCCGGCTCAGAGAGAAGAGAGTGTGGCAACTCAATCGACCGTGGGCGACCTATCTCCGACTGAAATCGGTGCAGCTATGGTGGGTTTCGCTGGTACCGAGCACCGTGCGGTACCGATTGGGGGAGAACCGCCCCGTACGGTTGAGGATGAGACACGTACGGCGGAGTCTAGCGGTAGAGAGCTTCATTCAGTGGTGCCGAGTGATGTTTCTGCCGGAACGGTTGAGACCCACAATCTGGTTGGGGGTAGTCTTGATGCCGTGGCGGCAGGTTAGATCCCGGCGAGTGGGGTTATTGTCGATCGGCCTGAGGGGAGCAGTGATGTTGCCATGCATGGTGGCGAGAACATGCACAAGCCAAATGATTTCAGATGTAGTATTGGCCAAGGACTTGTACTCAGCTTCAGTTGACGATCTAGCAACTGTATGCTGTTTTTTTTTTGCAGACCAAGAGACCAGATTAGGTCCTATAAAGACACAGTAGCCACCAGTAGAGCGTCTGTCTAAGGCATCTCCTGCCCAATCAGCATCAGAGTAGGCTGCGATTTGCAATGAACCTTTGGTAAAGTGAAGACCTTGATCAATAGTGCCTTGAATGTACCTTAAAATCCTTTTAACAGAAGTAAAATGGCTTTCTAGTGGATTATGCATGTGCTGACAGACAGCATTGGCAGCATAAGCTAAGTCAGGACTTGTGATGGTATGGTATTGGAGAGAACCCACAAGAGATCTATACAATTCAGGATTAGAGAAAGGTGGATCAATGGATGTGTCATAGCTTTTGAGAGAGGCTGGAGAGGCACAGGGTTTGAAAGCCTGTATACCAGCCTTTGCTAATAAATCACTAGCATATTTGGCCTATGACAAGACCATACCAGAAGAATTCTGCAGAATTTCAATCCCAAGAAAATAGTGTAGAGACCCCAAGTCCTTGAGGGCAAAATCAGACCCAAGTTTCTGAATAATAGAACTCAGAAGATGTGGATTATTCCCAGTGATCAAAATGTCATCAACATATACAAGCACATATATCAAGTCCATATCCTTAGCTAAAACAAATAATGAAGAATCTGCCAAGCTGTTATGAAACCCTTGAGTAATCAAACTTGTAGAAAGCATGTCATACCAGGCTCTAGGAGCCTGTTTGAGTCCATACAGAGCTTTGTGAAGCTTGCAAACATGAGTGGGAACTTGAGGATTGACATACCCTTGAGGTTGTTTTAGATAGACCTCTTCTTGAATGGTACCATGAAGGAAGGCATTTGTTACATGTAATTGTTTCACAACCCAACCAAAAGTAACAGCTAAGGATAAGAAAAGTCTAACTGTTTTCTGTTTCACCACTAGACTAAATGTCTCTGTGTAGTCTATGCCTGATATCTGTTGAAAACCTTGAGCAACTAGCCTTGCTTTATATCTTGCCACAGTCCCATCAAAGTTCTTCTTGATTCTATAAATCCATTTGCAACCAATTATTGGAGCATGTGGTGGTAAGGGAACTAATGTCCATGTTCCATGTTGGACTAGGGCTGAAAATTCCTCTGACATGGCCTTTTGCCACTCAGGATAGGCCATGGCCTCCTTGAAAGAATTTGGTTCTTGAAGAGGAGAAGACTGAACAGTAAGAGATAGAGGGTGTTTAGGAACAGAGATACCACTTTTAGACCTAGTAACCATAGGATGAGTGGAGAGAGAAGGTATAGCAGTAGGTGCAGGTATTGTGGTGACAGGAACAGAAAGAGAGGGAAAAATAGGAGATATAGGAGGTGATATAAGAGGAGCAGGAATATGAGGAGAAGAAGTAGGCATATCTGGAATAGTAGGAATGGCAGAAGAGGTATAGAGAGGAGGAATAGGAGAGAGAAGAAACAGGAGGAACAGGTTTAAATGAAGCAATAGAGGAAGCATGAGATATAGGAGCAGGGGATGGTGATGACTGCAACAAAAGTTTAGGATAAGGAAAATCTAATTCTAGAAATTTGACATGTCTTGAAATATACACCATATTGATAAGAGGGTCCAGACACCTAAACCCCTTAGTGGAAGCACAATAGCCTAAGAAAATGCAAGGTGTGGACCTAGGAACTAATTCATTTGAAGCATAAGGTCTGAGCCAAGGGAAGCAACAACATCCAAAGGGTTTAAGTAAGGTGTAATCAGGTGCTTTGTGATACAAAACATGGAAAGGGACCTTGAAGCTAATAGAAGAGTTTGGCAATCTATTAATCAAATAGACAGCAGTAGTAATTGCCTCTAACTAGAATTTAATAGGTAAGTGTGCTTGTTGCAATAGAGTGATAGCAGTCTCAACAATGTGACCATGTTTTCTCTCAGCCACCCCATTATGTTCTGGGGTGTGAGGACAAGTAGTCTCATGGACAATGCCAAACAAAGCAAAGAAAGAAGCCATTGATTTGCTAAGAAATTCCCCACCATTATCTGTTCTAATGGTTTTAATGGTGTAGGAGAAGTGATTAGAAACAAAGATTTTAAAAGCTTGAACACAAGCATTGACTTTTGATTTAGCATGTAATGGGAATAGCCAACAATACTTGGTGTAATCATCTACCAACAACAGATAATATCTGAATCCAGAGAATGAAACAATAGGGGATGGACCCCAAACATCCATATGGACAATTTCAAAAGGAGCACTGGTATGTGAGATAGAGAAATGAAATGGTAGTTTGTGGCTTTTAGCCTTATTGCAAGAATAACAGTCTAAATGACTAACAACAGGAATGGGAAGATTATATGTTTTGGACAGAATGGAAAGCAAACCAACATGGGGATGCCCAAGTCTGTTATGCCCCAAAGAAGCAGATGATTGCATGCTCAAGATCAGAGCTGTAGCTGAGCTAGAGGAAAGATGCAGGGGGTAGAGGCCCTTGTGGCAGTCCCCTTGATGAAGAATCTTGAGTGTGGCTTTGTCCTGAATGACATAGCCACAAGAATCAAAAGTAATAATGCAATTATTATCTTTGGCAAATTGGGAAACTGACAGGAGATTATGTGAGATTTGTGGCACATGAAGTATGTTTGACAAATCAAAGGAGTGAGAGGAGGTAGAGAGTAGACCATTACCTGAGTTTGCCACAGGAACTGACTGCCCATTACCAACAGTTACAGTATTAGCTCCTTGACCTCCATTTGAATGTTGAATGTGAGATGGATCATAAGTGACATGAGATGTTGCTCCTGGGTCAAAGAACCAAGAATTTGAAGGTTGTCCAGTGGGAAAATCACCATATCCTGAATTGACCTGAGGTTACTGTGGAAAAGTACTAGAATCAGAACCAAATGAAGCTGTCATAGCTGGCATATGGTTTCCGCCATATCCATAATACCCCATAGCATCAGGGGAAGTAAACATGGCTTGAGCATTAGTACTCCCAGAATTATTCAGAGGTTGTCCAATATTTCCACCATATCCAGAGTTACCATTAAAGCCCATAGACTGCCCAGAAGTACCTCCATATCCTGAATTACCACCATATCCAGCATGATTTCCAGAGTTATAACCAGAAGTGTTGTTGTACATAGGTGGCCTAGCATTTTGCCATGAATTACTACCATATCCACCATTCTGATTTCCAAAATTTGGTCCATAGGCTAGATTCTGTCTATGATAACAGGCATAAGCTAAATGATTGCTCTTGCCACAGATTTGGCAACCACCACCAGAAGATGAAGAGGGATATTGAGAGGGATAATAGTTCTGATTAGAGGACTGATTCCTATTAAACATGGAATTGTTACGATTAGTCCTGTTATTGCTACCAAAAGATGGATAATGTTGTTGTGGTGGGAAAGGAAACTGATAAGGTATTGGTGTAGGCAAAAGTGGAACACTGTTAGTTTGTCCACTAGGGTTTGATACACTAGAAGATAGGCCAGAAGATGGTGTATTGGACGTTTGAGCAACCAAGACAGATGTGGTATTTGTTGAGTTCAGATCATTCTCAATGTGCAGATCCTCAACCAGAAGCATGGAAGAAAAGGTGCCAAATGAAATAGGTTCAGTTCTTGTACGTATGGCTTGTTTAAAAGAATTATATCCTATCTTTAGCCCTTTAAGTGCATGGAAAATCAGATCTTCATCTTCTACATACTGTCCAGAAGCAACTAACTTCTGTACTATTCCTTTGATCAAATCAAGGTAGTCATCCACTGTACCAATTTTGTTCAAACTGTACAACCTTCTTTTTAAGTCATGAACATGAGATCGTGAAAACAAACTGAATTTCTCTTCCAATTTACTTCAGAATTGATAAGTATGATCAGAACCAACGATATGTGGAAGTACAAAAGGATTTAGGGTTGCAATTAAACAGGAAAACAACATGCGATCAACAGTAAGCCATTTGGCATAATCTCGATTAGGAATTTTAGTTCCTGATGAATCTAGTACATGTGATAGTGGAATAATAGCAGTATTCTCAACAAATTCGAACAGATCATTGGCTCTTAGTGCATTCTCAACTTGAGTTTTCCAAGCAAAATAGTTTGCAGATTCAAGTTTAATAGTGATATAGGACTGGAAATTAGCGATCAAAAAGGAGAGAGAAGGAGGTAGAGTTGACGAACTCATAGATGAACAGGATGTATGAGTAGTTGCAGCTTGAGATGCCATTGATAGATTCTTGAATTGAATTGAGCAGAAGCGCGTAAAACAAGATCGTGTTCTTCGTGGACTTTCGTCTCTAGAAAAGCTCTGATACCATAACAGAAAATGAAACCCTAACTACGTTTAGAGAGAGAGAAAATGCAGAGAAATGAAACTTCATTGATTTGATTTAGTTACAAATCAAGAGGAGTAACTCTCCTTTTATACAGAAGCACAAAGTGGCAAGATTCTAAACACTACACTTAACCAACACTTAACCGCATAACAAACTTATACCAAACTCTTTTAACTAACAATGTGCTGACGTGGAGAGGTTGTTAACACCAACAGTGGCTTCATTTAGAAAATGTTGACTGTGTTGACCATGTAGAGTTAGCTTTGATCACTTGTAGCTAATAAACGCGGGTGCTAAGTATGCAGGGTGTAAAGCTCTGGTCGGAGAGAAGGTCATCTTCAACAGATATCACCGGTCAAAGGAACTGATCAAGGAATTGTAGCTCCATAATTGGTGACTCTACTGGGGACGTGGATTCTCACTTCTCCGACCTTCCTTCTTTTCTCCTTGGAGAAAACGTTTTCTCAACTTCTTTCTCCCCTCAATTCTTCCACATCAGACATGGCGATTGTAGAAGACGACGGTCATACCCCTCCGGTGAGAGGTTCCAACCCCACCGGAAATCCACAGGGTGTTCCTCGCGTCGGAATCACCACTCATCCCATTACCGGCCTCACCCAAGCCCAATCCCATTGGAGACGGTGCAGCAGATGCAAGAGCAAATGACTACTATGAAAGCGCAAATTGAGGCATTAACTAAGATAATTGGGGCATTAACTAAGAAGCAACCCACCCCCTCTGCCTCTCGCTCAGGTGCATCGAGACGGCGGCGCAAGCGGTCCAGGCCACTCATCATACTCATCCCTCGGCCAAGGATCGCCTGGGCCCCCCGATCATCGTCACCGACGCAACGGGACGAGTGATCCTTTTCAGGCAGCAAATCCCCTCTCCACGAAGGCGTTCGGAGATTGTGCGCACAGAGCACACTACGCGAACAGGAGGTCATTCTGCCTCAAGCTCCCAATCCACAACCGCGCGGTCTGGATCTAGGAGCACTCGTCACGATGAGGCTCCGCAAAATGTTAACCACAGCAAAGCTCCGGTGCAATAAGACGCAGATGGCCGAGAAATCCTCCGGAGCAACAGATCTGCAGACCACGGTAGGGGTGCACATACACCGGGCTGGGCCGAGTTCGGGCCGGGCTTATACTAGATAATAACGAGACTAGTGCATTCCCAAGCCCGGCCCATTTATAATCGGGCTTCATTTAATTTGCCCAAGCCCAACCCAAATAAAGTTTTAATTTCCCAAACCCGTCCAAGAAGCCCATTTATCTTACTAAAGCATAGTATTATAAACATAAATTAATCAATCATAACGATCACAATTATAATTCACAACCGTAATAATATATTTAAAGTTCTAAGTTGTTACAAAAATATTAAAAACATACCTATAAATTAAAGTGCAATTAAAATATTCAAAAAGTTGGAACTCTCCGATATCCATCAATTTTTATACATAGTATTTAAATAAGAATATTATTTAAATCGGGTCGGGCCGGGCCGGGTTAGGCTTCAGAGAAGTTTTCCAAACCCAACCCATTTAGTAAACGGGCTTAAAATCTCAACCCAGCCCGGCCCTATGGGCCTGAATATTTATCCCAAGCCCTAAAAAAATCGGGATGGGTTGGGCGGGCTACCGGGCTGGTGTGCACCCCTAGACCACGGTGGGCGACGTGATGATCACCACCGAGAACGTGATGATAGAGCACCATTATGAGGTGCCCGTACCTGGGATCGAAGTCCTCGGCGAGACCGAAATCAGGTCGCTCTAGAGTACGTTATTAATGATACCGGCAATTACATAATCATTCGGGACGCACGTACCGGAGAGTCGAAGCGATATCGTGCAGAAACTCACTCCAGGCATTCACCACCTGCTCAGGACAAGCGAAAACGAAAAGAGCATCCCACAGAACTCTTGGCGAACGACGAGCGGCACAAGCTGAATGCCAAGAAGGCATGCAGCGGTGGCAAGGCCTACGAGGCCCCTCGTTCGTCCGAGAAACCAATCGATTCCAGGCTCCGGAAGATTCAGGACTCACCGTTTGTTCGGGAGATCCAAGAGGCTCAGCCACCGAAGAACTTCACTGTCCCAAAATTCAAGAAGTACGACGCAAAATCAGACACTGTGATGCACCTTGTGCATTACCGACAGCTCATGGGACTTTACGGCTACGATGAAGCCATGATGTGTAAGGCGTTTCAAGTGAGCCTGCAAGGTCTTGGCATGGTATGGTTCAATCAATTGCAGCCGAACTCTATCAGCTCATTTGAGCAACTCGAGGAAGTCTTCACTGCTTGGTTCGTGACAAACAGTACACAGCCAAAAACAATTGATGCTCTTGTGGGTTTGAAACGACAGTCCGGTGAGAAACTTCGAAGTTACGCCGAGCGTTATTGGGAGATCTACAATGCCATTGAGAACTGTGACCAGTAGATGGCTGCCACATCCTTCAAATACGGCTTGGCTGAGACCTCGGCAATCTTCAAAGAACTCATGCTCCACCCCCCGGCTAACATGAGTAGGTTGATGGAAACAGTTGAAAAATTCGCCTAGCTTGAGGAGATAATATCAGAGAGAAAGCTATCAAGGGCCTCGGTCAATCAGAAGGCTAGCGCGAGTGATCACTGGAGAAAATGGCACGTTAATACCGTCAAGTCCGGAAGCAATAAACAGGGGTGGAAAAAAGAGCGCGAACCATGGAAGGAATGAGAACCAAAGCCTAAGGAGTTTGTCGCCATAACTATGGTATTTAACTTGCCACTTTATAAATTGTTAAGGAACATCTCTCAGGAGCCTTGGTTTGTTTGGCCGGCCAATAAGCTGGGGACAGCGGAAGGCCAACCACCTGATTGCAAGGTCAAGTGTACTTACCACGGTGAACTGGGACACTACACCACTACCTGCCAGCCTTTCAAAGAGTTTTTGGAAAGGCAGGTAGCGCAGGGGCATCTAGATCAGTACATCGATCGACAAAGAACAACTACCTGAGCACAACAG
Organism: Vaccinium myrtillus; assembly: GCA_016920895.1. Lineage (NCBI taxonomy): Eukaryota > Viridiplantae > Streptophyta > Magnoliopsida > Ericales > Ericaceae > Vaccinium > Vaccinium myrtillus. The sequence continues at coordinate 23,104,140 of CM029270.1, forward strand.
CCACAACCAAACAATCAGATGGAGGAAATAATTGTGCACGTAATTCACGGAGCCGCAACAAAAGAGAAAACTGCGGCGCTTCGGGATATTCCGGACTCCTCTTCCCAAGTCCTCACAGATGACAGTAATGCGAAACGGAAGCTATCAGACCGAGATGAACAGTGGACCCTTACCTTTACCGAACAAGATCTAAAGAACGTGTAGTTGCCCCACTGTGATGCCCTCGTCATATTAGTTGAAATCGGAGTCCCTACGATGAAACGAGTGTTGGTTGACTAGGGCAACTCCACCAAAATCATGTATTATTCAGCTTTCAAAGACCTCAACCTAAATCCGGACCATTTGATGCCGGCTGACTCCCCCTTCTTCGGGTTTAATGGGGCTCCGGTCTGGGCGATGGGATGGATCACTCTTCTGGTACAAGCAGGGTGTAGAAAAATCCTTGTGGAGTTTGTGGTTGTTGATGCGCTGAGCCCTTACAATGCAATCCTCAGACAGACGTGGATGCACGAGATGAAGGCCATCACTTCCACTTATCACCAAGTTATTCGGTTTATAGGGGTCGAAGGATGGTAGGAAGACATAAAAGGGGATCAGATGGCAGCGAAGAGGTGCCAAGTTAATGTAGTTCACATGAAAAAGAAAACAACTAAGGGATAAAAGAAGAAAGAACCAAAACCGAGATCTATTGAAGAACCAGAGGGTCCGGTATTGGAAGACATAGGGCTTTCAGCTGAGCAGAAGGCAGTAAAAGAATTGGTGACAGTACCCATTACCGAGGATGGGAGCCGTTACTTTCTCCTCGGATCAACGTTGACAGTCCATGAACGGGAATAGTTGGTGGAATTCCTTAAAGGCAACATCGAGGTCTTTGCTTGGACTGCGTATGAGATGTCTGGCATTGACCCTCAGTTCATCTCCCACTCTCTCAATGTGGACCCTCTACGAAAGCCCATGGTACAGAAGAAGCCAAGAAGGTCATCTCCGGCTCACTCAGAAGCAGTTATACCGAAATCGGACGCTTACTTGACGCTGGAGCCATCCGAGAGGTACAATATCCGACATGGCTGACCAATACTGTGGTAGTACCAAAGAAGAATGGGAAGCTACGCGTCTGTGTAGACTACACCAATCTCAATTATGCATGCCCGAAGGATTGCTTTCCTCTACCACGGATTGATCAGATAATGAATGCAACAGTGGGACACGCTCGGCTCAGCATGATGGATGCTTACAGTGGATACCATCAGATAGCAATGATAGCTGAAGATCAAGAAAAGACAGCTTTCATTTGTCCCCGAGGAACACACTGCTATAAAGTAATGTCGTTCGGGTTGAAAAACGTTGGGGCCACTTATCAGCGTATGGTCACAAATATGTTCGCTAAGCAGCTCAGGGAAACTATGGAAGCCTACATTGATGACACGGTTGTCAAAAACAAGTATGCTTCGGATCATCTGGAGCACCTTACCGAAACTTTTGTTGTCATGAAGAAGCACAAGTTACTCCTCAATGCCGAGAAATGTGCCTTCGGCGTCGAATCCGGTAAGTTCCTCGGATATATGGTTACCCTGGAGGGGCATTGAGGCAGATCCAAAACAGATCACTGCAATCCGAAACCTCCGCTCTCCGGGTACCATCAAGGAAGTACAAAGGCTCACGGGCATGGCTGCAGCGCTCAATAGGTTCATCAACCGATCTTCGGACCTGTGCCGATCTTTCTTCGAGTCCCTCAAAACAAGCAAAAGGAGCTTCTAGTGGACCGAAGAATGTGACCGAGCGCTGTGCCAGCTGAAGAATTATCTTTATAAAGCACCTCTTCTCGTGATGCATGTTGCTCAAGAAGACCTATACCTCTACCTCTACCTCTACCTCTACCTCTACCTCTACCTCTACTTCTATCTCTACCTCTCGGTATCTGCTCACGCTGTGAGTTCGGTTTTAGTGCAGAAAGAAGGGGCGGATTTCCAGCCTATCTACTACTCCAGCAAAACCATGATCCCCTCCGAAACAAGGTACCTCCCCCTTGAAAAGTTGGCCTTAGCCCTCGTAATAGCTAAGAGAAAGTTACTGCCCTACTTTCAAGCTCACACCATTATACTTATAACCTAGTACCCCTTAAAATCCGTACTAAAAAAGGCCAACCTCCCAACTCAAATTTCAAAGTGGAGCTTGGAGTTAGGAAACTTTGATATTCGGTATGAACCCCAAACAACTATCAAGGGACAGGCTCTGGCAGACTTTATCGCCGAGCTGACACCTGAACTCAACGACGATGGAGGGGCCAACCTGAAACTACTTGAAGGAGTCACAATAGAGCACTCGGTAAAGCTGAACCAGTTGGAACAGTTCAAGGGACTCTGGTAGATGCTGATCTCACAGCATTGCCCGAGAAAACTGTAGAAGAAAGACGTGGTAAAATATGGAAGATGTTCCAAGGTGAGGTCTGGCGTTTGCATGTAGACGGAACTTCCAATAGCCAAGGGGTTGGAGCTGGGATTGTTCCCGTTTCTCCTGAAGGCATCATGCACGAAAGTGCATTAACTATTGGGTTCTCGACATCTAACAATGAAGCAGAATACGAAGCACTGATTTTTGGACTAAGAATGGCCAAACAGTTAGGTGTCGAAAGAGTACAAGTTTTCAGTGACTCTCGGTTGATAGTAAACCAGATCAAAGAGGAGTACGGCCTAAAGGATCCGAGAATGACCAAGTACTACAACCAAGTTTGGGAGGTAGGCCGAGAGCGAAACGCCGATGCCGACGCTCTGGCCTCCCTAGCAACAGCATGTGCAGCCTCTCCTAACCGAACCATTCTGCTAGGAGAATAGAAAGTCCAAGCATTGAGCATCAAATGGGGGAAGTCCAGTCAATCTCCCTCGGCCCAAGTTGGATGGACGAGATCTATGCTTACCTTAAACACGATAAGCTCCCACCAGACAGGAAAGAAGCTCATTGAATCAGATGTAAAACCATGTACTTCTACCCGGATCCAAATGATATCATGTACCAGAGATCTTTCACAGGGCCAGACCTCAAGGTGGTTCACGATTCATAGGTAGAGAGTATTCTCCGAAAACTTCACGAAGAAAGCAGTGGGTGTGTAGACACCCCGATTTTGAACCCAGGATGCGCTCGAGCATTCCCGATGATGAAATAGACCAATCGTGTATACCTCGAGGCTAAGAACAAGGCTTGAACTCACCGAACCACCCTAAACCATTCTAAACCCTCCTAGAACAACCTTAAACCAACCAAAATAACCAAAATACCCTTCAAACCATCCAAAAACCTCTTCAAAACAAACCCAAGCCTATGCCATCTTCTAGTACATTCAAAACCCTCTTCATTGATATATAATTCATCTCAATCCATTTTGAAATGAGGGAGATGTGTCCGTTTTACCAAAATGACTTGTTTTCTCGACCTTCTGAGGGTAAAATGGTCACATACTTGGATGTACAAATTATCTTGGGTTCAAACCACTTGGGTTAGAAAGTACACTCGACAAGCTTTCCAACGCTTCAAACCACGCACGAAACGGAGTTCGGTAGCACCCGGGGCGGCCCCGCAAAGTTTTACCTTTTGAGCAACAGCCTTGAGCGCTCAAGCCCTGGACCTTGAGCGCTCAAACCCTAAAAACCACCTTGAGCGCTCAAGCCCATGGCTTTGAGCGCTCAACTCTGATCCAGATCAGTTTTCTGCAGAGCATTTAATAATGATATTCTATTGCAAGAGGAGCGTCTACCTATGTTTTCTCCTGCCTAAATACACTTCCTAGACCCTTGAACATCTCCTCAATCACCCCCCAAACCCAATTCAAAGATTAAACCCATTTTCCTCCCATTTCTCTCTCTATATAAACCTCCTCCACTCCCTCACTCACAAGGTTGGCTGCCCCTACTGCCATTTTCTCCCCCCATCAGATCAAACCCACTCTCTCTCATCACTTCAACCTCCCTCTCCTCCATAGCCACCATCCTCCATCATCTTCAACCTCAAAATCACCCAAAAACCTTCTTTAAAAGGCCTACAACACATGGGTCTTTGAAAAACCAACTACAACAGCCCCTCTCTCACTCTAATAAGCCATTTACAGCCCATACACTCCATCAATTTCGTCCAAACCTAGCTCTTCCATCAAAACCCACCTCATCCAAGCCAAAATCACCATTTTAAGCTCAAATACTCCATCATCCACTCAATCAATCACTCAATCAGCCCTACACTCACACTCCTCTGTCCAAAATACTTCATCTATAGTTCATAAACACAGCCACTACCCATCCATTCATCAAACCACAAGTTCAAGCCTTGATCATAGCCGAAAAGGTAGAAAATCATGTGAAAATCACTGTTTTGGTCTTGTTGAGGGAGACCAGTGGGCTCATTCAAGTTCCTCATACTTGAAATGAGCCTACAAGGTCGAAATCGAAAGCCACATTATGGCTTGAGCGCTCAAGGCCATACCTTTGAGCGCCAAGTCTGTTCTTGGCTTATTTGCACATTGTTAATGTTTTGATGATGGATCATGTTTTAGTTCATTTTTGTGTGTGTGGGTTGTTTTTCATGTGTTCATGATCTGAATCCCACTCTCTCTTCCATTTTCAAGAGTTTCCCTTGCTAATTTTGTGATGATTCTTCTCTTTTCATCGATCTTTGAGAAATCAAACCCTTGTGTTTTGATCTGTTTATCTGTGAAAAGTATTTACAAACGTTTAATCTTGCAAAGAATGAGAAGAGAAGCTGCAAAAAGGGTCAAACTCACAGAAGTCAGAAACTGGTTTGAGCGCTCAATCCACAAGCATTGAGCGCTCAAGTTGGTTTGAGGACATTGAGCGCTCAAGCCATCATCTTTGAGCGCTCAAGCCTCATTCTGGGATCCAGATCACAAGTTGATTAAATTAGGCTTCATGTTCATAAATTTCTGGAATTGCTGTACACTTTCTGTAATTCCTCATTTTCTGTAAATATTTGTGGCAATTTCATTTGTTATCAACATCACCATTCATGTAAATTATCAAGCACAAGCATCCACTTTAGACATACATTTTATGTTTTTATTGTTTATGTGATTCCCATTCCCGACCCCCTATTTTCATGAATAAATTGAATTTCAAATATTTCTAAAATCCCACAAAATATCGAGTAGAGACCGGTTCACGGACCGGGCGAGAGGGGTGCCGTAAAACCCTTCCCCTCTCGTAACCAAACCCCCGAATCCGAGAAATCTTTGGTTCCTCCATGATCAGTGAAATCTTTTTCAAATGGGCAAACGAGTCATGTTTTTATCGGTTTCTCGGGTTCGGACCTCAAATCCGGGTGGCGACTCAAACAATCACAATCTTTTCGAAACGCGAACCGAACCATTTTCCAGTGGGCCGTCCACAAGCTGGCGACTCTGCTGGGGAATATTGGTTAATATATATTTTATTTAATTACACTTGTGCAATCTTTATTACACTTGTGTAATTTTATTGAAATATGTGTTAATCAAAGTGGGTTTAATTTGAAAGATGTTTTGTGGGATTTTTCAAATATTTGAAATTTGATTTTGCATTGCATTTGCATGCATTCTTGCATGGGGCGTGTTTTGCAATTGGCCCTGTTTTGCCTGCCCGGCAAATGATGTGGAATCCCGACCGTGAAATGCCCAAATGAATCGCTTTTGACCCTCGACCGTGATAAATCATATCGTCACTATCGTCTTTGACGGTAGGAGGCGGTTTTGATTTTGAGTCCGGGGTACCCTCAGTGACCAAAACCAGCCTTTTGCATATAATTAGCCATAGAACCCCACGTTTAGCAACCCACCCATGTGTTAAGTTTACGTGTTTCACCATGTTAACGTGCTATATCTGTTACCGCTTTTCCCGCCATGCCATGCCGCATTCATGCATTTGCATTGTATATAGTTGTCGCTTAAAAGCGTCTTGAGGGTTTCCGTTTTTGTTTTTTTCGGTTAGTTTAGTTTTTAGAGTTTTTAGAGCATCCTGCGTTTTAGCGTGGGAAAATTTGGTTAGTAGGAGGTTGCCTTGGCCCGATGATGAGTCGTGCATCCATATGCGCGTTATTCTTACGAGTTAGCCTTTTAGGACGACCTGACGTGGGAAAATTTGGATCATCAAATTCCTAAACACCGATCTAAACAGTTTAAGGGACCTTGGCCCGAGAAGGATCAATCGCCCTTAGGCATCTCGATCTTAGATCATTGTCGGAATTAGTGGATCAGAATTTCCCAAATCCGATCATCCGATATCAAGGACTTATCACTTAAAAGAAAACTTGAGGATTGGCAATCTTCCAAAGTCGAGTTGGCCTAGGAGACTTTAGGAGACTTTAAATCTACGGAGTTTGAGATACCTCCAGTGTTTGCCGTGCTCGAACGGCTCCCCGTGTCTCGGGCTAGCCTTAAAGTGCATCTGTATCCGGATTTCAACAACCTTATTGCTCTGTCTCGGATAGTCTATAAGGAGATTGGCTCTGATTCCACGACGATTGGGATTTAACCTGCCTGTCACGACTTACCCGTGGTTGTTGTTTCGCACATCCGTGCAATGCCTTAAGTGAGACTGAGACCGGTAATCCAGATCTTAGGACGACATGACAACGACACATGCACGACATTTCCTTCAATAAAACCAGGGGCACGATCTGAATTTGACCTTTTTGCTTTACTGTCAGTTCCGAGCCGTTCGTCCCAAAGAAACCTTACAACTTCCCCGAGCAAAAGTTGACTCAACCCAAACCTCAAGACATGGATGTTCCAGCTGAAATCGAAGGACTCAAGATAGCTGTGAACAACCTGGGCAATCAAATCACCCAGCTCATGATCATGGTGCAAGACGTCCGTGACCGTCTTCCAAAGTTCCAAGAGAACCTCCAACGACCCGGAAAAAGCCCAGAAATGGCTGCAGCTTTGGCCAAGATCTCTGAACTAGAGGAATCTATCATGGAAGGATTCAAACCTATAGAGATGCACCACTGGGACGTTGAAAAGGAAAACCTCAGTCCAGAAAGCGAAATGATTTACTCCGAGAAGGACAAAACACCATTTACCAACAACAATGCAAAAGCCACCCCCAGCTCCACAAATATCAAACCCAACTTCACAACCAAAGACCATCAAAGAAAGCCAAACCAACCACAACCATAATCCAAATCCAAATCAACCGGCCTAAAGACCAACCAAGAAAATTCTCCCAATTCCCCCCCACACCCATGTCCTCGGTCTATGAGGAGCTTCTCATGGCCGGTCTTCTTAAACCACTCTCTCCAACTCCTTTACCTCGAAAGCTCCCAAAATTACCACGACCCAAACGCCTTCGTACCTTCCATCAAGTGCCCGATCATGCTACCGATGATTGTCAACGCCTTCGTCATGAGATTCAAGATCTCATTGACGATGAAACCATCTCTCTTCGCCACTCGAGTCCAACACCATATTAAACCCCATGCCTCAAAGATAAACAAAACCTCGGCATCAATCAAATCAGCCTCACTTCCACTAAAAATGCCTCTTCAAGCTTCACCAACAATGATCCCAACCAAATCGAACATCAACGAAGTCACAACCCAAATCAACCGCCCTCAAAGCCGACGAAGAAAATTTTCCCAACTCTCTCGCTCCTTTGCCCTTGGTTTATGAAGAGCTTCTCATGGTGGTTTCCTCAAACCACTTCAACCAACTCCACCCCCACAAAATCCCCCACCTTCCTACAACCCAAATACCTTCGCATCTATCACCAAACACCCGGTCACCCTACCAAGAGATGCCAACGCCTCCGCCACAAGATTCAAGATCTCATTGACAACGGATCCATCTCTCGCACCATGGCAAAACCAAATACCTCGCCAAATCAATGAACCAACAATGGCCATGCAATAATTCAATCTTCCACGAGTCTTGGAAGTCTTCAAGTGTCGAGTCAAGTTTTCACTTCAAATTGAGTCGCCTTTGCGTTTCGAGTCTGCTTTATGTTTTGCTTTCCTCGTCTATGTGTTTTCATGTTCGAGTCAGTAATGTCTTGTTGTTATTGTCAAAAAGAAAAACACCAAAAATAGAGTCAACTTTGTAGTCCTGAACTACGCGCGACCTGATTCCTTGCAAAGGGATACGTAGGCAACCCTTCGCGGTTCGGTCGTAACTATCAAAAATCAATGTTGTCCCCCGTTGTGTTAAAATTGTCAATCATAAACTTGAATTTTTGTAATAATACCTCAACTTGGAATTGTTTTCCACCATCATTTGAGAAACATGATAATCACTTTAAAACACGAGATGGATTTGGATTGAACTCTCGCCCGTACAAGGAGGATTTTCAATGGACCATTCCCAGCGCCATCAAGAAGCAATGCTTTGACACGTAAAAGCCTCGCTAGGTCGAAAACCCGTAAGGGCGGTCTAGGCAAAAGTTAAGGCAAAAAGCTCGCTAGATCAAACTTCAAAATGAGATCTAGGCAAAAGTTAGAGCAAGCATGAGTTCTCCACATCAAGTTGCACAATTCAAAATGAAGAAAGGCATTCTTTGTTTGATTCCCCACATAAATATCCATTGCAAAGCCCTTTGAGCTCGAATCAATTTCCTTGAAAAAGAACCCACTAGGCAAAGCCTATCCCCCACACCGGGTGAAACAAGAAATATGAAAGTGTCAAACACATGACAAACAAAGATAATAAAAGGGCCAAAGATACAAGTGTGTGAAGATTCAAAGTATCATAACAATGAAAGTGCCAAACTCATAGGCTTGTCAAATACATGGGTGCAACAAGATGAAGAACATCAAGAAATTTGAAACGAATGAAAGGAAGTGCTCATTTAAAGCAAGAAGAAGCACATGAAAGCACCCATCGAAGCAAAAATGGCACAAAAAGTCCAAGATAGCTGCTAGCAGCTCAAATAACCCCGAGGAAAATGAGATGTTTTGAGCCTATAATCCTTCCTTTGTTAAACCCATAACCTTGGCCCCATCATAACCTAGATAAAAGTCCTTTCAGATTGGAAAGTGCAACTTGATAGTGAGAATTCAAGTCAAAAGGGAACAGTCTAATCTCCCTTGAAAAAGTCAAAGCATTGTGCAAACACTGGCGTCATGCAAAGCAAAAATCCAAACTGGGGCATATCAACGAGTCTTCATCAGCAGCCCTCTAAACTTGGGCATTTTGAAGGAAAATCAATGAGGCATCATCAGCAATCTGGGGCATGGGTTCACGACAAGAAATCTTGTGTTTTATTGTAGATTTGAATGAACATCACTTGACGGAGTAAAACAATCACAAAATCAAAATTTAATTTTATCATGACAATTTCGACACCAATGGTGAAGCATGGTTGCCATCTTTCAGAAACTTTGGGTCAGCATAGTCTTCCATACCCTTCGAGTTGACATGTTCTTCCGTATCAACCTTTGCTCACTCGGGGCACCCCAATCAAGCCATTCACATAGTTGCTCATATCCGTCATGTCAACCTGGTCAATCAAATTCCCCAAGCCTTGTCTCAAATTCCAATCGGTCTCATCAATCCACCCCTTGTCAAAAAGGTCGATCAAATTCCTTGGCCTTGTCTGTCTTATCAATGTCCATCCTTTTGTCAAAAAGGTCGATCAAATTCCTTGGCCTTGTCGGTCTCATCAATGTCCACCCCCTTGTCAAAAAGGCCGATCAAATTCCTTGGCCTTGTCGGTCTCATCAATGTCCATCCTTTTGTCCAAAAGGCCGATCAAATTCCTCGGCCTTGTAAAAATCCACCTCTTTGTCAAACAGTCAATCATGTAGTCTTAATCTTGTCTATCCTTGACTCGTGGAAACGATTTCAATGCATCAAAGAACCCGTGTTTGGGTACATGGTCAATTGGTTGTCAAAACCATCAGCAGAGCCGAGAAAGAAAATCAGAATTGAGGATCATCATCTATGGGGCATGTCACCTAATGCCATTTCGGGGAAGCATACACCCAAACCAGATCGGGCATAGAAGCCTAAAAGCCTCAAACCAATCCAAAACCCAAGTTTTGCTAAGCTCCAACCCAAACCTTGGCCTCAAGGGAAAGACAGTAAAGCAAAAGAGCCACCCATTGAGCCTCCTACTTTTTAAAGAAGGAATGTTGTCATTGTTGTCGTCGAGTGTCGATGCAAGAGTCGCATGCAATCGCCCCCGAGGGACAAGCTTTTCAATCAATCGTCCGAGGGACCTCAATCGTCCCCGAGGGACAACTTTTAAATCAATGGTCCTAAGGGACAACTTTTAAGTCAATGATCCCGAGGGACAAGTTTTAAATCAATCAATCGTCCCGAGGGACAAGTTTTTCAACCAATCATCCGAGGGACAAGTTTTAAATCAATCAATCACTTTTCAATCAATCATCCCGAGGGACAAGTTTTAAATCAATCAATTTCCCGAGGGACCTTTTTCAATCAATCATCCCGAGGGACAACTTTTTCAATCAATTTCAAGACCAAATGGTCACCTTTTCAAAATTAATTTCAAGACCGTAAATGGTCACCTTTTCAAATTAATTTCAAGACCGTTAAATGGTCACCTTTTTCAAAATTAATTTCAAAACTAGCATGGTCAAGTCATTTGGGATAATCATTGAAAAGCCGCCTAGTAGGTGCATTCAATCAATCAATCATTTATTGTGTACATCAATCATGTCAAGTTGTTTGAGTATATTTGTTTAACCAAAGTTATTGCATTTAATCAGCTTGTTCGAGAATTTGTTGTTGATGAACCATTGTGCCGCTAAGACCATCACATTTATGTGTTTGGTTCAATAGCGTATTGATTGCCTCTTTGCTCAAGCAAGCAAATCACATTTCCTCGATTGTCTCGTTGCTCAGTAGACAATCATCTTATCATTGGTTATCTTGTTGCTCAAGGGATAGCCCCATTAAATTTAGCCTCCCCGTTGTTCAGAGGGTAGCTACACTCAATCACAATCACAATCACAATCACAATCACAATCATTTGCTTTTAGTGTTTCGACTCGGGAAGGCTTGACGATTCACGTAAAATCATAATTCATTTGTTTGGCGTTTCACGACCCGGGAAGGCTCGTTGATTCGCATAATTGTTTGGCATTTCACGACCCGGGAAGGCTCGTTGATTTGCATAATTCGTTTGTTTGGCATTTCACGACCCGGGAAGGCTCGTTGATTTGCATAATTCATTTGTTTGGCGTTTCACGACCCGGGAAGGCTCGTTGATTCGCATAATTGTTTGGCATTTCACGACCCGGGAAGGCTCGTTGATTTGCATAATTCATTTGTTTGGCGTTTCACGACCCGGGAAGGCTCGTTGATTCGCATAATTGTTTGGCATTTCACGACCCGGGAAGGCTCGTTGATTTGAATAATTCATTTGTTTGGCGTTTCACGACCCGGGAAGGCTCGTTGATTCGCATAATTGTTTGGCATTTCACGACCCGGGAAGGCTCGTTGATTTGAATAATTCATTTGTTTGGCGTTTCACGACCCGGGAAGGCTCGTTGATTCGCATAATTGTTTGGCATTTCACGACCCGGGAAGGCTCGTTGATTTGCATAATTCATTTGTTTGGCGTTTCACGACCCGGGAAGGCTCGTTGATTCGCATGTTTGTTTGGCATTTCACGACCCGGGAAGGCTCGTTGATTTGCATAATTCATTTGTTTGGCGTTTCACGACCCGGGAAGGCAAAAGTTGATTTAAATAATCATCCCGAGGGACAAAACTTTTTAAATCAATCGTCCCGAGGGTTTGTTTAAATCAATCGATCTCCGAGGGACAAAACTTTTTAAATCAATCGTCCTGAGGGACAAAACTTTTTAAATCAATCGTCCTGAGGGACCAAATTTTTTAATCAATCGTCCTGAGGGACAGGAGAACCCGTTGCATTTGTTTGCATATGCCCCCAGGAACTACGCCGGTCTGATCCCTACAATGGGGTACGTAGGCAGCCTGAGTGGCACGACCGATTGATCTTTAAAGTTTTCCTTTGTGACTTGAGATGTATCGCGGGGAATGAGTCGGGTTGTCTATGTCTTGGACGTCACTCATACCAAATCAATGGCATCGAGTCCCGTCCAAGAGGGGCAACTGTAGACACCCCGATTTTGAACCCAGGATGCGCTCGAGCATTCCCGATGATGAAATAGACCAATCGTGTATACCTCGAGGCTAAGAACAAGGCTTGAACTCACCGAACCACCCTAAACCATTCTAAACCCTCCTAGAACAACCTTAAACCAACCAAAATGACCAAAATACCCTTCAAACCATCCAAAACCTCTTCAAAACAAACCCAAGCCTACACCATCTTCTAGTACATTCAAAACCCTCTTCATTGATATATAATTCATCTCAATCCATTTTGAAATGAGGGAGATGTGTCCGTTTTACCAAAATGACTTGTTTTCCGACCTTCTGAGGGTAAAATGGTCACATACTTGGATGTACAAATTATCTTGGGTTCAAACCACTTGGGTTAGAAAGTACACTCGACAAGCTTTCCAACGCTTCAAACCACGCACGAAACGGAGTTCGGTAGCACCCGGGGCGGCCCCGCAAAGTTTTACCTTTTGAGCAACAGCCTTGAGCGCTCAAGCCCTGGACCTTGAGCGCTCAAACCCTAAAAACCACCTTGAGCGCTCAAGCCCATGGCTTTGAGCGCTCAACTCTGATCCAGATCAGTTTTCTGCAGAGCATTTAATAATGATATTCTATTGCAAGAGGAGCGTCTACCTATGTTTTCTACTGCCTAAATACACTTCCTAGACCCTTGAACATCTCCTCAATCACCCCCCAAACCCAATTCAAAGATTAAACCCATTTTCCTCCCATTTCTCTCTCTATATAAACCTCCTCCACTCCCTCACTCACAAGGTTGGCTGCCCCTACTGCCATTTTCTCCCCCCATCAGATCAAACCCACTCTCTCTCATCACTTCAACCTCCCTCTCCTCCATAGCCACCATCCTCCATCATCTTCAACCTCAAAATCACCCAAAAACCTTCTTTAAAAGGCCTACAACACATGGGTCTTTGAAAACCAACTACAACAGCCCCTCTCTCACTCTAATAAGCCATTTACAGCCCATACACTCCATCAATTTCGTCCAAACCTAGCTCTTCCATCAAAACCCACCTCATCCAAGCCAAAATCACCATTTTAAGCTCAAATACTCCATCATCCACTCAATCAATCACTCAATCAGCCCTACACTCACACTCCTCTGTCCAAAATACTTCATCTATAGTTCATAAACACAGCCACTACCCATCCATTCATCAAACCACAAGTTCAAGCCTTGATCATAGCCGAAAAGGTAGAAAATCATGTGAAAATCACTGTTTTGGTCTTGCTGAGGGAGACCAGTGGGCTCATTCAAGTTCCTCATACTTGAAATGAGCCTACAAGGTCAGAAATCAGAAAGCCACATTATGGCTTGAGCGCTCAAGGCCATACCTTTGAGCGCTCAAGCTGTTCTTGGCTTATTTGCACATTGTTAACTGTTTTGATGATGGATCATGTTTTAGTTCATTTCTGGTGTGTGTGGGTTGTTTTTCATGTGTTCATGATCTGAATCCCACTCTCTCTTCCATTTTCAAGAGTTTCCCTTGCTAATTTTGTGATGATTCTTCTCTTTTCATCGATCTTTGAGAAATCAAACCCTTGTGTTTTGATCTGTTTATCTGTGAAAAGTATTTACAAACGTTTAATCTTGCAAAGAATGAGAAGAGAAGCTGCAAAAAGGGTCAAACTCACAGAAGTCAGAAACTGGTTTGAGCGCTCAATCCACAAGCATTGAGCGCTCAAGTTGGTTTGAGGACATTGAGCGCTCAAGCCATCATCTTTGAGCGCTCAAGCCTCATTCTGGGATCCAGATTACAAGTTGATTAAATTAGGCTTCATGTTCATAAATTTCTGGAATTGCTGTACACTTTCTGTAATTCCTCATTTTCTGTAAATATTTGTGGCAATTTCATTTGTTATCAACATCACCATTCATGTAAATTATCAAGCACAAGCATCCACTTTAGACATACATTTTATGTTTTTATTGTTTATGTGATTCCCATTCCCGACCCCCTATTTTCATGAATAAATTGAATTTCAAATATTTCTAAAATCCCACAAAATATCGAGTAGAGACCGGTTCACGGACCGGGCGAGAGGGGTGCCGTAAAACCCTTCCCCTCTCGTAACCAAACCCCCGAATCCGAGAAATCTTTGGTTCCTCCATGATCAGTGAAATCTTTTTCAAATGGGCAAACGAGTCATGTTTTTATCGGTTTCTCGGGTTCGGACCTCAAATCCGGGTGGCGACTCAAACAATCACAATCTTTTCGAAACGCGAACCGAACCGTTTTCCAGTGGGCCGTCCACAGGGTGCCACTTAGGTGGATGGTCCCTTGCACTCAGAGCTCTTACTCAATGATATTGGTGGCCGAAAATGAAGAAGTTATCCGAAGAGTATGCCAAGAAATGTGTGCAGTGTCAAAAACATGCAACTCATTTACTGCAACCAGCCGAAGCCCTACAGCTGATCACCAGCCCTTGGTCATTCGCCCAATGGGGTCTCAACATAGTAGGCAAGTTGCCGACAGCTCCAGGTGGCTTCAAGCACTTGATAACAGCGACGGATTACTACACTAAGTGGGTAGAAGCCGAGCCCTTGATCACCATAACTGCAACGGACGTTGAATGATTCCTTTGGAAGAACACAATCTCTCACTTCGCTGTCCCATATGCAATCATCTCGGATAATGGAACTCAATTCGTAGCTGAAGCGATTGAGAAGCTTTGTAAAAAGCACAATGTTCGGATCTTCCATTCCTCAGTTTCTATCCACAAGGAAATGGACAGGCAGAAGCATCTAACAAAACGATCTCGGCTGGGTTAAAGCGTCAGCTCACATTGAAGAGGGGCAAGTGGGTCGAAGAGCTCCCCAAAGTTCTCTGGGGCTATCAGACCATTCCCTGATGCTCAACTAGTCGAACGCCATTTTCTATGGCTTACGGCATGGAAGTTGTTCTCCCTCTAGCCACCCTACTCCCAACAGCTCGGACTGAAAGTTTTGATGTACCGACCAATGATGAGGCTATGGACAGGGAGCTTGACCTGGCCGAAGAGCTCAGGGAAGAAGCTCACCTGAAACATGCCTCGCAGCAAGAGGTCGCTCGGGGATACAATAAGAATGTCTAGATGAGACCGTTCAACATAGATGATCTGGTCCTCCGAGAAGTGGTTCAGAAATCCAAAAAGACTAAATTCAAACCGAACTACGAAGGCCCCTTTCGCATCATTGCGAAGGCCAGACATGGGTCATACAAATTGGCAGAGATGGACAGCACACCTATCGGCAACCGTTGGAATGCCACTAAGCTTAGGAAATTTTATGCTTGAGAGAAAAATCTTTGGGGTACTTGTTTTGCCCCTTTGTTCTTTTTTCAATCGTTATCTTTTCAACTCTTGTGTTCAGATGATCAATGAAAAGTGAAATTTTCTTCAGAACTGTTGTTTATCTAGGCTACTTTCTGTTAAATTGACTATCAAGGTTCGGTGTTCCTACTAACACCTCGAAAATGATAGGTGAACCCCTTCCCATATAAGGCTCGGCGCTCCTTCTAACGCTATGTTGAAATTTTTTTTCTTCCTAGTGTTGGAAAATTTTTCATCAATTTTATTTGATTCGGCACAAGCCGAGCAACATTTTCTCTGACTTGTCCCGAAGCAGGGGCTATCAAGGGAATTTTTTTTTTCCAAGTGTTTGGAAAAAATTTCATCAATTTCATTTGCTTCGGCACAAGCCGAGCAACGTTTTCCCTGACTTGTCCCGAAGCAAAGGCTAACAAGGGAAATTTTGTTTCCAAGTGTTGGAAAATTTTTATCAATGTCATTTGCTTCGGAATAAGCTGGGCAACATTTTCCTTGACTTGTCCCGAAGCAGGGGCTATCAAGGGAAAAAAAATTCAAAGTGTTGGAAAATTTTCATCTACCTTATTTTGCTTCGGCACAAGCCGAGCAACATTCTCTCTGACTTGTCCCGAAGTAGGGGCTAACACATACATGGACAATAATAATCAAAGACATGCAAAGACAAAAATCAAGCATTCCATAAAGGGTATTCAGCAAAAAACATAGAGTTATCACCCCTCGGTGAAACCGGAGCGTGGCAGATGTTACTTGTTCGGTGCCACCCCCATTGAACTTGTTTTAAAAATATTACAAACCCCAGGCACGACAAACTCCTACTGTTCAGAGCCGTCCAGTCAAAACTAAGAAATAGGAAGAGTTTTTAACTTGTTCCTTCTAAAACGTGAAAATAAAATTCTCTCAAGGAGAAAGGTTGACTGCAGAGTTTTCTTGAGCTGGGGTAGGAGGAGTGTCTCCCGAAGGCTGCTCCTGGCTGGCTGATGCATCTGCTTCACCTTCTGCCTCTGTTACCACTTCGGCAATCGGAGACTCAGGGACATCCAGAACCAGACGCATAGGGTCTTCTGACACCTTGAGGACATCCATGGCGTACAAGTAGCCCTTGTCGAAGCCTCTTCAGGGCTTTCTGGTGCTCGGATTTCACCCCCTCCAGGCTCCAGCTGCTCATCAGTCTTTTCCTTCAACTCTGTCAGCGTTGCCAGTTCCTTCTTTAGCTTTTCGTTCTCTAAGCAGAGTTTTTCGGCGCTCTTCTCGGCAGTCTGTATCTTCTCTAGAGTTGCATCAATACGACGTTTGAACTTCTTCGCCGAGTTGTTCAAATCAAGAGTATGGTCATAAAGTTTTAGCATTGACTGTCCGGCCTGTGGAACAGAACATCAACATCAGAAAAGAAATGCTGAGTTGAAAAGTGTTCGAATAAATAAGAGAACCTAACCTTAACAATCTGAGTTGTGCAGTAGAAAAGATTATCTTCCAACTTGCTAGGCACCAATTCAATATCCCTTTTTAAGGCAAGCCCCGGCAAGAGGCCCATAGCAAGATGAGTGCTCTCGGCGACACTGTCATCTTCCATGATACGCCTGCCATCCTCATGGACGAAGACCGGCGAAAACGGTTGAACGGGCTCCTCGACCCGAGCATCATCAGATTGTCCGACTTCAACGAACGTCGCTCCAGCACTCTGATCAGCCCCTGGGAGAATCTCTATGACCTTAGCCTTCTTCGCCGACCTCTCATCCGCCGAAACATTCGACTTGCTACGGGAGGCGGCAGCTCTATGAGTGGTGGTGGCCGGGACCTTTCCAGGAGCAGTAGTAGAGCTCGGGGCATCATGCCTCGAGGAATCCTTCGTGGCCTTTGAAGCCATTTCAGCCAATTTCTCCTTAAGGTCAATCTTTGGCGGCATGATGTTTGAAGGATCCGGAGAAACACAGTCTACTGGAACTCTTTCTTTCCCTCAGAGATTTTCGAGGGGTTGCTCTTCCAAATCTAGCCGCTCTGCCTCAGAAATAGTTGGCTCACGGCTTTGTTGCGATTTCCTCGATCTCTTCCTTGTCTTCTTCTTTAGCCAACACTTGTATGAAGGCTTGTATTTGAGGAGATCGTGAGCAATCCTCCCTTGGACTTCGTAGAGAGCATCGGCGCGTTCCTTAACCATCAATCTCTTTAGCCTTCGAGAAATCGGAGATGGAGCTGAAAAAAGCAATTGACATTTTTTCAAATACAGGATAAATAAATATATAAGAAGAATATTCGGCACAAGGCAGGAAACTAACCAACATCCCTTTACTGGTGGGTACCGGAAAGCATCGTCCGAAGGGTTTATGACACAATCCCCGGATACCACTACATGTATATCTGCCCACTTTTCGAAATCAGAAAGGTGCTTACAATTTGACGCTTGTTCGGTTGAGTCATGAGAAAATATCTACCGATTTTTTGGTTCCGAGACATTGCATAAATGTCAAGAAGGTCCCAAGCGCTAAGGTCCAAGTTATCCTTCAACTTTAATTCGTATGCTGAGTTAATTATGCGGTAGTTGTTGGCACTCAGTTGGTCGGGCTATAGATGGTAGGTATTTAGAAAAGCCCAAAGGAAATAGTTCATTGGGAACCGAACCCTTCCCTTGGTAATTGCCATAAGAGGCACGTTGAGATGGTTTGGCCCATACACGAGTTTCTTACCCCTCAGATGTAGGGTGACCTTGACCCCTTCCAAAATGTCGTATTTTTTAGTGAAGGTCTGGTAACCCTGGTCACCTTCGGTGAAATAATGGAGATAAGGGCATGAGACCTCCTTCTTCCCACTACTGGATGCCCCCTCGGACAAATGAGTTGGCCTGGAAATGCCTATCTCGACAAGGATGGTTTGTTCAACCTCAATCGCTGCATCGGTATTTGAAGAGGGGTCAACGCGATGTTACTCGGCTCCGGAGGTTCCCACTCGGAGCGGTCATCAGACTCGGTGGCCTCATCATCATCGATGAATCCATCCTCGACATCCTCCTCATCCTCTATCTCGATGGGTTCGTCGAAACCTAGAGGATTGGGGTTCGGGGGTACGGTTTAGATCGGTCTTTCATCAATTGGGACTTCAAAATGGTGATCCATAGTGACGATCTCGAAGCAAGTATTCTGCCGAGCCCTTAATCCGTTAATTATATGGAAAAGGTTGGAAGCAGCAGTGCTAGAAGTCTCAGAATTCGAACTCTCAGATTCAGAAGAGATCTCGATGAACGGTGGCGCCAGACCTATAGAGAAAATGCATGGGTAAAGGACCATTAGCGATATGCAGTGGGTCATTAAACCAATCATGCCTAATAGCTACACCTAGGCAACTCACCGGACAATCGAGATCTCGTAATTTGGATGTGCTCGTGTGAAGCTCTTCGGCATTTGTGGCCGAGAAAAGCTTGGTGGAAAAATGGTCTTGAATTGGGGTTCCCCTAAGGACAGGCCTTCGGCATCATCTTCAACCTCGAGATCTGGTTGAAGGTAATTGTTCATTCAACAGTTTGCGAAGCATTCCAAAAAACCTAGAAAATAACGCGAAAACTCAACAAACAATGGAAAAAACATATCAAAAGCTCAAAAAAATGAAAGAAAAGGGATTCAAACCTGAAAATCTGGACGAGATGTGAAGTAGAAGCTTCAATCTGCAAGGAAAACTTGAAAAATCTAGAGAAAGAAGCTCTGGAGAAACGAAGTGCAAAGGAGAGAGAAAGTATTATTCTCTCCACCCTTACTCTATTTATAGAGGGAAAAAGAGATCGGGGGATTCAAACGATTAGGCGGGAAAGTCAGGGTGACGCAACGTGAATCAAAACGGCATGAGCTCGACCTACCAGTGGTTGACACGTGTTGCAAAGGATGACTCGAGATAGCAATGCCCTATCACGCATAAGCATGACGACAGCTATTACGGGGTGATTAAAGGCGACGTGACAACAGCTGTCACATCATTCCTGGAACCCTACTCGTAGGGGAGACGTGGCAGGACCCCAATGAACGGAAGTTCGGCGGTACTAGAACATCTTGATGGTTAAACTTATCCCAAAATCCTGGGGCTCGGACCATACCCCGCTAGGTTACCGAGTAGTCAACCCCTTCATCGGCATGTAGCCCTAGTGAAGGGCTATTGTGGGGATCCGGATATACCGAGCACCAGTGATGATTCATAGTTATATGTACTAAACGAGTGAGATACCTCAAAGGCTGGATGCCGAAAGGCTACCTATGAGGGACTCCTCGGAAAGCAGTCCACAAGGGAACATCGTGTTCATCAAAAATGAATGGGGCTTCGGCCTACAGTCTCGAAAGATTGCCGAGAGTCCAAAAGGTCAGTTTTGCGAGTGACTCCAAGACAGGAGTGACATTGGAGTTCGGCCCATAGCCGAAGGGTTGGCAACCTAGTTAGATAAGGAGGTGTTGTGCAGATACCAAAGGGTCATACTCAGGGCTGACTCAGCAGAGACATTAATGCTGCATGTGCATGTAACAAACTGTGATCATGACGAGTGACGTCATCCGAACGGTTTAAGACACGTCTCGAGATCTTATTGGAGGCATGTGCTTGAAGCATAATCTCTCGAGCTCGTCACAGTGACGTCAGCCGAGCGGTTACATCATGTGACAAGCACAAATGTGCTTGGAGAGCAAGACATGGATCACCTATAAAAGGTAACCTTCATCAGAAAATCGAGGTACACACATTCTGTCACTCAAACCCTACATCTGTGCTTTCACTTCATCTTCTTCCTTGATACTTACTTGACCGTCAGAGAGCCATTTTGGACTCTGCGGTCTAGTACGGTGCTAATGCGGGTGCTAAGTGTGCAGAGTGTAAAGCTCCAGTCGGAGAGAAGTCATCTTCAACAGATATCACCGGTCAGAGGAACTGATCGAGGAATTGTAGCTCCACAGGAGGCACATCGCTTTATGGTGGTGTCTTGAGGTATTCGGGGGCAGCGACAGCAGCGGGTTCTGTTATCAGGAGGTATCCCTTTGGATCAGCTAGTTCTCAACATGAAGTGCAAGGACTGATGACTTTTTCGTTTTGCATCTTGTTTGCTGTGTTGGGGATGGATCTAGGTTTTTTATTGTAGCGGTGGTGAGGGCCTTCTCTAGGCTCCGTTTCACTGTTCGACGGCGACTCTTCAGGAAGTATCATGTATTTCGGCGGCGATCAACTGGTGCTTTGCTTTGTTTTGGCTTTGGAGGTGCGACGTTTAGTTTTGGCGTCCGTCGATCGGTGGGTGGTTGGCCTGGTTTGGTTTTAGGGGTGGCGGCTCTTGGTGGTTGTTTTTTACGGGGTTTTTTTTGTTGTTGTTGTGTATTTCGGTTTGTTTCGGGCTTTTTGGGTTTGTTTCAGGTGGTCTTTGAGTTTTGGCATGCTTCAGGTTGGGCTTTGGCCCATTTAGATGTCTGTCTATGGTTGGTTTCTGACCAACTTTGGAGGGGTCTTGGGTAGCATTTTATGCCGGTGTGCCTTTACTCCTTTTATCTTTGTACTTTTGTTTAAGGATAATAAAATGTTTTTTCTGAATAAAAAAAAGGGAGAGCCTATATTAAAACACAACCACACATTACATAATTATTTTGCAGCTAATCTCGATGAGTTTACTATGCATGACAACATCAGCTTTCCTTTGTAATTGTATTTAGGGTTTGTTTGGAACATGTGGAAGAGAAAGGAAAAGAAGAGAAAATAAAGTGAGAGAAAAGTTAGAGGGAAATTTCACTATTCACAATACTTAGATTTTTTATTTTCTTTCTTCTTTCTATCCAAACCAAACAGAGATTTTTTTTTTTTTTTTAACTTTCCTTTCTTTTCCCTCACTTTCCTCAAGTTAAAGAAAAAGATAACGTAATTTTCAGGGAGTTTTTTTTTTTTTTGGAACAACTTTCTGGGGTCAAATATAAAGAAACATATGACTCTACGTCCTTCTTTTTTTTTTTTTTTTTGGTAAATGTCCAAGCCAGTTTTGTGCGCAACTCAATTAATTGTGAGGCACTGGAGATAACGACTAGGCGTAAGCCCTAGTGGCTCCGAGAATTTGCTTGCAAGGAGAATCGAACCACTTGTCAACTCTTGAGGTTTATGACTCTACGTACATGCCATCTGCTAACTACTTACAAATTAAGGGGGAGTTCTTGAATGGATTTTATGAGATAAAATGGGAAAGTTAATTTTAGTTGGTGTTTTATGGAGGGGTGATAAAATCACATTGTTTTCCCAATAGATAAAATCTAGTGTGATAAAATGTTCTGGACCACTAGTGTGATAAAATCAACCCTCCTTTTATCTATTCGTAAAAGATGATGATAAAATCAAAGATAATAAAATCAAATAATCCATTCAAGAACTCCCCTTAAAGCTATGGGCCCAACCTTCAAAATCTATTGACTTCTCTCACTTGCCAAATTAACATTTAGATATGACTATATGAGGTTTATGACTCTACGTACATGCCATCTGCTGACTACTTACAAATTAAGGCTATGGGCCCAACCTTCAAAATCTATTGACTTCTCTCACTTGCCAAATTAACATTTCAATTATCTAAACTTATTTTATTTTTTAGGGTAAATTTCACTTACCTCCACTGAGGTTTTTGACACAAATAGATGTCTTCCCTAAGGTTTCTGAAATGACATTGTCCTCCCCTGCTTTTGCTGATAATATCGAGATTCCTCCTTGCCGTTACTTTTCCACTAATGGCTTAAGTTAAACAAGAAAACTTCCAAAATACCCTTGTAAAAAAATAAACAAAGTCTTCCAAATTAAATTTTCAAAAAAAAAAACCTCGTCTATTTTTATTTTGTGAATTTTTTTGGTTAAGTGAACTTAACTTTACTAGATCATGGAGATCAATGGAAAAAGAATTGATTTTTCCACTTGAAAACGATTAGGTTAATGTTTTTTTTAAAAAAAAATTGCTCGGATTAAGCCCTTCCTGGTATTTTATTTTTTTGTTGATTTCTCGCGGAAACCCTTAAAAACACCTTTTAAACACATTGGACGGTTCGGATCGTCGAAATTCGATCGGGATCTATGAGGTGTGGATGAAGTCCGAATTTTAAGGGTTTGGATAGGAAGTTTAGTATATATATATATATATAAATTATATTTAAAAATTCTAGGAGGCCCCATTTGAAAAACTTGTTTCAAGCCCCAAAAATCTCATGGCCGGGCCTGCCTCACATATATATGGAGCCTACAAACAATTATGAGTGTAAGACCCACTTGTATGTGAGAGGATTGTAAATAATTGAAGTCGAAATGGTTGTACAAATATCATTTTTGTTTTGATTTATATAGCTGACCTACAATACCCTCATAATCACACCCCTCAAAAAACTAGACCAGTACTTGCCATCTCTCTCTCTCTCTCTCTCTCTCACTCTCTCACAAAAATCACTCTTCTGCGGCCTACCGGACACTCTTCTGCGGCCTACCGGACAGTGGCACACTCTTTTTGCATGTGCAGAGTTTGTTGATAATTCAAAGTGCTGTACAGGTGGTCGATTACCTGATTATAACTTACCCGAGAAGAAATTTCATACAATTGAATACTCCTGAGGATTTCACAATCGTTGGCCGGGGTCCGGATTATTCGTCAAATATTGTGTTCTTACTTCTTAGATGAAACTCTACGATCGATTTTGAGCGGTTACAAGGTTAATTTTCGGTAAACTCTACTATGTATGGCCATAAGATAAACTCTACTATGTTGTATTCTCGTGTTATGTCATTATGTTATTTTGCATGATTCCAGGTTTATAGACCAGCTTACGCATAATTCAGTTAATCTGGTCATAATATTTTTTCCGTTGCTATTTCGTTTTTTTCATGTATCATGGCAGAACTACGTACAATGGCGGAGTTGGCCCTGGATGATCTGACGAGATCGACGAGCGGCCGCCGGAGTTTTGGGTCAGGTAGCAGGAGGAGCTGGGCGTCACCAAGTTTCAGGGAAGCATGGCAAGGGCAGCCGGACGTGTTTGGCCGCGCCATGAGCCGAAGCGGGCGGCCAGACGACTACGAGGAGCTCCAGTGGGCGGCGATGGAGCGGCTCCCGACGTATGACCGGATGAGGAAGGGGATGCTGAATAAAGTGTTGGACGACGGTAAAATTGTGCTAGGTGAGGTGGATGTTACTAAGCTTGGAAATCAAGAGAAGAAGTTGTTGATGGATAGTATAATCAAGACTGCTGAAGAAGATAACGAGAGGTTTCTTCAACGATTGAGAGACCGGACTAATAGGTGAACATTCACTCACACACACACACTCTCTCTCTCTCTCTCTCTCTCTCCTGCCATGTCAGAAGACTCAGAACCTTTGAATCAAAACATTAGCGCCAGACAGAAATTTTTAAGTATTAGTGAGACAAAAATTAGTAAACTTTACCTAAAGGTTACAGTTTCTTGAAAGAATACATTTTTGTGGCTAAAATAACATATGAGTGACTATATATATGTAACTTCGTCTTTCAAATAATATAAAAGGGTATATTTGCAAAAAAAAAATGGCGTAAAAATTTAGTACCCTAAGAAATAGAACTAAAATATATCTCTATTTAGGGACTTTAGAGTAATTTAATTGAAACACTTTCATAAAATTATTAATATGCTAAATATTAATGCAATTTTGCAAAAAATAATGGTGCCAATATTATGTGAATAAATACTAGAACCTTTGGGCGTTCCGCAATTCTTACACATAATTTCTTGGGGCCACTGGGGTTACGTCCGGTCGTTATCTCCAGGATCTCGGAATTAGTCGAGATGCGTGCAAGCTCGCCCGGATATCCGGTTATCAAAATTTAAAAAGGAAAATCTTACACAGAATTGAAACTTAGGTTAGCATTTGAAATTAGTTTTTCAGTAACAAACGTAGTTTGACTTTGTGCAGTTGCAGTAACGCATTTGTTTTGTTTTTTTCTTTTTGAACCTCAGTGATAGCATAAGTAGGTTAATGGTCAGTATAAACATTAATTACTCCGTTAACTCAAATTAGGGATGGCAATGGATCGGTTTGGTCCGGGTTTTGCGATTACCATACCCAAATCCAAAGCATTTATCTATATCCAAATCCAAACCAGTATCCAACGGGTATGAATTTTAGTGCACCATAACCAAACCATATGGATTTGGATTTTATCTAAACCGCACCAAACCTGCATTAATATTCATTCCATTAATGAACTGAACATATGAAGGGAAAAAAATTATATATTAAAATTTAAAAAAGTAACATACCATATGATTTTACCATTAAACATCTAAATTCCAACATAATCAAAGGAAATAACTAAATAATAAAACTTTTCTTAAGAGGTTCCTATCGAGACTCTTGAGATTTTTAAGGGATTTGAGAGGAATAAGGAGGGAGATGAAATGAAAAGTCATTGAAAGTTATGAATTGAAAAATAAAAATTACATGTCTATAAAAATATAATATGGTTATATATATCCTATAAGTAATATTATATGGATTGGTTTGGGTTTGGGTTTGGGTTTGGGTTTGGGTTTGGCCGAATACTTATTAAGACCAAACCCAAATCCAAACCCGCTGGGTATCATATTTTGAAAACCAAACCCGCCCCATGGGTAGGAAAAAATGTAAAAAACCGCTCCGATAGGGTTGGTTTGGTTCGGGTATCCATTGGTTTTGGGTAAAATTGTCATCCCTAACTCAAATCCGAAACCTCGGCTTTGGGCAAGAAACCCTGTGCAATTGCATTTACATAAGATCATGAGTTTCTCTTACCATAAAAAATAAAAAAATAAATTTTAAAAAAAAGAAGAGATTATGAGTTCAAGTCCCATAAAGAGATATTATTGCCTTGTTGATTAGGGTCTTCCGCGAAAAAAAAAAAAAAAAAAAAAAAACAAGAATAGGCAGCCAAATTGTGCGATTTGCTATCCCCAGAGTGGGTGCTGCGCAACGTGTTGTGCAGGTATAGGGCCGCCATGCCGACGATTGGAGACGTTCACCGCGTAGAGCTTGTTGAGTTCTACATGTGTACCAAAAATCAGGTCAATAGAATATGGATAGTGCCTCGATCATCGGAACATATATAACTTATTGCAGTGGTTTTGATCTAGTGTTTCGGATTCATTCAGAATCATGCATTTCAAGACAATAATGTTCCGATGAGGCACCTAACGATAATCAATCGAGCTGATTTTTTGTACAATTTTAGAACTCGACAAGGTTTATGCTGTGAACGTCTCTGATCGTCGGACCGACAACTGCATGGCTGCGCTAGGCCTCGCATAGCACGCTGCGCAGCACCTCCAGTTCCTGCAACCGATATCGTCAATGTCGCTGCCCAACAAAAAAGGTACAGTTTTATTGTTTCTAAAATTAAAATATTCAGTAGACAGACGTCGGGCCATTGAATGGTTAATTGTTTTTCTAAAACAAAAATGGT
The DNA here is from genome assembly GCA_016920895.1 of Vaccinium myrtillus. NCBI lineage: Eukaryota > Viridiplantae > Streptophyta > Magnoliopsida > Ericales > Ericaceae > Vaccinium > Vaccinium myrtillus. The sequence continues at coordinate 23,129,993 of CM029270.1, forward strand.
GATGAAATGTGATTGCTCTTTTATTTTGTCAATCGATAGAAGTGATAAATTACACCACATATGAAATATAACGTACAATCAATTGTGAGACGGGAAATTTCAAGCCGGTCCCGTTTTTTGTTTTTTGTCCCATTTAAGCACTTTAATATGTTTCACTTCCATAAAACCCCTGCGGGTCAGCACGTCTGTCAGTAGGAGCCTTTACCCTACTCTCTCTCTCTCTCTCTCTCTATTCTCCGTCCTTCTCTCTCTCTCTCTCTCTCTCTCTCTCTCTCTCTCTCTCTCTCTTTATTATCCGTCCTTTCCCCTCTCTCTCTCTCTCCCCCTCTCATGTTTTCTTTTAAAATTTTAAATGTTTATAATTTTTATTTTACATATCTATTTTTAATAAAATTTATTTTTTTAGAACCTACACTACGACATCTACCAAATAAGACTCATATTGAATATGAAATTATGTGTATAAAAAAAGTTTTTTTTGGAGGTTGTGAATTCTTTCATTGCGGGAAGTGTGTGAAATCTGCATTTGAGGGTGTGAATTCTTTCATTTTTAGAGGGTGTGAATTGTTCGAAAATACAGTGAATTCTTTTCTTTTGTAGGGTGTGAATTCTGCATTTGACATGTGTGAATTCTTTCATTTTGGAAGATGTGAATTCTACATTTGAGGGTGTGAATTCTTTCATTTCGGGGTGTGATTTGTGTTTTTTTAAGGGTGTAAGTTGTGTAGAGGATGTGTGAATTCTGCATTTGATGTGGGTGAATTTTTTTTTTTTTTTTTGGAGGGTGTGAATTCTATATTTTGAGGGGTGTGAATTCTTTCATTTTTGGGTTGTGAATTGTATATTTGTCTAAATTAGTCCTGTGAATTCTTCGTTATGGAGGGTGTGAATTGTGTGATACGGAGTGTAAATAATTTTTTTAATTGTGTACATATTTTCATATTCAATATGGGTCTTATTTTAAAGATCTCGTCGAGTAGGTTTCAAATATATAATGTTTATAAAAAAAATGTGTATAATAAAAGTTATTTAATTTTGAAATCTAAAATAAAATAGAGAGAGAGAGAGAGAGAGAGAGAGAGAGAGAGAGAGAGATGGGTTTGAGTGCCTGTAGTTGGCTGTACATGAACAGGATTGACGCAAAATCGCAATAAATGCGTCAGGAAGATGGGTTGACGCAGGTTATTAGGTGGGTTTCCAGAGGAGAGAGGGAGAATATAGAAAATGGGAAAAAGCGAAAAAGTTATGTTATGGCTCGTCTGACGTGCGTGTGAAAAAGGGCCTAAATGAAAGAAAATGACTCAGTGTCTAGATGGGAACACCATCCCAAAAAAGGGCCGGCCTAGAAGAACCCCATTGTGAGAATCCATGAGACAACCAAGCCCAATAACTTAACTAATGCAATAAATAAGTCTGTTACACACAAGCGGAAAAATTCGAACTCCTAGCGTCATAGTGAGATGTAAGAGTCATGGTCACCTGAATTAGCCCAATTAGTATATTTTAAGAGTTCATTTTTTAGAACTTGAAAAATAAGAGAAAACTACTACTCACATTTTTTAGAACCTGCTCAAAAAATTAATTTGCATTTGTTGAAAACATAAGGGAGATAATTGCAATTTACCCTTTTTTTCTCTTTTATCAATTCTCTGCTCTTGGTTTAATCCCTCCTCCCTTCATCACTTTTCCCATCCCTCGTTTGGGGAAAGAGATGCTAACGAGTAAGAAAGAATTATTGGGTCGCGCAATTCTGGCATGAATTTTCTTTTTTCCGTTGGTAAGTTAATCAGGGTTAAATTTGAGATCGATTTCAACTTATTCATCCCTATGGTTCTTAAATAGTTGGGGTTTGATTGATACAACCTCATGCAGGGTGGGAATTGAGATACCAAAGATTGAAGTTCGGTATGAGCATTTATCAGTTGAGGGAGATATACATGTTGGGAGCAGAGCAATTCCTACTCTTTTTAATGCCACCTTGAACGCAATTGAGGTACTTTCTTCTCTCTGTTTTTCTAAGAAGTTTTACATATTGTTCGTCATTTCAATAACTATTTCAACGCAAAATGACAAAGTTGAGATAACCCAAGTGGTATTTTATACTCTGGTGAAAAGCTAGAAAGTCGATTATTGCATAATTTCTCCAATTTGAATTGGCTCTTTATTACTTCAATTGGAATATCTCTTGAGTTGCCGTATCATTGTTGGGCGTGGTTTAATTATGGCGGTTAGGGATAATAAACAAGTCGAATGAGCCAAGCAGGTTATTGCTCAAGCTTGGTTTGAATTTCGAGAACATGTTCACGTTTAGCTTGTTGAGGCGAGCTGATTTCAGACGAGCTTTAATGGAGCCAAACACGAGCCGATATTGAGTAGCGTGAATTTTTTATGTCTCATAAGTAGAGCGACAGGGCCAAGTAGTTACTTGTTTGAGCTTGGTTTGAAATTTTAACGAACTTTTAAAAGAATATTCAACCTTGGCTTTTTATATAGCAAGCTGTTCATGAACTAGCTTTTAACGAACGAACACGAACTTGTAAAAGAATATTTACCTTGGTTTTATCAGTCCTAATTGTCATCGTCAACAAATTGCTCACTCTTGACATAGTGCTCCCTTTCTTCTATCTAAATTATGTAATATGTAACCATTTCTCTTAGGTTTGTGCTCTTTTTGGGACTACTAACACTTTTTTTTCCTGTTGTGGACATAGAGTGTTCTCGGGCTGATTCGGCTTGCCCCTTCTAAGAAGAGAAAAATTCAGATACTTAAAGATGTTAGCGGCATTGTGAAACCATCACGGTAATTTAAGCAATTTGGGAACCTTTTCTTTTCGTGTTAGACAAAGAAGTAATCTTCCTTTTTGAAGAAACAATTACTCGGAGATGGCCGGTGGCCACCTGGAGAAAAATGAGCTATATTATTTAAGTCGTTCATATAATGAGAAAATCCTTTTGTGAGTTCTATGTCCTTATATATATTGGTTAGTTATGCAAAAGTGATTTACCTGTACTTATTCAATTGCCAATGTTACCGTCGAAACCATTATTTTACATGCCATTTTGTGGTGCATTTGGAAGGAAAATAGTTGGTCTTTTAAGGAGGTTTTTGGCTGTGAATAAAGTGTTTTAGCTTTTGCATATCATGTCCTTTATCCTATTCTAATCTACCTTTCAATTTAGTCAGTATCCTTTTTTTTTCTTTTTTTTCTTTTTTTTTTTCTGACTTCTTGGGTGGGTTGCAATTTTATTAGTCATATTCTACTGCCATCACGTATTGAAGTACTGATTTCATGATTTTCAGCATGACATTACTTTTGGGTCCACCAAACGCAGGCAAAACAACCTTGTTGCTAGCACTAGCGGGGAAGCTTGATCGGGACCTAAGGGTGCGTGTCTTGTTCTCTATCAAATATTTTTGTTTCTTTGTTTGTTTGTTAGTGTGTTGTGCTGGGTAAGGATTTCCCCTTTTTATTCATTTCTATGGAACAGGTATCAGGAAAAGTCACCTATTGTGGTCATGAATTGGATGAGTTTGTTCCCCAAAGGACCTGTGCCTACATTAGTCAACTGGATCTACAATATGGAGAGATGACAGTGAGAGAGACATTGGATTTCTCAGGACGCTGTTTGGGGGTTGGCACAAGATATGAAATGCTGGTGGAGCTCTCAAGACGAGAGAAAGAAGCAGGAATTAAACCGGATCCTGAGATTGATGCATTTATGAAGGCCACAGCAGTGTCGGGACAAGAGACCAGTTTGGTTGCAGATTACATTATCAAGGTTACACTTGTTTTTTGAAATGAATGGAGGTTACACTCCTTATAGTTCATATTTGTGAATTGATGTTTACTATTTTAGACCGCCTTTTATAAACCCCAACAGAAGATAGATAAATAAACTTATGGTTAACTAACTTATCACAGATACTTGGATTGGATATATGTGCGGATACTTTGGTTGGAGATGAGATGAGAAGGGGTATTTCTGGTGGGCAAAAGAAGCGTGTGACCACTGGTATGATTTCAAGACTGTGAAAAAGGAAACATATATTGTTGTTGATCTCATCTTCCCCCGTTTCTTCCAGTCGAGTGTTTTCTCATTTCATGTCAGTACATTGTGAATATTTATATCCCCTAAGTTTAGAATCTTTAACAATGGCACTTCAAATTTGTCCTTTTTGTTAATTTTTTGTTTGTGATTTTAATTACTTCTAACATGCTTGTATAAATCTTTATTGTGCTCTTCTGATGTTACTATGCTTACAATTTGTATGATTTCAAGAATTAGTTGAATCATTATGAACTTGTTAATCATCTATAGTCGTTAGTTTTAGTGGCATTAAGACTGGATGGTATATAAAGGCAATTGAGTATTGAGAAATCATTTAATGTCCTATCTAATTGTTGGAGAGAGAATCATTTTTAGCTGCAGGTTTTTATACTTTTCTGCATAAAGTGTCAGAAAATCTCTTGAGCAATTCAGTTTTTCTACATGCTGCTGAACATGGAGACTTGTGCTGTAGATGCTGCTATTCTTACTTCTTAGAATTAGAATTAGGATATTTTCATTTGACATCTTTTGAGCCATAAGTCTTTCTTGTGTATCTCCTTATGACCATTTGATTTATGTAGTTTTCATTCCTTATAAGGAACAAAATTTCCATTTGTTTCCATAGAATGGCCTAAACGTTCTGTGTCCAAATAATTCCTGTATGACCGGGAAAAAAAAAAGTTGGATAACAAATTACATAAAAGAAAAGTATCACTACGAACATCAAATTTTGACAATACTCGACAATTATCATAACTTTGCATTTTGTTTTGTACTTGTTCCCTACAAAGTAATGAATCTATCTAATAAATTTATATTTGTTATCCAATTAGTAGACTTTCATCTACTTAGATGTATTTTAGTTCATGTTTATAATCATTTCCTTTGTTTCAATTTTCTTTCATTTCTTTTGAAAAATTTCTGTCAGTAGAGTGAATTGTAACACATTCGGAGAAGTTTCTGTTCCTATGCTTTCCGAAACAACACACCAAATAGTTGCGAAATGATGGGTCAATGATGAGTCTAACACATTTTTTTCTTTATCTGGGTGCAGGAGAGATGTTGGTGGGACCAGCAAAAGCTCTTTTCATGGATGAGATATCAACGGGGTTGGACAGTTCCACTACTTTTCAGATTGTCAAGTACATGAGGCAAATGGTTCATGTAATGGACGTGACCATGATCGTCTCTCTTCTTCAGCCTGCCCCGGAGACTTACGATCTGTTCGATGACATCATTTTACTTTCAGAAGGTCAAATTGTCTATCAAGGTCCACGTGATAATATCCTCGAGTTCTTTGAGTTCATGGGTTTCAAATGCCCTGAGAGGAAAGGAGTCGCAGATTTTCTTCAAGAAGTGACTTCCAAGAAAGATCAAGAACAATACTGGTTCAAAAAGGACCAACTATATAGATACATCTCAGTTGCCGAATTTGCACAGGCCTTCTACTCATTCCATCTAGGCCAACAACTAGCGGCAGATCTTAGTGTTCCTTATGACAAAACAAAAACCCACCCTGCTGCTTTGGTGACAGAAAAGTATGGGATCTCCAAATGGGAACTTTTTAAGGCGTGCTTTGATAGAGAGTGGCTCTTAATGAAGCGTAACAGTTTTGTGTACATATTCAAAATCACCCAGATAACAGTCATGTCATTGATAGCCTTGACCGTGTTCTTGAGGACAACAATGCCGTCTGGCACTTTGCGAGATGGAGGGAAGTTTTTGGAGCTCTTTTCTTCAGTTTGGCGATTGTGATGTTTAATGGGATGACAGAGATGGCAATGACTGTTTTGGTGCTTCCTGTCTTCTATAAACAGAGGGATTCCTTATTCTATCCTCCATGGGCTTTTGGCTTGCCGATTTGGGTCCTTCGGATACCTGTCTCGCTCCTGGAGTCGGCGATATGGGTTGTTCTTACGTATTACACAATTGGGTTTGCTCCTGCTGCTAGTAGGTAAGAGTGGTACTGAGTTAAATTCCGCATTAGAAATTTATACATCCTATTCAGCATCAGAAGTCTAAATTCACAGATTAGGCTACGAGAAATTCATTTGTGCCTGAGGTTCATCCAAAGGGATATTGGTGTACCCTTTTCTGTGTCCAAATTTGTGTATCTAGCATTTCCAATACTACCTCCATTAGGACAGGAACCTAATGATTTCATGTTACTAGAGTCTGTTTCACTGACAAATACCCTCCATCTCATTTCGACTTTTCAATCAATTCTTGGCATACTTTAGTATACTGACAAATACCCTCCATCTCCTTCAGATTTTTCCGTCAGTTCTTGGCATACTTCAGTATACATCAGATGTCTCTGTCTCTCTTTCGCGTTATTGCTGCGGTGGGGAGAGCACAGGTTGTTGCTGTCTCTTTAGGCCTCTTCATCTTGCTAATGACTTTTGTTCTTGGTGGATTTATTGTTGCGAAAAGTAAGCTGCTGATTTCTATTTCACTTTTCTACTTTCCTTTTTTGCACTCTCCAGTAATCAGACCAAGCTTTTTGTTTTTCCAATAATTTTCCAGTGTAGTACATTATATTTCCGTGTAATGCTTGGCGTTTGGTCAAAAAGTTTCGGATTCTTACGCGTGAGTGCTTCTACGTAGATGATTAAAGCATTAAAACCATTAATTTCCTTTTTTGCCTGCAGATGACATTAGGCCATTCATGATATGGGGCTATTATATTTCTCCAATGATGTATGGCCAGAATGCAATAGTCATGAATGAATTTCTTGACAAGAGATGGAGTACCGTAAGTTCTCTTTCTTGTTTATCTTGTGATCATTGCAATTTCATTTATGTTCGAAATGTTGGTAACCTCACAAAAATTTGGAACATTTTTCTAAATGCAGAATAACACCGACCCCCGAATTAATGCACCCACAGTTGGGAAAGTCCTCCTCATGTTGAGAGGCTTCTTCACAGATGATTACATGTTTTGGGTTTCCATTGGAGCACTGGTTGCGTTTTCTCTTATCTTTAATGTTTTGTTTATTGCAGCATTGACTTACTTGAATCGTAAGTCGTTTTGGTTCTCGTTTTTTGGTTGAAGTTATCGATTCTTTGTGAAAGAACTGCAGGCTTGACGAGCTTGTTTCTGTATACTCTACTTCAGCTCTGGGAGATTTGAGAGCTGTAGTTTTGGATGAAGATGATGAAAAAAATAAGAAGTCGTCACCGTATGGACAAATGGCATCTGAAGGTTCGAGCCTTTACATGTCCCCCTCATAATTTTTACTTTGTTACATAGTTCGTCCATCAGCATAATTCTTTTCAACTTAAGGTGTAGATCGCTAGTTACTGGTTGTACGACCTTAGATCTTGTTATATCACTCAATGACAGAAACACTATAACCGACAATATATGTTCAATTTCTATGTTGTTGAAAGACTTTGTGGGCCTTTCTTTTCCACTTTGAAGCTCATGCTGAGTTGAATTGCGTTGCCTGTTTAATGAGAAAAACAAATTTGGGACGCCGAATGTCCAAGGCTAAGGCATGACAATTAACTGGTTATGGTCAACATTGTTCTACTCATGTTGGTAATGAAATCTTGTGAATGGTTACCGGTGTTGATATGGCAGCGACAAATGCTTTGCGGCTCAACACTGACTCCATTGTTGATGTGACAAATCGTGCACCAAGAAGAGGAATGGTTTTGCCATTTCAACCCCTTTCACTTGCATTTAACCACATCAACTACTTCGTGGATATGCCTGCTGTAAGTCGATCATTCATATTAGTTTATTCTGCTTAAGTTCACTTATTTACTTTTCATTTTTTTTGTCTCTCTTTTTCTGCTTTTGAAGATTTTCTGATTTATCTTATATAGCATGTTTGTCTAGTAGCTCAGCTAGTTTAAATTGAATTTTTCCTTCTTTCTAACCGGCAAATCCTTGTATTATAGCTTGTCCCACATAAATTTATAATCACCTCGAATACTAGCATATGAAATTGTGTGGCCTCTCCACTCATCACCAGTTGAGTTCGTGTTGTACGTAGTGTCAGAGCTAGGATTTCGGAGGCTTTTGAGCCAAGAATCTTTATGTTGGGTCCCCATTCCTTGTCTGTATCAAGGAGGATTTTGTTTTGTCGCGATCTGTTAAGTTATAGGGTTGTATTTGTTATGTATTTATTTCCTAAGGGTAGTTTAGTCTCCTAGTTCCTTAGCTTGTGTATACATATGTTGTATAGAGTTATTTTACCAGTAATGAGAAAATATGTTGATCTCTCTTTCTCCCTCTACAATCTCACATGGTATCAGAGGTAAGATCCATGGTTGATCTTGCTTCGTAGAGGTTTGAGACATCAGTTGTTTGTTACTCACGCTATTACTCACGCTGTTCACCACTGAATATCGTCAGAAACTACAGGGTTTATCGTTAGAAACGTTGTTACGCTGCTCGATATTGGTGTATTACTCTCTGGCGAGCCTCGTCGACGGCTGTTCATACTCCGGCGACCTCTGTTGAGCTCAGGAGACTTCCGTACAGGTGGTATTTGGGTCGGTCTTGATCGATCTAAGTGAGATTTCTTGATCGATCCTATCTACAGTGGTCGGTTAAGAGTTTTGAGCACAGGGTTTTGCTCCTCTCGTCGAGACGATCACTGTGGTAGGTGGCCGGTCGCCGGTGGACGTCGGAACAGTGCTCACGTGCCGGTTGAAGGCGGCGCGTGGCGGCGAGTTAGATCTACTCGCAGAGAGTGTTTCACGCGCGCGAACAGTTGAAGAAGGTCAACTCTGGTCAAACGGTCCATTCCGCGAATCAAAAGGTCCAGCAGAGGGGTCAGCGGCTTGGGAAAGGTTCAGAAAGGCCATCTGGAGGGTTTCAGAAAGGCTAAAGGGGCTATTTTGACCGATTTTGACCACTTTTGAGAGGTCCGAGACTAGTTCCTGACTAATTTCGACATTCCGGATCCATTCGCGGGGTCTATTTAAGGTGATTTGAAGCGGAAATTATTGGTACAATGGAGGCTTTCAAAACCGCTCAAGTTGGTGCCCTTTCTGAGGGGGAGTTACAAACTCTCAGGCGCCTTTTGGCTAGGCTTGACGCTCCATCTACCACGGCTTCTACTTCCACTTCCACTACCTCTAATTTCTTTGCTCACAAAGAGATACATGCCAATGCTTCTACTGCCCATGCTTCTACTGCCTCTCTTCCGTGGATCATAGATTCTGGTGCCACAGATCATATGACAAGTTGTTCGTCCTTTTTTGATTCCTACCCTACTTGTTCTGGTAAGGATAAGGTTGGAGTAGCTGATGGCTCTTTATCTGCTATTTCAGGGAAAGGTTCTATTCGTTGTTCTCCAACCATTCCTCTTTCTTCAGTTCTTCATGTTCCTAATTTTTCTACTAACCTTCTATCTATTAGTAGTCTCACCCAATCCTTAAATTGTTGCGTAACATTTTTTCCTACTCATTGTGTCTTTCAGGAACTGGATACGGGGAGGATGATTGGCAGTGGTAAAGCTCATGGGGGCCTTTATTTTTTGGAGCCTGCAACTAATCCAGTTTGTCCACCTTTGTCATGTGGTCAAGCTCTTGCAGCAAATACGGGTTCAGCTCTTCCCTTGTTACATCAATGGCATCATAGATTGGGTCATCCATCATTTGGAATTCTAGAAAAACTATTCCCTAGTTTGGCTAAGCAATGTTCTCGAAGTCAGTTCATGTGTGAAGCTTGTGAGCTTGCAAAACATAAGCACTCATTTTATGCTCCTGTCAATCACAGAAGTGATTCGCCATTTATGGTTATTCATTCGGATGTTTGGGGTCCTTCTCCTGTCACATCTCTGTCTGGTTATCGTTGGTTTGTCACCTTTATTGACTGTTATTCTCGTGTCACCTGGGTGTATTTACTAAAGGCAAAAAATGAGGTTTTTTCGTGCTTTAAATCTTTTCACCAAATGGTGCGTACTCAATTTGATGCTAATGTTAAAGTGCTTCATAGTGATAATGAGACTAAGTATATAGATGGGATTTTTCGGGCATATCTTAATGACTTTGGTATTCTTTTTCAGACTTCTTGTGTTGGCACTCCACAACAGAATGGAGTTGCCGAGCGCAAGAATCGCCATCTTGCTGAGGTTGCCCGCTCTCTATTGTTCACCATGAATGTCCCTAAACATTTTTGGGGCGAAGCTGTCCTTACTGCAACTTTTCTTATCAATCGCATGCCATCTAGTGTTCTTCAGTTCCAAACTCCGATTAAGTTTCTCTTAGGTTGTTCTCGGGTCTCATCTCTTCCACCCAAAGTCTTTGGTTGTGTGTGTTTTGTTCATGCTCCCAAGCACCCAGGTGGTAAGCTAAATCCCAAAGCCCGCAAGTGTATTTTCCTTGGCTATTCTCCTACTCAGAAGGGTTATAAATGCTATGACCCGCACTCTCGCAAAATGTATGTCTCCATGGATGTCACTTTTTGGGAAATAGAATCCTTTTATCCTCTGTCCACTTCATCTCTTCAGGGGGAGAATGATAGACAAGAAGAGATGTTGACATTTCATACTCCTGAGTCGTGGTCTTATCCTTTACCTTGTCATGGTGAGGGGGAGAAAGAACTTTTACTTGCAAAAAGAGTAGATGTTCGGGAAAGACTTGATAGGCCAAATTTGCAGACCTTTTCTCGAAAGAAAAAAGGCAAGCCTACATGTGCGGTACCACTTTGCCAATCTTCATCACCTACTCCAGTTCTTGACTCTTCAGCTGACTCATCTGGTAATGATTCTTTCCCTATTGTTGTTGATGATCTTAATGCTCCTATTGCTCTTAGAAAGGGAGTGAGATCATGCACTCAACATCCCATTTCCCAGTTTGTCTCTTATGACCGTTTATCTCCTTTGCATCGTGTTTTTGTTTCGTCTCTTTCTTCTATATCTATTCCACAGAATTGGCAGGATGCATTCATGATACCTAAGTGGAAATGAGCTATGGTAGAGGAGATGACGGCTTTAAAAAGGAATGGCACTTGGGAGCTAGTATCTCTTCCAAGAGGGAAGAAACCTGTGGGGTGCAAATGGGTGTTCACTGTGAAACACAAAGCTGATGGGACAGTTGAGAGATACAAGGCAAGACTTGTTGCCAAGGGCTTCACACAAACCTATGGTATTGACTACGAGGAGACGTTTGCCCCTGTAGCGAAGATGAACTCTGTGCGGGTTCTACTGTCTTGTGCAACCAATTTAAATTGGCCTCTTTACCAGTTTGAGGTGAAGAATGCATTCCTCCATGGCGAATTAGAGGAGGAAGTGTACATGGCTATTCCACCGGGTTTTTCTTCATCTCAGACCGAGGGAAAGGTGTGTAGATTGAAGAAGGCACTCTATGGCTTGAAGCAATCTCCTAGAGCATGGTTTGACAGGTTTCTCAAAGCCATGTTGAGATTTGGATACAAGCAGAGTCATGCTGACCATACTATGTTCATCAGGAGAAGTAATGGTAAGATTGCCATTCTTATTGTTTATGTGGATGACATAATCATGACAGGTGATGGTGTGAATGAGATTGTTAGCCTTAAATCTCTTCTTGCTCAAGAGTTTGAGATTAAGGATTTGGGGTCTATGAAGTACTTTCTTGGAATGGAGGTGGCTAGATCTGACACAGGAATTTTTATCTCTCAAAGGAAGTACATCCTTGATCTCTTGGAAGAAACTGGTATGTTGGGATGTAAGCCAGCTGATTCTCCCATTGAGGCCAACCATCATCTTGGTAGCAATGTGGGGGAGCTTACAGAAAAGGAGAGATATCAGAGACTTGTGGGTCGCCTGATATACTTATCTCACACTAGACCAGATATTTCCTATGCTGTGGGGGTTGTGAGCCAGTTCATGCATGAACCTCGTACTAGTCATCTTGATGCAGTTTATCGTATCTTGAGGTATCTTAAATCTGCCCCAGGTAAAGGAATTTTGTTCTCTAATCATGGTCACTTGAGATTGGAAGCTTTCACTGATGCAGACTGGGCAGGTTCTATTGATGATAGGCGATCTACTTTTGGCTATTGCACCTTCCTTGGAGAGAATTTGATTACATGGAGGAGTAAGAAGCAGTCTGTGGTAGCTAGATCTAGTGCAGAGGCCGAGTACAGGGCTATGACTCATGGTGTTTGCGAGCTTTTATGGCTCCAAACCTTATTGCGTGATTTGGGGTTCCCTGATATTGGTCCTATGAAGCTCTACTGTGATAATAAGGCTGTCATAAACATTGCTCATAATCCTGTTCAACATGATCGAACAAAGCATATTGAAATTGATAGGCATTTCATCAAGGAGAAGCTGAGCAACGGTTTGATATGCATGCCTTTTGTGAGATCCGAAGACCAATTGGCCGATGTATTTACAAAGGGTCTTAGTAGCAAAAGTTTTCATCCCATTGTGTTCAAGTTGGGCTTGATAGATATCTTCGCACCAACTTGAGGGGGAGTGTTAAGTTATAGGGTTGTATTTGTTATGTATTTATTTCCTAAGGGTAGTTTAGTCTCCTAGTTCCTTAGCTTGTGTATACATATGTTGTATAGAGTTATTTTACCAGTAATGAGAAAATATGTTGATCTCTCTTTCTCCCTCTACAATCTCACACGATCCCATGGTATGGATCCTTTAGTTACTTCGGGTTGAACATAGAGAGCAATGTTTACACATCAAAAAATTATGACCTCCAAAACTTGTATAGTCTCTCAACACATTCTCACGTGATAAGTTTTCCTTGATTTTGACTACTTGATTGAGTTTAAAGGTTTACATTTTGTAAACAAGGAAATGAAAAAGCAAGGGATTGAAGAGGATCGTCTTCAACTGCTGCGAGACATTAGTGGTGCTTTCAGACCAGGGATATTAACTGCACTTGTTGGTATTAGTGGCGCTGGAAAGACCACATTGATGGATGTGTTGGCTGGTAGGAAGACTGCTGGGTATATTGAAGGAACTATCAGCATTTCCGGTTACACGAAGAGCCAAGCAACATTTACTAGGGTTTGTGGGTACTGTGAACAGAATGACATTCACTCGCCTTATGTTACTGTTTATGAATCTGTTCTATACTCTGCTTGGCTCCGTCTTTCCCCGGACGTGAACACAAAAACATGGAAGGTGTGTCACTTGATAAACATCCCTAGATTCTTTGTTTGGAATTTTTTTCATTTCCTTGGTCTTTTGTTTCCATTTCCCTTTCTCATGTTTTTGGAGGAAAAAAAATAAAAGAGACTGAAAATACTCCATTTTCAATTTGTTTGAAAACAGGTTGAAACTGTTTAGAACATGAAAAAAATTAACTTCTTGGTTGTTTTGAATAAAAGGAATCTCTCCAAAACCATTTTCAGAAATGATTCACCAAACAAGTATTTTCCGTTTTCCAGGGAAAAAAAAACATGAATGATGCCAAGCAGAAGTTTGTTCTCTATTTAATGACTTTTTCCCGTTTTGTTGTCAGATGTTTGTTGAACAAGTGATGGAGTTGGTTGAGCTTAATCCAATAAGGAATTTCTTAGTTGGGCTTCCGGGAATAGATGGTCTTTCGGTAGAACAGAGAAAGAGATTGACAATAGCTGTAGAATTGGTTGCTAACCCATCTATCATCTTCATGGATGAACCTACATCTGGGCTTGATGCCAGAGCTGCAGCCATTGTTATGCGAACTGTGAGAAATACAGTGGACATGGGGAGAACTGTAGTGTGCACAATTCACCAACCAAGCATTGACATTTTTGAAGCTTTTGACGAGGTTTACACAATTTTCTAAATAATGTTGGTGAAAACTAGTTTACATCATGATTTTCAGCCATGTTATGGTGCAAAGTTTCAACTTATGAAGCACTAAAATGCCGAAGTTATCACCCCATGAGTTGGACATCCCACGTGGTGTTTCCATTAAACTTTTGTATATTTTTATGCTGGGGATTTGTGTGTCCCAAGTTAAGACACAGGCGGAACATGGTAGGATCAATTCATAATTGTGAGAACTTACTTTGGGAGTGCACTTGTAGAAAAATATAACTAGGTAAGAATTCCAAATTATGATATTACATTTGGTTTTTTCAGGACAATATCCTTAGGAATACCATATAAAGAGAAATAAAATTATGGGCTAATCACCCGGACACCCCCTCTAAGTTTTCAGTTTCACTCGGACATCCTTTCCGCGAGTTTTTGTTACTACCAGGCCCCCTCTATCTTCCAAACATAACCCAAGACCCCTTCTGTCAACCGTCCATCTAGAACCATCAGTTTTTTTAATGATCCAAACCATTGATGTGGGTGGTTACAAAAAATCGTGAAGATAGAGGGGGTTTGGTGGTTACAAAAATTCGTGAAGGGGTGTCCGGGTAAAACTAGAAACTTGGAGGGGGTGTCCGGGTGACCAATCCTATAATTATTACCTTAATTTTTTTGCCATGTTCCCCACCATTTTTGTGTCCCCGTTTTTATGGTACTGTTGGGTCCCATAGCTGTATCGATCTCAGTGTCCACATCCTTTTTTTGATAAGTTAAGGTATTAACCAAAAAAAGCATATTGCGAGAATGATCAAACACTCTAGCTAAGCTAAAACAAAACACTCCTCCTGCAAACAAAAGGAAAAACCCCTATGGGGTAGACGAGAAAGAAAATGAAGGTACAACGAAATGTGAAGAACTGAAAGCACTGGCCACGCAACATAAGCATCCAAATACAAAAGGCAGAACTTAGCAACTTGAGAATGTCATTTCAAGACTAAGGTTGTTCATGAAGAATTGAATTCTCTTTCCCTTTAGGCGGAGGTGGACCAACTATCCTTTGTAGGACACCCGTCCGCATCCTTGTCATATATTCCATGCTGCTTAGATTGCAACTAAAGATTGTGCTTGTCTGCAGTTACTTTTGATGGGTAGAGGAGGCCAAGTCATTTATGCTGGACCTCTGGGTCGTCAATCCCAAAAGCTCAAAGAATATTTTGAAGTGAGTAAATCTTTTCCTATCCCGATGAATGGATTTATTATGAAAAGGCATGTGAAATTTTCATGCATAAAAGTCATCCGATATGAAGTCGTCAAGTCAGTGTGGCATTTTCAAAATCATAAGCTGAATTAGTCGGTGTTTTGTTCTGAAATGAAAGAACAAAAGACCTCATAATTCTGTACTTCAAATTTACGGTGGTATGGTATTACATTTTATTGCTCAACTATCACAAAGTGAATTCTTACATGTTATTTCCTCTTTCCCCTTTTCTAAAGTCCAAGCCTTTGCCGAACAAAATGAGGGAAGAATTTAAAACGAACGAGGCAATCAAAACTTGCAAATTAAACTACCAGTAGCAATTTTCCCACTCCTTAAAATTTTATTGTGGATTTAAATCTGTAAACTGCCACAGGCTGTCCCAGGTGTTCCCAAGATTAGGGACGGTTACAATCCCGCTATGTGGATGTTGGAGATTAGTGCTCATACGTTTGAGGTTCAACTGAATGTCGACTTTGCTGAGATATATGCCAACTCTTCCCTTTATCAGTAAGCAAAATATGATCTTTGGGCTATAATAAATACGTAGCTTTCTTGTGTATGCAGTCCGTGTTACATGGACTCTTCAATTTCCTTGCTGTACCCGTGTCTGAATGTTTTATTATCGTTTTTCTCCTCGGACACATTAGGGACACTCTAGGACTCATTGAAACATGGTTGTAATAATATTTTATAAGTTGGAACAGATTCCAAATTGACATGGATGGTTTTTTCATGAATTCTTATTTCGTGATTGTGGATTTTCATCTTCATCATGTTAACACCATTTGCATTTTTTTCCCCTCTCTCTTTCTTCGACAAAATAATGTATGGTATGTTTATATGAATCTACACAATCAATATATACCTGAAAGTGTACTTTTCCATTCAATTTGATCATGTTCTAAGTCTTTGGGGAAATAGCTTTTTTGTTTCTGGTACTGTGTCTGGGTTCGAATCAATATCCATGCATCTTCGATTATGGCTTTAGGGAGGTCCAGTGTCTTGAAATGCACCTACACCTGATATCCATGCAACAGTAAATATACTTCCATGTTTATTACAACTGTCCTTATCTTTTATTGATTCTTGGTTCAGGAGGAATCAAGAGCTCATTAAAGAACTTGGTACTCCGCCTCCAGGATCGAAGGATCTATACTTCCCGACCAAGTTTTCCCGACCATTCATTACACAGTGCAAAGCTTGTTTCTGGAAACAGCGCTGGTCTTACTGGAGGAACCCCAAGTATAATGCCATTCGGTTCTTCATGACCATTGTTATTGCTGCATTATTTGGGTTTATTTTCTGGAACAAAGGGCAACAGATGTAAGTCGCCGATTTCTTCAGATTTCATTTACATTCAACTGATGCAGTAACTGTTGTTCTCTTCTTTCCCAAAAACAGAATATAAGATGTATGATAACACTTAGTGAGAAATGCATTTTTTATTGGTTTCCTTGTTTTGTGTTTTCGTTGTTTTGTGTTACTGAAAAGGGAAAAAAAAATGCTTACTTCGAAACAGCTATAGCTTTCATGGTGTTTGTGTGTGAAAAAGTCTGAAAAGTCAAGGAAGCTAGTTCTAAGTGTTTCCTAACAATGAGGTCTTTTCCAAAAAATTGGCAAAAAAACAGGAGTCTTCATGAAGGAAAGAAAAACAGGTCAGAAACAATACCAAACTCCCTTTCGTGACTGGGTATGATACCAAGGAGGAAGATATATCCAATATTACATAGTTTGTATAGTGTCTTCTTCCTCCTTTTTTTTGTGTTTGGTGTTCCTGTTTGATGAGAATTTGGAATATGTAGACTACAATTTGGTGTTCCTCTTCTCTGTGTTTGGTGTTCCTGTTTGTAGATTTCATAAACTTTTACTTTGTTAACAGGGAAAAGCAACAGGATCTGATGAATCTTTTGGGAGCTATGTATGCTGCTGTTCTCTTCCTTGGAGCCTCTAATGCTTCTACAGTCCAGGCTATTGTTGATATTGAGAGAACAGTATTTTACCGTGAAAGAGCAGCCGGGATGTATTCGGCATTGCCTTACGCATTTGCTCAGGTAGCAAAACATATCTCGCCTCAAGAAATTAACTTTCTCCCTCAAATGGGATCTAAAAACCTCTACACGGAGATTGTAAATGGATCCGGTAAGGGATCCCTCACTTACCTTCCGCGCGGACCTCATAGCTCCCGATCGAATTTTGATGATCCGAACTGATCAATGTGTTTAAAACCTGTTTTTAAGGTTTCCCGTGAGGAATCACCAAAATAAATGACTGGGAAGGGCTTGATCCAAGTAGTTTTTTATAAAACTGTATATATGAAGCCCTTCCCGGTCATTTTTTGGGGACTCTTAAAAACATGTTTTAAACACATTGAATGGTTTAGATCGTCAAAATTCAATCGGGAAATGGGAGGTTCGCATGGTAGAAAAGTAAGGGATCCCTTACTTGGTCCGTGGTGTCTGGTTCCTATGAGGGATCCATTACTTTTCTTTGGTGCAGACCTCCCCTCGCCGGTCATATTTGATGATCTGAACCATCCAATGTGTTTAAAACATGATTTTTACAGGTCCCTGCGAGGAATCACAGGAAAAATGACCAGGGAGGGCTTCATCTGAGCAATTTTTCATAAAATTGTATATAGTATATACACACACACACTAAACTTCTAATCCACACCCTTAAAGTGCGGACTTCGTCCACACCTCATAGATCCCGATCATATTTTCATGATCCGAACCGTTCAAAGTGTTTTAAATGTGTTTTAAACTTTTCATAAAAACTGCTCGGATCAAGCCCTTCCCGGTAATTTTTTTTTTTTGCTGATTTCTCGCGGGGACCTTTTAAAACACGTTTTAAACACATTGGACGGTTCGGATCGTCAAGATTTGGTCCGTAACTATGAGTTCGGACGGGGTCTAGAACTTATGGGTGTGGATAGGAAAAGGATTGTATATATATATATTTATGAAAAATTGTTCGGATCAAGCCCTTCCCGTCATATTTTTTTTTTTGGTGATTCCTCTGAGGACCCGAAAACTTTTAAACACATTGAACGGTTCAGATCATCAAAGTTCGATCGGAAAATGGAAGGTCCGCATATAAGTAAAGTGAGGCAAAAAATGTAAATCACCCATTTCGGAGTCCTATGTAAATGATCCGAATTGTTCAATTTGTTTAAAACATTCTTTTGAGAGTTTACGTAAATAGTTAGTTCATTCGGATATCAATAAGGGCTTGATTGCTATTTGTCCCCACAATTGATAGGATAAAAACAGAATGAATCGATGAAGTTCTTACCGATATCCGTATGAATTGATTTTTTACAGGTACTCTTAAATACATGTTTTAAACAAATTGAACTGCTCCGATTATTAGCGTGGGGCTTTGATTATTTTTGTGTCAATGGTCGTGTAAAGAGAACAGTCCCCACATTTATATACAAGATACAAAACGACTAAAAATACCCTCATCACTAACATCAAAATGATGAATCTCATGACGCTCCCCCCAGGCTGGAGAATACATATCACTAAGTCCTAGCTTGTTACATAGCAACTCTAAATGTGGCTTGAACAATGATTTAGGAGTAGCTATCACACCACAGGCTAACTTCTCTCGAAGAAGATGACAATCAACTTCATTATGTTTAGACCTCTCATGAAATACTATATTGGATGCAATGTGAATTTCTACTTGATTATCACATTACAAATTCGTAGGCAATTGCATTTCCTCAAAAAAAGAGCACACACGACTCCATACCATGCTTCTGCATTGGACCAAGCAACTGTTGTGTGCTTCTTACTTTTCCAATTGACAAGATTTTCACCAAGAAAGACATACTGTAGTGGACCTTCTGTCAGATGGTCCTCCAGTCCTCCAGCCCAATCGAAACCTGTAAAAGCCTCAACACGTAAGTATCCATTAGCTCGGTAAAACAAACCACACCCTAGATGAGCCTTGAGGTACTTCACGCTTCTAAGAATAGCCTCCCAATTTGGAGTAGCAGCAGCAGATATAAACTAAGGACGTGTAATGGTAAGATATTTAGCATACCAACCAAACGACGATACTAATCAAAGATTAGAAAACAACTCCCTCTGACAGACACAAAGTTTGACGTTGGGATCCATAGGGGTCTCAACAGAACTAGTCCCCAACAAACCAATCTCCTCCAAAATATCCAATACATACTTTCCTTGAGATAAGCTAATACCATCTTTGAATTGGACTCACGTCGATGCATGACAAATTAGAAAACGACATCACTAAACTTGCTAAACCAAACTCTAGGGGACTACTTAAGACGATACAATGCTTTGCGAAGATGGCACACATGATTAAGTGATTAGTCTCCCCTTGAGCAACAAACCCGTGGGGTTGTTCTGTATAGACTTCTTCACCTGATTAAGTGATTAGTCTCCTTTTGAGCAACAAACTTGTGGGGTTGCTCCATATAGACTTCTTCTAGAATATCCCCCAAAAAGGAAGGTATTTTTGACATCTAACTGAAACGATAGCCAACCAAGATTGGCCGCAAAAGAGATAAGAAGACAAAAAGAACCAAGCTTTGCAATGGGAGAGAGTCTCCGCATGAACAATACCATATCTCGGAGTATAACATTTAGCAATAAGGCAAGTTTTGTATCGCTCAACAGACCGATGTGAGCATATAATGACACGGATCCACTGGGGAAGAACACAAGAAGAATGACAATGACTCATTGAAGATAATATCGACACACATTAACTGACCCCAAAGGAAAGGAGAGTAGCCCTTTTGAGTACGAGAATACCCAGGAAACACACATTTGATGGATTGGGGTTCAACTTTATCCTGTTCGGGATCAAAAGCTTGAACGTAAAATGTACACCAAAACAGTATAAGAGGTAGAGAATATGGGGATGACCAGGAAACAATAAATTATGTGGAATTTGACCCCCTAGAACCGTAGAAGGCATACAGTTGGTAAGATACCCCGTAGTAAGAAAAACCTCACTCCAAAAGAATTAGGTTTCTTGCTGTTGAAATAAAAGGCACGGGGTGACCTCTTAACATATGCCACAACTTGCGTTTGACGACTCGAATCTGTTGAGGAGTTTGAGCACAAGACCGATGAATATTACCATGGTCGTAAAAAATTACAGACAGAACATCATGAAAATATTCACAAGTATTAACAAATCAGAAAATATGAATGGAAACATCAAGCTGAGATTTTATTTCTTGATAAAATGACTTAAATTTTATACAACTCATCGCTTTTTCACAAGATAAATATAAGTAACCCAAAAATAATCATCCACAAACAACAAAATACTGAAAACCAGAGTGTGACGGAACACGCATAGGACTCCTAATATTTTAATGAACTAAATGAAAAGGACTCGGCACATCACACATGGCTCTCTACCCTATGGAAAAGGAGACATGGTGATGTTCACTAACTCACCAATTTTACATGGTTAAACATTGACACAACCACAAGACGAGACTTTAAGATTTTGAAGAATGGATGACCAAGATGGCAGTGATGCAGGTATAGTGAAATAAACTAATTGGCAATTAGTGGAGAAGCCGCCTAGATTCATATACGAGTTTTGGAGTTTATAATTTACCAAGGTGGGGCAAGCTCTAACACTCCCCCATAGGTGTGACCCATGACCAAGCACGTGGAGTGGTAAACAAATGATACATAACATGGGGTTCATAATGAAACAAGGCGCACTTATGGCACAAGCAATGGGTAATCAATTCAGAGAGTTTTGTTCAAAAGCCTTGTAAAGCCTAATTCAGATACCATGTAGAAACAAAAGCAGATCTTATTTGCTATAGATCTTTTTTCTCTTCTTTATATCTTCATAGCATTTGAAACCTATAAACAAGATGTTTTTGGAAACTGTTTTTCATTTCCCAGAAACAGGTTACACTTCTAACCCCAAGTCTGGCATCGGTGACCTTTTTCTCGCCACCTCCTCGCGTGTTTTCTAATCAAGGTTTTGAATATGCACCAGGCATATTTTGTCTTGGTTTTCCAAAAACAAATAAGGAAAGATTACTTGCTTCCTCTTATTTGTAACGGATACTGATACTTTAATATGACACCAACAATCATTTTCAATTTCTTTGCAAATACTATGATTAAAAGCATCTTTGCGGTGGTCATTTTCCAGGGAAAATTTTTCTGAACAGTTCATCAAATGGTTTTTTTTTTTTTTTTTTTCTGCAACTAAAAGCAGAAAATATTTCGTAAAACATCAATCTTTTTATATCTGTATTGTAATATTCTACAGGCGGCCATAGAGGTGGTTTATGTTACAATCCAAACATTGGTGTACTGCCTTATCCTCTATTCCATGATCGGGTTTGAGTGGAAGGTTGGAAAAGTTTTGTGGTTCTACTACTATATGTTAATGTGCTTTATCTATATGACAATGTACGGCATGATGCTTGTCGCACTGACGCCTGGTGTTCAAATCGCTGCCATTGTCATGTCCTTCTTCATTAGCTTGTGGAGCTTATTCTCCGGTTTCCTCATTCCCAGGCAGGTATGGTAACTTTTGACCTTCTGTAGGTTTTGTTCCTAAAGAAAATGTCTTCTAATTAACAAAATATATATTTTTCTTTTTTTATCACACTTAACATAATATGTGAAAACAACAAGCTTATGCATAATGTTTGTGCAGAATGGCGTGATTGAAATACAAATATTTATTTGTAAAAATAAGGGTTATTCTATATGTAGGTAATATTTCAACATGGTGTGCCATTTTCTGGTCCTTTTATTCAAAACCAAAACATTTTCTATAATGGCTCATAATTCAACAAAAATCCTTGTTCTTCATTCTGGATAAGCTTTTTGTCCTCTTGAAATGAATGGAACACAAATAAATGGTGTTTTCATTAGAAAGATAAAAACTGTGGAAACTAAATACAAAATTATGTTGATCCTGTACCATTCTTCTTTTGAAAATACTGCTACTAGACCATTCTTCATTCTTGAATAAGTTCTTCTTTAAATATTCTTATGTCGACCACTTTCCTGCAATGAAAACAAAGCAATATAAGAGAACTCTTACAACAAAGACATTATTGTCATATCATTCTGGAAGAGTTTAAGTAAACTATTTTCCTTTGTTGAGTAATCAATTATTTCCTTTCGGGATTGTTGCAGCAAATCCCGATATGGTGGAGGTGGTACTACTGGGCTTCTCCGTTTGCATGGACACTCTACGGACTAGTGACTTCTCAAGTGGGTGATAGGGACGTTTTGCTTGAGGTCCCTGGAGAGGGTGATGTGCCGTTGAAGCTCTTTCTGAAATATTATTTGGGTTTTGAGCATGACTTTCTACCTGCAGTTGCAGTGGCCCATATTGGTTGGGTCATAGGATTCTTTTTTGTCTTTGCCTATGGCATCAAGTATCTCAACTTCCAGAGAAAATAACGAAGCTTTGGAAACACCGACCCCCACACGCACCTAATAGGTAAAAAAAAAGGTTGGTTTTTAGGCGAGTCTAGCTTCTCTTCAAATTTGATGGTATGGTTTGGCTCATTTTGTCCTACTATGAGAGACTAGTACTGATGATTAGACCAATTGTTTTCTGTCTTTCTGCATGCCTGTGGAGACATTAGAATGATGGAATAACTGTAGCCACACGGTTTTATCATACTTTTTGGGAATGAAAATTGTTATTTGAAGAGCAATATGACGAAATCAAGTAGCTACGGTAATCTAATGGATTTGAGTTTGTTTCATTAATACACAAATGCATGGAGCCAAAAATGAAAGGTTTATGGGGAATCCGGGGGAGGCGCTGTGCGGTAGGTGTTGTGCGCTGTGTGGTGCGGCAAAATTACGTGATTTTGCTCATTTTCTTGGTATATCCAAGGGCCCTGTTTGGAGAGTTAATTTTGGGATTTAATTTTGGGGTTCAATTTTAGGGGATTTAGGCTCTTTGGGGTAGGGTATAGTAGGTTTAGGCACTTGGATTTAGTCACTTCAGGTTTAGGCATTTCGGGTTTAGGTTTAGGCACTTTGGTTGTAGGCACTTTCTAGTTGTTTTTTCTTCCTCCAAACAAGGGGCTTGGAAGCTTTGGAGATGTGTACAAAAATCAAGCAAAACGACGTAGTTTTGCCGCACAACACGGCGCACAACACCTACCGCGTAGCACCCACCCCGGATCTGTTTATGGGGGTACTTCCAGGCTGGCCCCATTTTGTCTAGACCTTTTCGTCCAAGCCCACCCCATGTCAAACACATTCTACCCCAGTCCTCTTCACTCGCGCAGGAGAATTTCTCTCCCCAATGTGGTGCATCATTACTTTCTCTCTCTTCCCCTTTTCGGCTATAAGCCAATGACAAATGGGAAGGGTATTAACTCTCTCTCCTCTCTTCTAATTCATTTCCTTCTTTTATTGGAGTACTCTCTCTCTCTCTCTCTCTCTCTCTCTCTCTCTCTCTCTCTCTCTAGTTTATATTTTAAAATAAAATAACTTTTGTTATACACAATTATTTTTAATAAAAATTATATATTTGAAATCTACTTGATGAGGTCTTTCAAATAAGATCCCATTTGAATATGAAATTGTGTACATGTAAAAAAAAAGGTATTTTATACTCATTAATACTTACTAATTTACACTCCTTCTAAACAATTCACACCCTCCAAAATGAAAGAATTCACAGACTTGAAATGTAGAATTTACACTCATCACAACTCACTCTCCAAAATACACAATTCACACCTCAAAAAGAAAGAATTCACGCTTCTCAAATGTAGAATTTACACCCCTTCTAAACAATTCACAACCTTCAACTGCACACAATTCACACCCCTGCAACAATTCACACCTCTAAATAGCGCACAATTTACACACCTTGTAGCAATTCACACCTCCAAATAGCACACAACTCACACCCCTGCAACAATTCACACGTTTAATAGCACACAAATTCACACTTCTGAAACAATTCACAATACCAAAAATATAATTTTTTTGTATGCATAATTTCATATTCACAATGGATCTTGTTTAATAGATCTCGTCGAGTAGGTTTTAAATTTTTTTTTTTTCAAAATCGGATATATAAATTAAAAGTTATAAATATTAAAAGTTTTAAAAATAAAAAGGAGAGAGAAGATAGAGAGAGAGAGAGAGAGGGGGACAGTACATTGGCAGGGAGGGAGAGAGAGAGAACGCAATTAATAGAGAGAGTGTGTGAGTAGAGTGGGCGGTTATGAGAGAGAGAGAGAGAGAGAGAGAGAGAGATTGGGCAAAGTCATCCGCATCTCCACACGTGTGCTCAGGGCCTATGGAGGAGTGAAAGACAAAATGGAGTTTGGATGGCAACCCCCACAAAAAGTGGGGGCGGCTTGTAATTTCCCAAAGGTTGGGGTACTTCCAGGCCGGCCCCATTTTGTCTAGACCTTTTCGTCCAAGCCCACCCCATGTCAAACACATTCTACCTCAGTCCTCTTCACGCGCGCAGGAGAAGTTCTCTCCCCAATGTGGTGCATCATTACTCTCTCTCTCTCTTCCCCTTTTCGGCTATAACCCTATGACAAATGGGCAAGGCATTAACTCTCTCTCTCTCTCTCTCTCTCTCCTCTCTTCTAATTCTTTTCCTTCTTTTATTGGAGTACTCTCTCTCTCTCTCTCTCTCTCTCTCTCTCTTATTTTATATTTTAAAATAAAAAAACTTTTGTTATACACAATTATTTTTAATAAAAATTATATATTTGAAATCTACTTGATGAGGTCTTTCAATTAAGATCCCATTTGAATATGAAATTGTGTACATGTAAAAAAAAGTTATTTTATACTCATTACTACTTACTAATTTACACCCCTTCTAAACAATTCACACCCTCCAAAATGAAAGAATTCACAGACTTGAAATGTAGAATTCACACCCATCACAACTCACTCTCCAAAATACACAATTCACACCCCAAAAAGAAAGAATTCACACTCCTCAAATGTAGAATTCACACCCCTTCTAAACAATTCACAACCTTCAAATGCACACAATTCACACCCCTACAACAATTTACACCTCTAAATAGCACACAATTTACACCTTGTAGCAATTCACACCTCCAAATAGCACACAACTCACACCCCTGCAACAATTCACACCTCTAAGAGCAACTCCAACACTACTAGGCAAAATAACTAGGTGAAAGTACAAAAAAAGTACATATTCTACTTTGCATATTCACTTTTTCACACCACCATACCAACACTACTCTCTATTCTTGATCTCTATCCAAACTAAAAAAACTGATTTTCCATACCAGCCATTAAAAACAAACATCAAATTCTAACAAAGTAGCATACATGTATTGCATTGCCCGAAAGTAGGACTTCAAAAGCATATGCCACAAATGCCTCCGAAAAGAGAAAAGGTTGGCTAGTGATCAACCGTACTCAAAGAGAACAAAAATTCGTACAGCAGAAAGCTAATACAAAGAAATAAGACAAGAAACCCTAAAATTGGGACTAGGCCATCAAAGGGACAAGAAACCCTAAAATTGAAAGCTCTGATATCTAGTTCAATACCAAATACAAAAAATGAAATTGAAACCCTCATCTCCAATTGATCTCTGTTTCTTCTATTCAGTCACTATACCAAATACTAGAAACATGCCAATTGCAAAATTAAATCTCACATGCACCTTAAATTGATTAACTCTTGGTGAGTGGATCGGACAACTACTAGGAGTGTTTATCTACTAGACCCCAACAGAATCTTGTTTAAAAATCTAAATAGCCCATCAACAACAACAAAACGAGAGAGAGACGGGAAGAGAGAGAGTCTTACCTGTTTGATTTCAAATTTTGGGTTGGTTCTGATTTTGATCTCACCAAGTTCTGATGTTGATCGCGTACATAGAAAGGTAGGAGTTTGCGGGGTTGTGGACTGGCGGTGGTGGTTGTCACGCCCTCATTTTTCAAAAGCATAAATAAAAGAATCTCAAACAATAAGCAAGTTAAAAGATAAAGATTTCCATAAATTATAAAGATTTCCATAATTAGAGTACATCCTTAGCCCAACGGCTATCAAATGTTTGGGCACCCTTGCCCCAAAGGTGTAATCAAAATAATAAAGTTTGGGCACCCTTGCCCCAAAGGTGTAATCAAATAATAAAGTTTGGGCACCCTTGCCCCAAAGGTGTAATCAAATAATAACATCTCATAAGTTATTACAAATCCATAGTCAAAAGATGGTAAAAGAAATTAGAGTTACATTAACATCTCCCCAAAAAGAAAGTTTAATGCGTAGAAGATGAATAAAATAACTCCATGCCATGTATGCTCATCATCCAAGTCATGCATTCCAAACCATGCACGATCAAAGCTGGGTACCTGAAAATGATAGGGTGAGCACACTTGCTCGTAGGAGAACTATTCTACTAACGCTAGGTATATGAATATGATGCATGCACATGAGGATAAGATAGGTCAAATGATTATTCATGTGCGAGTCCAAGTCATGGAGGAAGAAGGGAAGAATTTAGAAAGTTTCAACGTACCCAAGTGATTTCCAAGTATCCACCCACAACTCATGTTTTCAAAAGTCATTTATAAGTGTCCAAAACATAACCCAAATATCCGTTTCATTTCACCCAACCACCCAAGTTCATCACACGAGTCAAAATCAAGTTTATAAAACGAGTTTCGACAAAACTTTAAGGATAGTCCAAAACTTCAATTCTCATTTCTTTCATTGAAGAAAAATCATCATGTTCATTTGGTACTAGGGATTTAATCCCTCTGCCGGGTTCCGTAGGCCCCGCGTGCCTCTGCCGGGTTCCGTAGGCCCCACGTGCCTCTGCCGGGTTCCATAGGCCCCGCGTGCCTCTGCCGGGTTCCATAGGCCCCGCGTGCCTTTATCAAAAAATTTACCAAATGATGGTATCGGTTTAAGAACATCTCATTATCCCAAACATTTTATCAAAACTTTCATAACAAGTCCGTTTTCCAAGTTTCATTTCAAGATTTCACATCTTTCGATAAAAAGGGTGACGCACACACCCACCCACGCTTTCTAAAAACCATCAAACTTTCATGTGATGTAAAATGACATATTTGTTTATAAAATCAAAATTCTCGAGTCAAAACATGGTTCAAAGTGATGCCAAAAGTCGATTTTATGAAGGTATAAGCAATCGGGGACCAAACGGACATCAAAGGGTGACCGAAAACCACCCCAAAAACAGGGGCAGTGGCTGGAAATTATAGGGGCAGCAGCTATGAACAGTAAACTGAGCAGATTTTCACCCTTAGGGTGTGGAATTTCAACCCAATCACAATAGAGATAGTTTAGGCTCAAATTGGGAATGCTAGGCAACAATTAAAACATGGAGGGAGGTCAATTTTACTCCCAATTTCACCAATCAACAAGCAAATACATAGATCAAAGAATCAAAGTGGAAAAACTCATACAAATTGGGAAAAACATGAAATTCAAGGAGATTGAGGCCAAAAATCAAGTATGTGCAACAAATCATAAGCATATAACTAGAGAGAGTAGACATTGTTCCCCTACCTCAAAGATTTGCTTGAAAAATGAAGATGAATGAAACCCTAGCCCCAAATCCCGAATTATGTGCTCCCGGTGCGAATTCAAGGTGACCCAAGCTCCCCACGGTGCGTAGAACGTGAATATGGCTTTGGTTCTTGAAGAGGTTGAGTGGGGAAGGCAAGGTTTGAGCTTGGAGTGAGTAAAAATGGAGGAGAAGAGAGAGGGAGGGTGAGCCGATCGGTGGAGGAGAGAGGGAGAGTGAGATATTTTGTTTTTTTGCAAAATTGCCCCACACTACTTATTATAACCCCCTAATTACCCCTCACACCCAAATGTCACTTGTGTGTATAGTATGTGACCACAATACTTATTTTCATAAACCAAACTTAAGTAAAGATTATCTTTACTTTAATTTATTTATGAAAATAAGGAAGTACCCCCCATTTGGAAACAATGGCATTTCTAAAATTTTAAAATTCTAATCACATCAAAATCTCATCCCCCCACTTTTAGTACAAAACTGAAAAAACGATAGATTTTTCTCCGAATAAAATGGGAAAAAGACAACTTTGCCTTACTTAAAAATAACTTCCGATTATGCCGTTGTGATTAGAAAAATCCAATGAACAATTACCGGCATTTTTTATCGGCCAAATCGAAACTTCCCCAAAAAGTGATTTTTCATGCGGGTTCTTACAGTGGTGGTTTAGAGCAGTGGATCAGCGGCGGCGACTGGAAGAACCATTCCTTGGAAGAAAAAAAAATAAGCGCCAAATACAAGGAGAGAAGAAAGGCGGAGAAGAGGAGAAAAGGGAATAGAGGAGAGAGAAGAAGAAGTTCACGCCAACCGTACATAGAAGCGAGTGGGAGGGCCTGGCTACATGTAGCCAGTGAAAAGGGAGGAAGGCAAATTGCCTAGGCAAGTAAAGAGCCTGTTGGAACAATGAAAATGGGCTTTGACTAACTATAATAGCCAACAAGGCTGATGTAGAGAGCTTTTTGGAGTTGCTCACCTCTAATAGCACACAAATTCACACTTCTGAAACAATTCACAATACCAAAAATATTTTTTTTTTGTATGCAGAATTTCATATTCACAATGGATTTTGTTTAATAGATCTCGTCGAGTAGGTTCTAAAATTTTTTTTTTTTCAAAATCGGATATATAAATTAAAAGTTATAAATATTTAAATTTTAAAAATAAAAAGGAGAGAGAAGATAGAGAGAGAGGAGACAGTACATTGGGGGAGAGAGAGAGAGGACGCAATTAATAGAGAGAGTGTGCGAGTAGAGTGGGTGGTTATGACAGAGAGAGAGAGAGAGATTGGGCAAAGTCATCTGCATCTCTATTTGCTTCTTTTACTTCTTTGCAATGGAAAATAATTGTATGCGAGTGTGCCAGAGAGAGCCTTTAAATCTTCTCCCTCATATTAACTTTGGAAAACCAAATCTAATCAGGCAATTGTGTTTAATGGTTCAATTACCTCAATTAAGAGGATTATTTCCTTCAAAGTGAAGAAATACAAACGTATATACTTAGGAAATCAAAGAATAACAAAGAAACAAGATATTTTGATTGATAAATCAAAGGTAGACTTAGTTCGAAATCGTCTTCAACTTCAAATAAAAGGTAACAAGAACTTCAAACACTTGATTGTTACAAGAACAACCAAAATTTACTTCCTTAACTATTTCCTAATCTACATCGAATTGAGTCGAAATCCTAATTCTACTTGCCAATGAACAAACCAAGCATAATTTTTTGATAGCTGTTTGTTGAAGATTTGTCCGGGGGCTTTCACTCTTCAATTTCTTCTATTTATAGACATTGCTTGTAATTTGAACTTCCCACTCAAAGCATTTGAACTTGGCTTGCTTCGAGCTCCATTATTGCACTTCAAATGAGCGGTTTCTTCCCTCCAACAACATCTGAACTTGAATTTCTTTGATCTTCCTTCAGAAGTTTTTAGTTTGAATCTGCACGGTTACTCAAACAACTCATATGATTAGTGTTAAGGAAATAACTGCCTTGTACGACGTACTCCACGTGTCTCAACAGTCAACTATCTCATTTTATATGTTTACACGTGGAGTTCATGCATTTAGCCATTGAAAGTATGGCTTCGAAGCCAATTTTCTTACTTGTATGTTGACTTTTAACTGCCAATAACTGCCTTTCAAATCTGATATCAATACGACATCGTATTGATCCATTTATAGTCCATTAATCTAGTGCTTTTCATTAATGCTAAGCTTGCCAACGTTTGACTTTCTTAATTACGTGTCAACTAATTATTGGATTTGTTAATTTTATATGTAAACATATGCCCCACATTAACATTGTTATTCAAGGAATTTGAATACGTGTTAATGTGCCTTTGCCGCTTCGAATTCTTGTAATCTTCCCATGTGGAAGTTATTGGCAGTTCTTTTCACTTCCAATGAGAGAATCACGAGCAGTTCTTACATTTTCAAAGAGAAATTTATAGATAATGAGCAGTTAACTTGCATGTTCTCTATTTGCAAGAATTTAAATCGCTTCATGATTAAAACATATCTATAAATATACTACATTGCTGGCTAATACGCAACGCCAATTGTTCCTTCAAACTTCAAACTTTTCCATTCAACCTTCGTGCAAATGGCTGATGTTACAGCCACCCAAAATACTTTCGAAAACATGAACCTTGATGGCTTTACTCCTGTTCAAACGGAAAACTTAGTTTTACCAATTATTGGTGAAATTGGAAGTGATCATTCTTATGTAGTAGTTAAAGTGGAAGAGCAAACACTTGTTGATCCATGGAATCCTCCTGCTCCTTCCACTCCAAAGCCATCACTGTGGAGCTTACCATCTGAAGTAGTGGTGGTCAAAATGGATGACCCTGCTGGTTTCAAAGGTCAGAGTAAATATCACTCATTGGCTATGAGTAGGTATTTTTCTCCCTTCATCAAAGATGATCCAAACATGGAATTACTTGACAACCTCATTGCCTCTTGTCTCACTCCTCAATTCTTTAGAGTTAAAGAGGCAGAGAGATCTGGCTTTGCTGGTTATGGTGAGCTCAAACAGAAAGTCACTAAACAATATATCTATTGGTTAAATGAGGTTCGAAAACCTCATTTTGGGGACTTCATTGATTTCACTTCTCCTTCTCTTCGAGCCCTTCCAGAGAATCCAAACTGGTTCGAAGAGTTGAAGAACATCAAGTTCGATCCCACTATCTCTCATGCTGACTACTCTTACACTCTCTTCCCACAGTCTGATTCTACTAAAGCCAATGAACTATTGGCTGCTTTTGCCTTTCTAGATATGGGAATTCTTGAAGAAGATGTCCCTTACAAGAACTTTCTATGGGCTTGTGAGACCCTCCAGTGTGCTGTCTCTGAGCAAATTGGCTCTTTTGTTGGTTCTTTTCTGATGCAGGGCGCCTTATGAACTATAGAAAAGACGTGCAACAATGGAACACAAACAAGACAGTTTAGAGAAAACGCTCTCTAGACTCTTTTCATTCAATAATAATCATCCAAAAACTACCCGCCCTTTAGGCTTACAACTGATTATATAGGAAACCGGAAACCCTAATTGATTTGCTCCGAAAAGGAAGCCAAATCAATAAAAAACGCAAAATTACCAAAAATGGAAAATTCGAAAATAATAGCAAAATAAAAAACTAGATAAAATTCTAGAATGTTTACCAAAAGCGCAACTTAATTCGGATTTTCCTTGCCCAAGTAATTGGCAAGTCAAATCTTTCCTTAAACGGCAAATTTGGACATTCGAAGCCCTAAACAGCGACGAAAGACCGAAAAACGACGTATGCCATGGCGTAAGCGATGGGTATTGATCGTTGGGCCGTTTCGGGTCCGACCCAAGTGGGCCCAATGCAAAATTCCACAGCAGCATAATTACGATTTTGCCACCCGAGGCTTATAATGCCGAAAATATTCTTCCTCCTTGGCTACTGCATCATCTTCTAAGTACTCCATTGCAGAAGTTTTCATAGGGGAAAATGCTTCAACAGAAGAAGAATTTATTCCTCCACCCTCTTCCTGTTCCACTATCATGGCTTCTAACAAGCCAGATTGATAGCTTGACAAGGAATTTGGAGAAGCTGAACTATTTTGAGGCATCTCATTGTCCATTCTTGCAGCCAAATTTTCCAATGTTTCCCTTTCTGATTGTGTAAATCCTCTTCAAAGGGATTCTTCTGAATCTTCCCTTTGAAGCCTGTTAAACCTTGGATTAAATTTATTACCCCCAGTAGGACTCTCCTTTGAGGCATATTCTTCCATTTGGAAACTAGTATACCTCCTTTGTAACTTTCTCTTTTGAGTTCTTGTCAACATGGGAACCATTTGAGGTGCCTTGGTCTTTGGATCTCGAACTACAACCCATTGACCAGTAGGAGCGTTTGGAGGTTTGACCATTTTATTTCCAAACTTAGAAGAGGCCTTACATCCTTGGAAAAGTTCTGGTTTTATTTTCTTCAAAAACCAATCAGGAAGTCCTTTAACCAATGTAAATTGTTCCTCTCGAACTTCATTTGCCTGCTCTATTGGAGCCTTACCAGTATTAATCTTCTTTGAAGGAGGATAATCCCTCTTTGAAGTTGGTGGAACTGGGCTAGAAGGCACATTCCTTTTAGAAACCAACCAAGGTTTTTCAATTCGCCCTTGATTTGGGCTCACCCAAGGTTTCCTCTCATTGTTTTGATCCAAAGCCTTTCTTTCCATCCTTTTTGGAAAGAAATCAACCCCCTGTCTGTCCAAGTCTTTGAAAATCAAATAATTTGCTCTGCATTCCATACATAAGCATTCCAAGAAGGATGCTTCAAGCATAGGAAGATGAGGTTGCTTAAAGCCTTTCTGAGAAGAACTTTCTGGCCCATACTTTTGTTTATTGATTCTTCCAACATTACTTTGAAGTTGACCAATTTTTGGTCTTCCTCTTCCAAACTGCACAGAGTTCATCCCAACATGAACTTGTTATTCTGCCACACTTCTCGAATTGTTTTGGCCAAAGATGTTGGCACATTTGTGTTAGCAGTCACTTCTTCAATCTTTGAAAATAGATCTGTGTCTATGCCCATAGTCTTTTCTGGAAACATGATCTTTCCTTTCTTAATCTGCTCTTGGATCCTGTCACGGAAAACATTACAATTCTTAGTTGAATGAGTCCAAGAAGCATGTCATTTGCAATAATTCTTTCCTTTTGTTTCTTCCAAAGTAGGAAGTTTAACATTCTCAGGCAATTTTATAAATTTTTTCTTTAACAGATAATCAAAAATTTCATCTACCTTTGAAACATCAAATGAATATACTTTATTGGTTGCTTTTTTGTTAGTCCTTCGTGCTATAGAAGAATCCTTTCGAACTAAACTTTCACACACACAAGGATCATGTTCAACAATTTTAGCAGCATCAATTTCATAAGTAGGATCTCCATAATATGTTGAGTAAAAAGAATTATTTCTATCAATATCCTCTTCTAGCAGAGATTCATATCTTGATGCCTTGTAAGTTAAATCAACCAAATCCCTTAATTCAGTAGAGTCGAACTTCTTTCTGAGTTTCCTACTCAAACCATCCTGTGCTATTCTAACAAATTCAACTTCTGGTAGTTGAAGTTTGCATTTGTTTCTAGCCCTATTAAATCTAGCAATAAATTGAGCAGCCTTTTCATCAGGCTTTCGTTTCAACCTTGCTAAATCAGCCATGGTAACTTCAAGTTCAGTTTGATAAAATTGAGCATGGAATATCTCTTCCATCCTTTGCCAATTTGGAACTGATTCTGGTGGCAAATTAGAGTACCACTCGAAGGCTGTTCCTGTCAAAGAATTGAAAAATAATTTCAACTTAATGAACCCATTATTGCCTAATTCTTTACACTGTGCAGTAAACCTCGCAATGTGTTCAGTTGTTGATTGTTTTCCATCCCCATGAAATAGAGTAAAATTTGAAATCTTAAACCCCCTAGGGACTTCGAACTGCCTATCTATCCATTCTAGATAAGATTTTTTATATATTTGAGTTTGTACCCC
Organism: Vaccinium myrtillus; assembly: GCA_016920895.1. NCBI lineage: Eukaryota > Viridiplantae > Streptophyta > Magnoliopsida > Ericales > Ericaceae > Vaccinium > Vaccinium myrtillus. Next base: position 23,163,586 of record CM029270.1, read on the forward strand.
CCGAGTTAGGGGCCCATAAACTTCTTGCATAAGGCCACATATTTCATCTCGAAGGGCAGGATTTCCTCCTAGATGAACCCTTGGGTTAACTGGTGGTTCCCACTTCATATTTCTAGGCATATGATCTTCTAGAAACCTCTCAAAAGGTCCATCAAAAGGCCTGGGCTGCTTAAAACTTCCTTCCTGCCTTGCAAAAGGCTCATAAAGGTGGTTCGAATGCACCCTTCCCATCTCTGGTACTCCTAGATACTTAGGAATTTCAGTTTCTGGATTAGGCCTTCTTGAACTACCTTTATTATGAAAATGATTTCCTGGAGTAAAATTATACTCATCAAACCCGTAATCATCATTTTTAAAACCTTTATCCCCATCTTAACCATAAAAATTAGGTTTGAAAGGGACATTAGTGGTTTGCTTAAGCATTTTCTTAGGCTTGGGTGTTTGATAATCATGGGTCTTTGCAGGTTCATACCAAGACTCTGGTATATCATCTACATTTATAGGCTCTTTTCCAGGCCTTGACTTATGTTTGCTTGAACTAGCTTCTTCTTTATCCTTTTCAGATGAAGGCAAAGGCTCATTCCTAAGTTTTGACTGTTCTTCTAACTTTTGAAACATAAGTTTTTAGGTCTGGGCTAACTCTTTATATGTAGCAATCAATTCATCAAATTGACTAGATGACACACTTCCTCCAACTTCTGGATTCTTTGGGTCATCAACATGCACTGTCTTGTTATTCCTAGTGTTCATTCGAGAAGTCTGGCCAATTCCTACATTTGGATCTTGACCAATACGGGTTTCTGGACCTATTTGAGGGCCTTCAACCTGTTCATTTTCTTTAGGATTAACATTATTCTCATCCTCTGGCGCTTGGCCAACTTGAGAATCATCTATTTGTTTCCTAAGTTTTGGAGCCATTCAACACTTTGGGGTCCCACCGGGCATGCCCGAAAATGTCTTTGGTTCTTTTACTTCTTTGCAATGGAAAATAATTGTATGCGAGCGTGTCAGAGAGAGCCTTTAAATCTTCTCCCTCATATTAACTTTGGAAAACCAAATCTAATCAGGCGATTGTGTTTTAATGGTTCAATTACCTCAATTAAGAGGATTTTTCCTTCAAAGTGAAGAAATACAAACCAATATACTTAGGAAATCAAAGAACAACAAAGAAACAAGATACTTTGATTGATAAATCAAAGGTAAACTTACTTCGAAATCGTCTTCAACTTCAAATCAAAGGTAACAAGAACTTCGAACACTTGATTGTTACAAGAACAACCAAAATTTACTTCCTAAACTATTTCCTAATCTACTTCGAACCGAGTCGAAATCTAATTCTACTTGCCAATGAACAAACCAAGCATCATTTTTTGATAGTTGTTTGTTGAAGATTTGTCAGGGGGCTTTTACTCTTCAATTTCTTCTATTTATAGACATTGCTTGTAATTTGAACTTCCCACTCAAAGCATTTGAACTTGGCTTGCTTCGAACTCCATTATTGCACTTCAAATGAGCGGTTTCTTCCCTCCAACAACATCTGAACTTGAATTTCTTTGATCTTCCTTCAGAAGTTTTTAGTTTGACTATGCACGATTACTCAAACAACTCATATGATTAGTGTTAAGGAAATAACTGCCTTGTACGACGTACTCCACGTATCTCAACCGTCAACTATCTCATTTTATATGTTTACACGTGGAGTTCATGCATTTAGCCATTGAAAGTATGGCTTCTAAGCCAATTTTCTTACTTGTATGTTGACTTTTAACTACCAATAACTGCCTTTTAAATCGGATATCAATACGACATCGTATTGATCCATCTATAGTCCATTAATCTAGTGCTTTTCATTAATGCTAAGCTTGCCAACGTTTGGCTTTCTTAATTACGTGTCAACTAATTATTGGATTTGTTAATTTTATATGTAAACAATCTCCACACGTGCGCTTAGGGCCTATGGAGGAGTGAAAGACAAAATGGGGTTTGGATGGAAACCCCCACAAAAAGTGGGGGCGGCTTGTAATTTCCCAAAGGCTTATATTAGTGAAATGGGCCTCGAGGTAGGCCTAAGCGCAACACCGTCCAGTTTAATATGGAATATGGAGAGACGTTGAATTGTCTAAAACTACTTACAATATGAAGTTGATTGTGTAGGTCTCAAAGGATTGAGAAACGAGATACTCCCTCCGTCCTTTTTTTTTATGTGTGTTGCTTCGTAAATTCAACTTATTAAAGAGACATCATCATTACAACTCTCACATTAACTTTTACCTCTACTTTACACCTTTCATGTCAATTTTTACTTTTAATTTCAAAAAATTTCCTCCACTTTTATCCATTAACTCTTGAAAACAGAAAAATAATAATTGTACAAACTTTTATCCATTAATTTTTCAAGAAACAAACTTATTAAGAGACAACCCAAAATGGAATAGCCGACAATAAAAAAGGGACGGAGGAAGTAGTTTCTTCCTCTCTTTTCGTTTATCTGCCTAATCTTGTAATATTGCCCCTTTGGATTACCTTTTCATACCATCCAGCTGCTTTTTTAATGCAACAAAAAAATTGAAAATCTAGCTAGTGAATACGAATGTCTAGATTAAACAAAGGATCATACAAAGATTAACACTTTTTTTTTTTGTGACGTTATGGGTCTCTGGTTACTTATTCTATTTGAACCAAAATAAATGGAAACGCGTGTAACATAATAAAATACTGTCAAGCCACTTCAGAATCAGAGCATGTTAAACCGTTGGACTATCACCCAGCATAAGCCTAGGCCAGGTAAGAACAGACTAACAGGGCCAGAAGACCCAATTATTATCTATAGTATTTATATCATACTAGACTTCATACATATGGTATATGTTTTACATTTAGGCCTCACGTCAAGTTTCAGGAGCATGTTAAACCGTTGGACTATCACCCAGCATAAGCCTATGCCAGGTAAGAACAGACTAACAGGGCCAGAAGACCCAATTATTATCTACAATATTTCATATCATACTAGACTTCATACATATGCTATATGTTTTACATTTAGGCCTCACGTCAAGTTTCAGGCTATTCGGAGCTCTTTTAATATTTTCGGGGACACTGCGCTTCCCGAGAAGGCCCGTGCCATGATCATGGACATCGAGGCCCAATTTTTGAGATCTAAACCATTATGAATTCATTCTAACCATTCTGAAGCTCCCTATAAAATTTTAGGTCAATTGGACTTCGTTTGGTCATCAGATCGAATGTAGCGCTACAAATCAATCGAGAACCAGATGATAATTTTTCTCGATTTTCGGGACATAATATGGAAAAACAATGTCTAGAACACCTCAAAACCATAGGAGGGCCACTCTAGACGAATCTAGATCAAAGCACCCCGTCAATCATCTACACTCTGGACTAGAACACATCGTGCGAAGCGAGGGACCTTGGGCACCTTTCCCAAGGCACCCTATGGGAGGCTGCCACGTGTTAGCTGCCTATCCCTTAGGCTCCTTCCACACACACACACCTACACCTTTTTCTTTTTCTTGTTGCCTATAAAACGAGTCCCCCTCCCCTTTGATTTGACACAACTACTTCACATGAACTTGTTGACAAGTTCGTGAGGAATTTTGGGGTGGACATGTTGGTCCAGAAAACCCGACTTCTCTTCCGAGGAATCTGGCTCACGGTGGACATATCGGTCCCAAAAATCCCAAATTTCTCTTTCGAGTCTTAGTTCGTCGGGCCTAGGTTGGCCAATATACGGACTACGACTCGGAAATCCAAAACCGCGCAGAAAAGCGCTGCAGGATTTCTTTCAGAAGAAATCTCGAATTATAAAATCTTGCGGAAGCTTTGCCTAATTTTCGGTGTGAGCTAAATCATCCATTTCATGCCGGAGGCTATACCCGCTTTTTCAGGAAATTTCTCGTATCTCTTGCGGAAGCTCTGTCTGATTCTCTACCCGGGAGTCTGTAATTGACTTTTTCTCAAATATTTATATTTGTTTGCTTAGCTAGATTAGTATGTAGGTAGCATACTTAGAACTGTGGCGGCCTGGCCGCTGGCCTTGGGTTGAGCCCGCATTTAAAGTCGCTTATTAAAAACTACATATATTTTAATCTATCTGTGAGTATGGTGAGTCAAGAAAATTCACTTAATCATAAACGTGTCTCTACTGCTGTGCACCACGATAGTTTGGTTGAGAGACTGTGGCAAGTAATATCGGAAAGACTGACAAAAGAGCGGTTTCGTTGAAGCTAGCTTGATGGGGGTTTCTTTTTCCTTATCTCTCTATTGGGTCTTTTTTGGTAATTTCTGAGATTACGAACCTTGACTTATGAGTCGTCCTGGTACAGTCACAAGACCTACAATATAAGCATCAAGATTTTAATCAACGAGTTTACCAAAACCAATATTATTTCCAAAATTGAACTGATGTCTGACCTATGGTATGACTTGATTCCCCTTTAGCGCCAAGAGAAACGTAGGTAGCTCGATAAGGGTTTAGTCAAATTTTCTCAAAACCCTTTTATTCCAACATCATATTATTATGAAATCTTCAGACATGCAAAAATCGCCTTCGGGCAGTACTTTACGCTACCCTAGTTCTTGCGAAGGATGTGGATAGTAAATTCAATTCTATTTACAGTATAGCTCACACAATACACTGTATTCATTTTCAGACTATGGTATATATACCTAGGAGTCCTAGGTCAGCAGTCATTTTCGGTCCCGAAGTTAGCTCCATTCTAAAATTACCAAAATACCCCTCTTTGTCTCCCAAGTTCATTTTCGTCCACATAGTCAATTGGAAGAGTCATAGGGGCCGACGTCAGTCATTTTTCTGTCCCGAACCAGTTCCTACTAAAAATTACCAAAATACTCCTACTTGCCTCCGAGGTCTATTTTTCCCCGTGGAGCTAATTAGGAAAATTCCTAGCGTCCATCCTAAGCCATTTTCGGTCCCAAAGGCAATCCCACGCCATAATTACCAAAATACCTTTGTGAGTCACCCAGAGTTTATTCTGCCTACGGAGTTCATCCGGAAGCATCCCGGGGTTGACCGACACTCGTTCTCTGCCCCGAAATCAATTTTGACAACATTTTACCAAAATACCCTTCGAGTCTCAAGTACCTATTTTCAGTCTCAAAATCCTACCAAAGATGTCCTGGGACCCGCCAGAGACCATTTTTTTAGCTCCGGGTGGCAAAATTCAACTTTTTACCCGAAGATCCTTAGAATTTTCTATACTCATTTTTACATTCTAAAACTGTATTGGAAATGTCCCAGGGCTCACAGGCTGCCATTTTTCCACTTGGACGAGAATTTTTAACTTTTTCCTATATAGATCTCTATAGTATTTCAAACCCAATTTCGACGTCAAATGTAAGAACCCGTATGAAAAATCACTTTTTGGAGAAGTTTCGATTTGACCGATAAAAAATGCCGGTAATTGTTCCTTGGATTTTTCTAATCACAACGGTATCGGAAGTTATTTTTAAGTAAGGCAAAGTTGTCTTTCACCCATTTTATTCGGAGAAAAATCTGTCGTTTTTCAGTTTTGTACTAAAAGTGGGGGGATGAGATTTTGATGTGATTAGAATTTTAAAATTTTAGAAATGCCATTGTTTCCAAATGGGGGGTACTTCCTTATTTTCATAAATAAATTAAAGTAAAGAAAACTCAAAATTATAGTCTTTACTTAAGTTTGGTTTGGTTTATGAAAATAAGTATTGTGGTCACATACTATATACTCAAGTGACATTTGGGTGTGAGGGGTAATTAGGGGGTTATAATAAGTAGTGTGTGGGGCAAATTTGCAAAAAAACAAAATATCTCACTCTCCCTCTCTCCTCCACCGATCGGGTCACTCTTCCTCTCTCTTCTCCTCCATTTTTACTCACTCCAAGCTCAAATCTTGCCTTCCCCACTCAACCTCTTCAAGAACCAAGGCCATTTTCACGTTCTACGCACCGTGGGGAGCTTGGGTCACCTTGGATTCGCACCGGGAGCACAAGATTCGGGATTGGGGGTTTTCTAGACCTAGGGTTTCATTCATCTCCATTTTTCAAGCAAATCCTTGAGGTAGGGGAACAATGTCTACTCTCTCTGGTTATATGTTTATGATTTGTTGCATATACTTGATTTTTTGCCTCAATCTCCTTAAATTTCATGTTTTCCCCAATTTGTATGAGTTTTTCCACTTTGATTCTTTGATCTATGTATTTGCTTGTTGATTGGTGAAATTGGGAGTAAAATTGACCTCCCTCCATGTTTAATTGTTGCCTAGCATTCCCAATTTGAGCCTAAACTATCTCTATTGTGATTGGGTTGAAATTCCACACCCTAAGGGTGAAAATCTGCTCAGTTTACTGTTCATAGTTGCTGCCCCTATAATTTCCAGCCACTGCCCCTGTTTTGGGGTGGCTTTCGGTCACCCTTTTGATGTCCGTTTGGTCCCTGATCGCTTGTTCCTTCATAAAATTGACTTTTGGCATCACTTGCAACCATGTTTTGACTCGAGAACTTTGCTTTTATAAACAATTATGTCATTTTACGTCACATGAAAGTTTGATGGTTTTTAGAAAGCGTGGGTGGGTGTGTGCGTAACCGTTTTTATCGAAAGATGTGAAATAATGAAATGAAATGGATATTTGGGTTATGTTTTGGACACTTAGAAAGGACTTTTGAAAACATGAGTTGTGGGTGGATACTTGGAAATCACTTGGGTACGTTGAAACTTTCTAAATTCTTCCTCCATGACTTGGATACTTGGACTTGCACATGAATGATCGTTTGACATATCTTACCCTCATGTGCATGCATCATATTCATATACCTAGCGTTAGTAGAATAGTTCTCCTACGAGCAAGTGTGCTCACCCTATCATTTTCAGGTACCCAGCTTTGATCATGCATGGCTTGGAGTGCATGAGTTGGATGATGAGCATACATGACATGGAGTTATTTTATTCATCTTTTATGCATTAAACTTTTCTTTTGGGGAGATGATATTGTAACTCTAATCTTTTATCTATCTTTTGACTATGGATTTGTAATAACTTATGAGATATCATTTCGACTTCACCTTGGGGGCAAGGGTGCCCAAATATTTGAGTCACAGGATGTTATTTGACTTCACCTTTGGGGCAAGGGTGCCCAAACTTTATTATTTGATTACACCTTTGGGGCAAGGGTGCCCAAACATTTGATAGCCGTTGGGCTAATGATGTACTCTAATTTATGGAAATCTTTATAATTTATGGAAATCTTTATCTTTTAACTTACTTATTGTTTGAGATTCTTTTATTTATGTTTTGAAAAAAAATGAGGGCGTGACATCAAAACTCTTCAAAAACACCCCGGGACCACCTCATCGCCTAGACAAGTATTTTTCAAACTTTTTCCAGGAGAGTCCTGCTATATTCCCAAACATATTTACAACCTCAAAATCACCTCTGAGTTGATCAGGATGTCATTTTCAACCCCGACATATATTTTCCCCACCAAAGGCTAGACTTCCTACCGAGTCCTCTGAGTCCCTAAAAAATGTCTCTATTCCCTCGTTGGCCAATACTCCCGCGATTCCCTTTTCTTTAACTTTATTCCAAACAACATGCGACCTAATTCTCTTGAGACCAGAGATACGTAGGCAGCCGTGAGGTTGGGCTCGGTCACAATTCCCCTTTTATATTTTCTTGAATTACATTATGACTTGATTCTCCTGAGGTTGGGCTCGTCAAAATCCCACTTTTTGTTAAATGTCTCTGCAATAAACATGTTTTCTATACAGAATAGTATCTTTCTTCTTTTCATTATCTTTCACAAGGCTTATTTCACTATTTGTTTTCAAAGAGTTTGTTCGGAGTACCGTAAGGATGGGATAGGGTGCTCCGGCTTCAGTGCACGTAACAGGGAATTACCAAACACTTTCTTCTCTAAAATCGTAGACCAAACAAAAACTGAATCATTTATATTAAACAAAACCGGGTCTTTCAACCCGAGAAAATCTTTCTTTTAAAAAAAACACTTAAATCCTTTTAGGATTATTCGAAGGGGTGGTTTGGCACACCTAAACTCCTGGGCAGGTGGTGACTCTGAGTTATTTTCTATTATTGTTTTCAAAGAATTCAACCCAAGCCACAGCTGTAAATTTTGTGTTTTATAAAATCACGTCGCTTTGAATATCACTTGGATCACTCCTGTAAATCCCCTGTTGAAAATAATCGTTAGAATTTCTGTAAACGTAAATAATTGGAGATAATGACATAAGAAATAAATAATATGACCATACTACAAATATAAAATATAAGAGTATGAGAAAACTTATATTGATCGAGGCATGCGTAAAGTACTCTCCTAAGAGAAGATATGTCCCCGCTTGCACCAAGTTGTGTGACATTCCACTCCCAAGATACAACGATCATCCACGGATGCTTTGTGTGTAGCTAAAGCTTTCCACATGAATAAAGAACCGCCCGTATGCTCAAAATATTAGATACTCAAATCATATCTCACTTAGCTTGTAAAACAACACAAGCAGTACTTCCTAATTTTATCAAGTGAAAAACTCTCTACCACTTGTGGTCTTGATAGGTGCTTAATTGTAATTAAGCACTCAAACTTATACTTGCGGGTCCATTTATGTTGTTACTTGGTGCGGATTAATTAGTATAATGTGTTTGTAGGATTTGGAGATCAATGAGCCAAATAAAGTGCAATTTGGAAAGGAAATCATTCAATCCCGAATTGAAAAGGAATCTGGACAGCCTTCAGTATTTTGACCATATCTTTTAGCTTGAGTGTCCGATTGAGGCAAGGTTTGCGGCACCGGAAAGGAAATTCAATTTCCTACAATTTTTATGTTTATGAGTTTTCCAAATTCCAACATCTTGAAGGTCGAAATTGGACTGGAATCGGGCTGCAGAAGACAAGAGCGGGATTTTTGGAAGTTTGGTTGAGATTGGACTTCCTAAACTTATTCTTTTACTTGGACTCCAAGAGAGTTGTGAGCACTATAAAAGGATAATCCTAGGTCATTATTAGGGGTTCAGAAGTTGAAGAGAGGCTCCATGTCTGGCTAAACCCCTCATCTAGGGGGAAGATGAAGCTACGCTCCAAGTAACGTTAATTTATGTTTAGGATTTAGGTTTCTTATTCGGATCAATTGTTTAACTAAGAACTCTTTTAATTACATATGAATGAAATTGCTTTACTTCTTCTATTATGTTGAGTATTTGTGAGCGCAACGCAAATACCTAGTTAATCAATAGTTTTCACTGATTGTGCTTGGGTGACTGAGATGGGTTATGCTCATAAGACGGGTCGTGCCACTGGACAGGCCGTGAATGAGACGGGGTTGTACCAGCGAGATGGGTCGTGCTATGGGATAGGCCATGCCTGTTGGCAACACAATAATCTTCTTGACAAAATCATGATTCGAGTAGAAACCCTAGCCTATGCATATTTTCGTTACGCGGTCGGGTGGATTCGAAACCCTAGATCTTTCTCTCCATCTCCAATTTAATCACTGCTTTGCTTAGTTTAATCATTCACAAAATTAAAACCAATCAATTAATCTTTTCCGAATTAAATTAGAAATTAATCGAATCTATTGTAACTTAGCCAATCTGTCGTCGTGGATCGATACTCGGACTTAGCCACTATTCTCTGGAGTAATAGTTAATTCTTAGTTGTTATAAATATATTTTTGACTCGGAACAACACGGTTAGGTCTCCCACACCATATATATATATATATAGGCCAAAGGTTAATACAAAATAATTATACAATAGACAAGCTCATAAATATCATCTAATATATGGCATAAATCTCATAAATATCATGATTGTTACAAATATTAATATCCAATAACCACCCATTTATTTATCAAATATAATTAGACACAATAAATTGTTTTAAAGAGATTTTATAAGCTTTTTCTAACAATCTCCCACAATATTTTAAAATCTTTCCGAAATATAAAAGCAATATATATAAGACACGGTCAAATCCACAAATCAATAGCGTTAAATATATCAATGAATGTTTTGAGAGTTACAATATGGGAGTTATGAATTTTATAACACTCCTTTATGAGGTTTGTGTAACCTCCAAAATTTTAAGTGATAAAATAAATCGCTTTAAATAAGTTAAAATTAAAAGATTTCTCCAACAAACAATCCTGACCCAAAAGTCATATCCAACTTGATAAAATGTAAAGACAAGATTTAGACCAGTATGTTAAAATTTATATAAAGTATTTTAGTTCTATTTTTGGAAACAAATAGTACTGCATATGTACGAAACAAAAAAGAGAGTTTGGTCAGTGCATTCATTGGGATAGAATTAGGGGAAAAGAGAGTACTCCAATCAAGCCGTGATTCCCCATTTCCATGTCACCAAGTCGTTGTCACTTCTTCAAGGGTTTTAGCAGGAGTAAAAATCAAGTCTCTTTTAAGCTTTCGAAAAGACAAAGGTGAGATACTTATACATTAGTTATATGATTTTTCATTACAAAGTTAGCTTACATACATGTTTAGAAAAGATTATAGATTTTTCTTTCAGAAAGATGCCATGGAAAAAGATACATGTTTTATGTTAAAAGTTTGTCGTCACACCATAATATCTTAGGTTCGAGAGCTTGGTTACAAGAGGGAAAGGGTTTTATGGCACCCCATTTGCCCGACCTGAGTGTCGGTCTCTACTAGGTGTTTGTGGGATTATAAAATGTTTGTTATTCAACTTTGTTCAAATAAAGGGGATGGGGGACAATAAACGGGGATTGAAAGCGGTAAACACGTAATGGTGGATGCTAGTGCAAGGTGTACAATGTGAATATCAATGAAATGCAAGCATGATCTAAAAGATAATCAACAATAAATAGTAACAGTAATATTAACCAAAGATCATAAGCAACAGTATGAGATAATCTGGAAGTATGAACCATTCTTGAACAAAATCAGCTCAGGCCTTTGCTTTGGGTTTGAGCGCTCAAAGGATTGAGCGCCCAGACCGACATCTCCTTGACACTTCTGTTTTGATTTTGATTTTTAGAAAAATGACTCAAGAGCCCTTTATTTCTTCAAAACCTCATGTTTAGTTACTTGTTTAGGAGCTAAATGACTATTTGAACATCATTTTAACCTTGCTCAAGGAGCAAACAGAGAATAACCAATCTGATATTTGATCAAAATAGTGAGTGTAACCCTTTGAAAATGATTAGAACAAAGTTCAATGAATAAAAACTTAAAATGGCATTGATGCCTCTGGACCAGTTTGAGCGCTCAAAGCTGCATTCTGTGTCACGCCCCAAACCCGTCCCTATAGGTGTTAGGCACAACAAAGTGCCAGTGAACTCTCACCAAGGCCACATTACAATACATATTCTGCTTAAACTAATGACTAAAAGGGACTCACGGGTTTAAACAACGGAAATTTGTATTAATAAACCAAACCACAAAGTGTCTTGCATCAAGATCTAAAATTTAAAGTACATCTCAGAGCTGTGCTTATATACAGAGTTCACAAACTATATATAATGTTACAAGTCAAAGGTGCAAGTCGAGCTACAACATGCTATCTACGTCCTTGTACAAGTTTTCCCATGTAGAGCATATCCACAAAAGAGGTATCACGTCACCCCAATACTCGTTGTTGCCTGAAAGGTGGAAAAATATTTCACGTAAGCCGAAGCTCGTATGAGTTTTAACGCATAGTTCACATGCTTTCCATGGATATCCTCAAAATACATTTTAAAGGAATCAATTCACATTAAACGTATTCCAAAAAGAACCCATGATTCACAAGCCATTTATAACGCATAAAGATTTTCATAGCTTTTCCAGAAACAGATTTATAATGCGCATCCCACTCCACATTGTTGCACAACACCAGGTGTCCCCGGTGCGGATAAGCTAGACGTCTATCGCATTATCCCACAATAACACAAACACATCTTGCTAGCCTTTTAGCACTGTCCCCTAGCAAGCTGGGACGTAAGGGATGCCATTAATAGATAACCAAACGTGGTCACCTTTCATTTAATATCCATGGAGTACATATCATATAGCAAAACCTGTAGTTAAAGCTTACCTCTTGCACTTGGATGTAAAACATATACAAAACCATGTAAATTATGTGTTAAAATCACTCACCTCGATCCACGTGCCCACCCGAATTCCCTAAAATAATTGAACGATGAAACCGTGATTAGAAAATGCTAAACAAGTATAAACATGTCCTAGAAGTCTACAAAGTCAACACGAAGTCTAGCCGAAAATGACCTATAGATACCGGTATTAGAAGAACAGTGGCCAAAAGTTGGATTTGATATCGGTACCAATGAAAACTCGATACCGGTAGTGACTGGGTATTTCCAGAAAATTTAGTTTGAACTTCTCTCGATTCTACTATTCGATCTCCATTCAAATCCATACCAAAACTTCGTAAAAACATATCCAAATGCACCGATTCCACAACCCACCTATGAGATAGTTAACCCCTACTCCAAAATATATTTTTTACACATTAATCCAAAGGATTCAAAGGGCTTTCTTGTGTTCAATCGAAACCCAACTCAAAACCCAGATCACTTGAAATTAAACCACTTGATGCAAAAGAACTAACCTTAAGACCATGAAATTCTACTATACAAAGTGAAGAAACATACCTATTAAGCATTAATTCAAATCACATGAGCTTAAACCCACGATTCTTTCTTCTTCTTCTTCTTCTTTATTTCCTTGCCGACCCCCCTCTCTCTCAATAGCGGTGTACGGATAAGACCAGGGAAAAACATGAAGCTTCCTACCTTATATCCTAAAGGTAAATTATCCTGTGTGGTCGTATCCCTCGTGTACTCATATGTCTAAAATTGCTCATGTCACACATCACACTAGTTGTAACTTGAAACACATGTACACAGTCAAATACACAATTTAACTAGACTAATTAACCCGCTAATTTACGTGTTTAACTAAAGCACATCACGCAATTAAGCCATAAAACAGATTTAAGGGTCAAGGGTATCACATTCTGGGTTTCAAACTTTTGGAGATTTGTAGCACTCTCAAGCCAAATGTAGACATAAGGTCGGTATGAGGAACCAACTTGAGCCTACTGGCTTCCCTCAGGGGGACCAAACGACAATTTTGAAGGTATCTTCTACCTTTTTAGTTTGAAATAGGGTTATGCCTAATATCTAGAATATAAGTGAAAAGTGGATGGATTTAGACTTGGTTTAGTGGCATTAAGCTCTGTAAACTACAATTTTCTCAAGACCCATGTGGTTTAGGCCTTGAAAAAAAAAAAGATTTTTCTAGTGTTTTGAGGCTCGAGGGTGATGGATTGTGATGGCTACGGATGAGAATAGGCTTGTATGGATGCAAGAAGCTCTGGAGAGTGAGGAGAGAATGTAACCCTGATGAGCGCATAAACGTTTACATAAGCGCCCCTTAATTTATCCATGCTAAGTCCATTTACATCGTTACTTTGGGTTTAATGCTTTGTTTTATTTGTGTTGCAGGTATTTGGACGCTTTGGTTAAAAGAGTGCATTTACTCGATTTCGGAGCAAAGTCCAGTGCCGAATAATAATTGGGTTGGGCCTTACCGAATATACTCCTACTGTCCATGTTTTAGAATTGGAATTGGCAAGATATATTACAATGCATGTACATGTCTTTGTGGGCCAGCGCTTATTATCAATTGGAGTGTTTTGACTAAGAGTTGGACCAAAGAAAAAGGAAAAGGCTTTCCTAATTCAATTCGGGGCAGCACTGGTGTGGACGCCCCTATGAGGTGCTATCGATTCGGAGTCGCCAACCGGGTTTTAGCGGATTGTCCCCGAGGAACCGAACTCGATTGACTCGTGCCTCATTTAATGGATAAGGATTATTGGCCAGTCATCACCATACTATCTTAGGTTTGGGAGCTCAGTTACGAGAGGGGAAGGGTTTTACGGCACCCCCCTCGCCCGGTTCGAAGACCGGCCTCTACTTGACTTCTGTGGGATTACGTGAAATGAATGCAATTCAACCATGAACAAATACAAGGGATGAGGGATGGGAAGCCAAATAATGACATTAAACACGACAATGGATTACGGTATATGCTTGTGCGTTGTGATCTATATGAGCGATGATGATATGCAAATATAATCTAACTAGGACAACAAACAACAGAGAACAGAGTTAGTACATGATTAACAGTGACAAAATAACTCAAAATAACACCACAAATTACTGTGAAGCAGGTGAAGCAGAACCAATCTGATCCTTCACAACAGCTTGAGCGCTCAAGGGATGAGTTTGAGCGCTCAAAGCCTTCTCACTCACTCATGCTTCTAATGACTCTGGTTTATTGAAAACATGACTTGATCACCATTGTTTACTCAAAAAACAACATTTAAATTGCTAAACAAGATGACATAATCGCATAATCATGGGTTTAAAGCTCATTCATGAACCAAAATGAGGCAAACAATACAGAAGGAATGAAGATTCAATGTTTTAAAGCCTTTCATAATACTTAAAGTGCCATGAACAAGCTGAAATGAGAGAGAGATTTGATTGGATCAGAAAATACAGTTTGAGCGCTCAAAGGGGTGCATTGAGCGCTCAAACCATTTACTGGATTTGAGTGCTTTTGTCCCATTTTGCCCTCATTTGGACCATAAACAAGTTCAACATGATATATGATGAAACATAAGAGATTGAAACTTCATAAGCATGAATAAAATAAACTTGAGGTGTCCACACTAGTGGGAAATGAGTATTGGGCCATGCATAAGCATGATTAGAGTGAGAGGGGGAGAGGATCAGGTTGGCTTAGCGACAACAACAACAACAACAACACACACACACACACACACACACACACACACTGCATTGAACCAGAAACAAATCACAGACTTGAAATAAATGAAAGCAAATATGGACCACAACAGTGTTTGAGCGCTCAAAGAGAGTGTATGAGCGTCAAGCACCATTTCAGGGGTTATAGGTTTTTGTAACTTCTGACCACTTTTTGATGTTGGTATAAACTGAAATCATCTCTTCATTGTTTAGAAGTATGTAATACTTCTAGTCATTTCACAAAACTGCATCAACATTTGTTTAATGATAACCAACATCATTCCTATGGCTTTTGAGGTCTTTGATCGATGATCAAGAACAAGATAAGAAGATTTAAGAGAATATATACCCAGCAAAAGCCATGAGAAGGAGGATACTAACATCAAACATGATCAGAAACTACAAAAAATTGAGAAGAGCTAAAACAGTTTGACCGCTCAATGTAAGGACATTGAGCGCTCAAGCCATCTTGAGCTGAGATTTTTGAAATCAGTTTTTCTTGGACATTTAAGACCTTGTGAGTCCATTAGAGGTATAGAGGACCTCCATGAACCCACTGGTCTCCCTCAGGAACACCAACCCATAACTTTCACATGGATTTCTACCTTTTGGCTTTGATTTGGGCTTGAACTTGTGGTTTTGATAGATGGATGAGTATTGGCTGGGTTTGTGGACACAATGTGGGTAGTTTAGGACAAAATGTGATGAATATGGGTTGGCTTGAACTAATTTTGAATGGATGATGGTGTATCCTAGTGAGAGGATTTGAGTATCAAGTGAGTTTTGCTAGTTTGAGATGATTGAGCTTCAATAGATGGGTCAAATGGATTGAAAGGTGCTGGACATAAAATTCTAGAGAGAGGATGATGGTTCAGAGTGTAAGGGAGTGTCTAACCTCTATAAATGAGGTGAAAGGGTGGGTTTTATAGAGGTAAATGGGGGGGAGAAATGGGTTTAATTGAAATGGAGGGCCTACCAAGATAATTTAGGCCCTCCCTGGGGTCTACTGTAAGCATGCGAGCAACAAAAAAATGGCTTAGTGGATGCCATGCAGTCAGAATCTCATCATTAGATACCCTGCCAGCAACAAACTGGACAGGGTTTGAGCGCTCAAATTCCTTTGAGCTCAGGGGTTGATCTTGAGTTGTTTTGGTATTTTGAGGGGTATTTTGGTCATTTGGGTTGGTTTAGGTTATTTAGGAATGGTTTGGGGTGATTCATGGTGGTTTGGAGCAAGTTCAAGCCTTCTTCTCAACCTCAAGGTATTCACGGGTGGTTTTCTCATCATCGGGAGTGCTTGGCAAGTATCCCAGGTCAAAATCGGGGTGTCTACAACTAGTTTTTGGCTTGGGGAACACTCTACACATAGGATTATAAAGGGAAGCAACAGACCCGATCGAAGAAGGATTGGAAAAGAAATAGAGGCTACAACTCACGGCTGAGAGCAATTCAATCACCATGCTCGGCTGAACACCCATCTAGGGGGAAGATGAAGCCCCAATCCAAGTAATGTTTATTTATGTATAGGATTTAGTTTCTTATTCGGATCAATTGTTTAATTAAGAACTCTTTTCATTACATATGAATGAAAGTACTTTACTTCTTCCATTATGTTGAGTATTTGTGAGCTCAACACAAATACCGAGTTAATCAATAGTTTTCACTGATTGTGCTTGGGTGACTGAGATGGGTTATGCTCGTAAGACGAGCCGTGCCACTGGACAGGCCGTGAAAGAGACGGGTTGTACCAGCGAGACAGTCCGTGCTATGGGATAGGCCATGCTTGTTGGCAACGCAATAATCTTCTTGACAAATTATAATTCGATTAGAAACCTAGCTTATGCATATATTCGTTGCCCGGTCGGAGTGGATTCGGAACCCTAGATTCCCTCTCCATCAGTTTTCACCCAATTTAATTACTATTTTTCCTTAGATAATTAAGTTCATAATCAACACCGGTCAATCAATCTTTTTCTGAATTAAATTAGAAACCAATAGAAACTAGCGTAACTCAACCAATCTGTCTTCGTGGATCGATACTCGGACTTAGCCACTATTCTCTAGAGTAGTAGTGAATTCTAAGTTTTTATAAATATATTTTTGACTTGGCACAACACAGTCAAAACCCGAAATGGGTGTGCAAGTAGGGTATTTATAGGTGATTTTTAGGAGGGAAAATGGGGTTTAAATTTAAAATAGTGGGTTAGGGGTCAAGTAGAGGTCATTAGGGGGTAGAGGTTAAATGTTTCGGCTATTGAGGAGCCGGATTCGCAGGGAATCCCATCATTTCTGCCAACCTGCAGCACCTGCAAAAAGTTGCTCTCAGGCAGGCAGTTTGAGCACTCAAAGAGGTTGTGAGAGGATTTTGGTTTTGGGGAGGTTTGGTAGGTTTCAAGCATTGTTTGGCTTATGAAAATTAATATTATCCTACAAATAGTGAGGAAGGAAATGGAGCTGTTGTTGTCCCAGGAATACATTTTGTTGTTTTATGTAAATACTGTAAATACATGGTTTTTGTAAGAATGTTTTTTTTTAAAGACTCGTTTATAAAAATGTTCACTTTGCTTCTGATGTATAAATTTTTTTAAAGTAATTATATTTAAAAATACTTTTCAGAAAGAGGCCTGGATGAGCTGTAGGACTCATCGGCCGGTCACGAGGTCTGATCGATCTTAGAAATCGGGTTGTGACAACTCGACCTTGTCTTCCCCCATGTCCTAGGAGCGACATGCTCTAAGCAGGACAATTCAACTTTTTTACCAAAAGATCCACAAAATCTTTTGTATTCATTTTTATTCTTTAAAATTGTACCGCAAGCTTCCTAGGGCCTGCCGACAACAAGTTTTCTGCTCCAAACGAGAATTTTCAACTTTTTCCAAAAACGATCCTTGTAATCATCTAAACTCATTTTAGCGTCGACACTCTTTGAAAACGTTCCGGGGTCTCCTATTTGCCATTGTCGACTCCAGACTCACCTTTTTCAAACATTCTCTAGCGAGTCCTGGTGGTCCTTCAAATATATTTTTAACTTCACAACTAATTTTGAATCGTCCCAGAACCTCCCAGAGGTCATTTTTCGGCCCCAAACATATTTTTTCGAACTTCCCCCATTAGAGTCCTTGTAGTCTCTCAAATAGGTTTTTATGTCTCAAAACCTTCTCGCTGATCGTTATTGTTTTACCCTAGCGAGTCGATGTATCTTTAAATCTTCCTTTGTATTATTAACTTCTCCAAAACTTCAGTTTGTAAACTGTCCCCTATAGCGAGTTGTATTCTTTTCTCCCCAACGGTGTACGTTTGAACTACTAGTGATTTGATTCTTGTAAGACCGGAGATACATAGGCAGCCGTGAGACTAGGCTTGGTTACAATCTTACTTTTTTAAATGTCTCTCCAATAAAGTTGTTAGTGCTCATATTATTATTATTTTTGTTCTTCTCATCATCATTGGGAAAGCTTTTCACTCGTTGTTTTTAGAGAATTTATTCCGAGTACCGAAAGGGTAGGGTAGGTTGATCTAGCTTCCATGCTCGTAATATTGAATTCCCAAATCCTTTCTTCTTTAATTTTGTAGACCACAACACTAAGTCATTTCTAAAAACAAAATTGGGTCTTAACTTGAGAAATCTTTCTTTTCAAAACACCCCCTGAAACACTTAAACTCTTTGGCACGTGGCGATTTAGAGTTTATTTTTTCTTCAAAATAAGCTCAGACCACAGCTATAAAACCCATTTTTATAAAACAACGTCGCATTTGGTATAACTTGGATCGCTCGACTCGATTTTTCACAAAACCCCTTTTTCTCCAAGGAAGAAAAACCCATGGTCGAAATACCGGGCACGACAATTTCTAGGCATGAGACTTGTAGCTTAGTTGACTTTGGGTCAAGCAGGTAATGGCAAGCAGCTACGCTGCTTCATTCAAGCCGGAAGATCCTGAGAAAAATTAACTTACAACTTTTTCGAAACTTGTTAGAGCATTTTCACCTGCTTATGACCCAACTTTGCGCTGTAGAAAGGATTGTCCGAAGCACAGGGCTAGGTCGTGTGTAGCATGATACCTGGAAGTCCGAGGTCGAATCCACAGGGACCGAAAGCGGCAAGGCGTGAGAGTTGACTTGCAAATGAGTTTTCGGCATTAGGATGACCAACTTTTTCTTTGTGATTAGGGGGTAGATTCTCTTAACTTTGAGAATGACTAACGATTATGGAATTTAGAAAATGATTCAACTAAGGCAAAGTCTAGGGGTTCATAACAACTATAACCAAGGTTAGTCCGTTCCTCTCTTGATAACCGGCTCAGGATCATACTCAAATGATCCCAAACGAAAGATTCGGAAAATAAAATCAATTTTTACTAGAAAAGGTGGTCAATAAAGATTAGGATTTTTTAAGCCATTTGACAAACATTTAGATTGACATCGCTCTAAGCATCACACGTGTCAAGGATAATGAACCTTTGGCTACGAGTGATCAAAGAGATTAACAAACCCAAATTTTGACACATAAAAATGAACTTAACACTTTATGAAACAAGAGATGTTTGCTTTATAACGAGAAGAACGAATTAAACCTAAGTCATGGAGTGTTAATCACACCATGACCGGCCCTGGAACGACTACTCAAACATGGTAATGAAAATCATGACTAGAAATATAAAGGAAATAAAGGACATGATTTAAACGGAAATAAACTTAATTTATATAAAGATCCAACGAGTAGCTACAACATTAACAAAAGTGAAAATAGCATACGACATAAACTTACACGAGTACTTGAAGGATTAAAGCTTGAAAGCTATAGAGTTTTAGCTCTAGAAACTAAATTAAAGCTAAAGAGAGAAAGAGAGAAAGAGGGGGAGAGAGAGAGAGAGAGAGAGAGAGAGAGAGAGAGAGAGAGAGAGAGAGAGAGGGAGTTGGCTATTTATATACAAGCTACAAACTCTCTCACAAAATATCCCATACATACCTATAAATGGAAAGCCATAAAGTAGCTAAAAGTTGTCGAAAATGGGTTGGGTATCGATACGAAAGAGTCGAGGTATCGATACCAATGCATTATAAAAATTCCCCGAAGCAAGCTGGGTATTGATACCCTTCGTTCTGTTCAGCTAGTACATAAAAGGTATCGATATCGATATCGAGGCCCTTAAACTAGATTCTTCTTCGTTTGTCACCCCTTGACCTTGTGTGCTTCTGGACTTCTTCCAAAGCACTTCCAAGCATCGTGCGAGCTTTGGAAAGGGTAGCACTTGGTCTCGTAGACACTTTCGCCCGTTTTACCTAAACTCAAACAAAAACACACTTTGTGGGCAATATCAAATATAAACGAGAGTTAAATGCATGCAAGTGTGACAAAACGAGGGATATAGGCACTCAATTATGCAATGTTGTGTGCCTATTATCAACCAATCAAACGCCTCAAGGTCACCTTTTCTTCCCGAGCAAGTTTGAAATACGTTTGACCTCATTCCCCCATACGGGGGATACATAGCAGCCATGACCAGATTCGGTCACTTTTCTTTTAATGAAGGTCAATCCTCATTTTTTGAAAATTCGTAACAAGACTTACATAGAAATTCGTCCCTACGTGCAGACAATGTGATTTTTCGTGGCAATATGAAATACGTAGGCATGCCTATTGTGAGTAGTCAATTCCCTAGGAAGCCACAATTGTTAATAAAATGAACTAACTCTAGTCTTGGGCGTGACATCTCCTAGTCAAGGCAACCCTTTTGCCCCTCCAAATTAATACCACCCGTGAGCTTTAACTCCTTACGGTCTATTTGGCTGAGGGATTTGGCCCCGGATTTGTGAAGCGGCCTCATTACAAATCCAGGCCTCACCTCTAATTCGGTCTTTGGGTACCCTTTTCCTCCCCTAGACTAATTTATTGTTGGGACTACAAATCCACCTAGGATTTGTGAATGTCACACCCTCAATTTTCAACCTCAATAAATATACATTTTTAATAGAAATACCCCACAACATCATCCATAAATATCCAAAAGTCACCTCACATTGTCTAGGTTCATTACACACAACTAGTCTACTCGAATACCCATACCCATGGTAGATACATAAGTTAAAAGTGTTTAAATCATTACATTAAACCAATTTCAAAAGGGAGATGAAATAATAGAGTTACATATTTATCTTCCAAAAATATAGTTCACGAGATAAAATGGTAACTCCTTAATACGTGCTCTTCAAATCCATTCAAGCACTCCAAGCAACCCCAACCGAGATTCACGGGCCTCGTTACCAATGCCTCAGGATTCACCAAACAGTGGCCCGAGTAATCACAACTAATTTCAAATCCAACATTATCCATTTAAAGTATTTTGTGTCCCTCAAGTGTCCATCGTATGTCCATATCAAAACATTATCCATTTTTCGTTCAAAACCATGTGCATCATTGGTTACGTCTCATTGTCACGTGCCTAATGTTCAAGGGCAAGCATAACCGTCATGGGATTCAAGGAAACACTTAACCGTACGAGGATTTCATTAGAAATGATTATTTCAACACGATATGGAGTATACATGATGAGCATTTCAAGTACACGGTCAAACGAGTCATCCATAGGTCAAGGAAGGTCAAACGGGACTTGAAATCACAAAATAGCAAAATAGGGAGCCACTGGATGAATTCCGTCCGTCCGGACGGGACAGAGAAAGGGGTGAAAAACTGCTCCATATTCAAATTTTAGGGGATTTCAGCCCAAGAAGTTTGAACAATTTTTTTTTTAAAGGAAATGCATCAAAACATGTCAAAACCACTAAGAGAAGGTAGAAATAAACCCCTACCTTAAGATCTATGCTCCCACAAGCTCCAATCAAGATAAATTGAAAACCCTAGCCTCCAACTTCTCTCCAACTAAAAACTTGACCTTCCCAAGTGATTGCAAGCGAAACCCAAGCTCCAATAGCATAAATATGAATGAGGGTGAGTGATCTATGGAGAGATTGAGTTAGGAGAGTGTATTTGGGTGAGTGGAGAAAATTGTAGAGAGAGAGGGAGGGGAGTGGACCGGTGGGGGTGGGAGGGAGAGAAGATGATTTCTCTCTTTTCTCTCATGCCTTATATACTCCAATTTTGAATTATTACACCACACACTCCTATAATGACTTGTGGGTTACCTAAATGTCCCATTTCAAAGCATTTCACACATTTACCCACTTTCAAGTTCTAAAATGTGATTTCACATCATTTCCATCTTTTATTCAAGAAGATTTTTTGTAAAATTCGGGTCTTTACAGTGAAGCGCTCATCTATCCCTGTCGTTATCAAATCCGACTGTGGTCGATTTTGCCCCTCCAAATCCACCCCCTTTTCCCGTCCAAATCAACCACAAGCAAAACATAAAACAAAGAAGAAATCCAACAACAGCAAAACCCAAAACCAATTTTATGGATAATTTTTCAATTTAATCAACAGAGTGCAAAAAATCGGCCATTCCGGTGGGTTTTGGACATTACCAGCGAGTTCCAGCTTCACAATTTGCATGTTGCATATCACAAAAATCGAAGAAGGAACATCGTAGCATGGTCGATCTCACTTGAAGCTGTATCTTGCTTCACAGGATCTTGTTCTTGGTAGAGATGAGGGACCTTCCAGGGCAATTCAACGAGATGAGGAACCAACCCTCTTGCACACACGCGCATGCGCACACAAACACACACAGATAGATAGATAGAGAGAGAGAGAGAGAGAGAGAGAGAGAGAGAGAGAGAGAGAGAGAGAGAGAGAGAGAGAGAGAGAGAGAGAGAGCAAAAGGGAAGGAAGAGTGCAAAATGGAAGGCATAGTATCAAGTGAATATCTTTGGTATTGGAGAAAGCAACCGATTTCTTTTAAGTACTAATAAATGTTAGTGATTTTCATTTCAGACTAATAGCTTTGCCAATGAACCTAGATGGTTTCGTTAAATGTACATATAATCATATAGAAATGTTCATGTATGACGATGGATCATGCCATTTTCTAATTGTTGTCTTAAATGACAACAAAGGGAGTACTAATGTTGATTCAAATCACGATTCTTAATCTAGTCGTGTAGGGCAATTACCAATCATCGCCCACACTTGTTCGAACACAAACAAACCAAGATCAACAATTTCACTCATTTTCAAGCCCAAAAAATATTTCATTACAACTTCCAATCCAACACACCAGCCGTGTTATTCTGTAACAGTACCCAATTCATAATACTTGCTTAACGTTTATAACGAGACATAAAATCCTGACATACTTTATTAATTTAGAACTTTCTTGCCTTGTAGATGCACATTCAAGCCCAGATTGTTCTGACCCACTCCTCAACGTAAATGTTTATGTATAGACATACAACTACCAATAACAAATCGAAAAATTACACAATAGTCCTACAACTTGCCAAATGTCACACAACCCCCCATGAAATTATTTGTGACAATAATAATAATAAAACACTACTTAGATGTCTTTTGTCCAAAAAAGTTGGCTTAATTTTTTTTTTTTTTGCGTTTGTTAGTTTTGTATCGATTTTTTGTATATTATTGGTTTGTCTGGACGAGAGGAATCCAAAAAGGTAAAAGATTATGACTAGAACTCTCAATTTTTAAAAAAAGATCGAAAATGTGTAAAAAACTGTCTTTTTAGCTTATTTTTGTCTTTATTCATAAAAATTTAAGCTTCGATCATAATTTTTTACTTTTTTGATTCCTCTCGCTGAGACGGACCAATATTACACAAAATGTTGACGCAAAACTAAAAAATACAAAAAAAATCAAAAAAAAAAAATAAGCCAACTAACTTTTTAGGCCAAAACACATCTTATATAATATACAGAAGGGTCACTTTACCACCTAATATAATGTATAATCGTACTTAAAACTAACTAAGTAATTAACGGGCAAGAGGCCCTGCGCGTGCACGGGGGAGGTTACCAGCTGAAAAGGTTAAACGAATGGAGCTTTGAATAGCATATTCCCCCACATGTTTGATAGCCTTACGTTTCTGATCTTTTACATAAGCAACCCCACGCAGCGGGCCACTGACTGCTCTTGCGTATCTCAGCACAAAAAGAGCTCACATCCCAATGGCGAAACAAGAAAGAAATATGATTCTCTACGGTTCCAAATTCGGACTGTAGCATGCAGTCCGCGAGATGCGGGCCATCTTGGATCTGCCTCGTCATCGGAGCCATACATACAATTAGGGTTTGTTCTCTTACACATTTTTTCAATAAAATCTCACATTTTATCACATTTCAATCTCAACACATAAAATATAAAAATGATTTTATGAGATTTTCATAAAATCCTCCTAAAATCTATAGGAAAACCACTACATTTTATCATTTGGAAAACAACTCTATTTTATCATCCCTCCATAAAATGTTCATTTTATGAAAATTTCATAAAATGTACCTAAAATCTATAGAAAAGAACAAGCCTTTAAATGGAAATTAAACATTAAAAAATCAAGCTTTCCGTTCAAAGCATTATGGCCATCTCAAACACGAATGATCTCCATACCGCTAGTTTATTTATTTTAATCTTTTTGTAATAGTGTCCTAATACAACTTATGTACTAGTTTCAGATTGTCATAAAAAAAAAAAAACTGATCGGATACAACAATGCTAGGGGTACACCACATGTGTACCCCAAACAGGGGCGGACAAGGGGGTGCTTGGGGGTGTTCGGCCCCCGCACTCCCCCCAATTTTAGACATATTTTTAGTACACTTTTAGATTTTTTTGTAAAATTACTGAAGAGTGACCCCCGCAAATTAGGCAAAAATGGCGATCCTGCGTCCGCCACTGACCCCAAATGTACACCACTTTGAGGTGGCAAATGAAGAGAAGTCCAATGTGCTCACCTCGAAAAATGGCCTCTCTCATTTCGTTTTTAAATCTTAGGGTGGTTTGCGTTTAAGTCTGCTCTGATACCCCTAGCATTGTTGGATGTTGGATGGTGGAATGCATTGGAAAACTACAGGGTGGAATGCATTGAGAAAACTACAGGGTAGTATCGATTAGAAGCCACAGAGGATGAAAACAACAACTCTGGTGGACCCCACCCACCTCAGCTCCATGCAATTCATCACCGCACACGTATCCCATCCCAACCTCGAGAGGGTCCATGGCAGTAAGCGCCCACTAGATCACTACTACTTCACTCTCTCTCCTGTCACGTTTCTCTTGGCACCTTGAACTCGGGAATTCTACTTCGATCCGTTCTCTCTCTTCTATCGTCTCTCTCTCTCGTCTATAGAAAAAACCCTAGAAAATGGTAAACACTCTGTCTGGTATTCGACTCCCTCATGCGCCGTTTGCGTACAAGCACTCAGCTGGATCGAGCTCTATTGGCGATCGAAACAATACCCAAGTTTCCCTTTTGTTCAAGAAACATTCCTCTTCGCGTACTCTCTCACTCTCTCTCTCTCTCTCCCTCCATGAATATATATGTGTATGTATTCACCCATTGACGTAAACACGTTTATTTTATACTTGATGCAGAGTATCTTATGTGTTTATTTGGATGTCTAGTCTGTAATGATCGATCCTATTTAATTCAGAGTGGTAGTTTTGATTGGAGAATAAAGTTCCCTTTGTCTTAATTAATTTTTTGGTGTAGCACTTTGCGTGAATTTTTGAAGCGTTAAGGCTGTGTTTGGGCTTTCTGAAAAAATCCGCTTTTCATCTTTGGGATAAAATAGCATCAAAAAGCAGCTTTTAGCTAAAAGTCACTTAACAATGCCCTTTTTCCTTTTATCCAAAAGCTAGCCTATACAGCATAGATTCTCTTGGTTGACATTTCTAAAGAAAACCAAAAAGGCAAAAGACTGGCTTTCTCAAAACATTCCAAACACAGCCTTAACCGGCCTTGTATCCTCTGGCTGACCTCCTCCACCTTTTGCCTTGTTGAAAGCCCTTGCACTCCTTTTATAATTCTGGAATTATCATTGAGGAAAAGAACCAATAGAAGAATTGTAGTTCTGTGTCAGTGTTGCAACAACCGCAACATTAGAAACTGGAGTACTCTTTCTCTGTGTTTGATCCTTGGCAACATGAATTTTTCTGCTTCCATAAGTAACACGAGCTCTTCAAGTTTTAATTGCTGGCTTAAAGAAGTTGAATTCATTTGGTAAGTCGTTTAGAGCACCTATTGGTGGACCAGCTACATTTAATCAGGGTTGGCCTTGACTTTTCCAGGGCGTAATGCGAACTTAAAACACAGGGCTCTCTGTATGAATTCTTAAGAAGAAATATGAAGTAGATAAATCAACTTTTCAAAAACAAATACAAGTATTCAACAAGAAAAAATCTTACCGTCAAGTTTTAACAAGTAGAATAAACTAGGTTGATTTGTCTTCTAGGTTCTTTTTCATATAATGGTTTGTTTGTATCTGTTGTTTTGTTAAATACAATACAATGCAAATGCTGTGGTTTAGTCGTATTTGTTGATAAATTTATACGCTATGCAGGGAGGCGTGTTGAAATAAGACCGTGCAACAAGGTCAATCACGAATTTTGTCTGAACTAGAGGTACTCCCTCCTTGAACAAACAATATTGAGAAAACTCTCAAATTTTCATTAATAATCATAAACAACTCCCTTGCCCTAAGGCTTACATCAATTATTTATACTAGCAGCAACCCTAAAACTAAAAAGGAAATAAAATACTAGCTAGCAACCCTAATTCTTGTATAACAAGAAAACATAAAATAGGAAACTGAATCAACCTAAAATTAAGAAACTAAATAACTCCATACTAGTAATCTCCTAACAAAATACTAAATTTGAAATAGTAAAATAAATTCTAATAAACTGCTAGTTTTCCAAAATCTGATCTGCATCATTCTCTCCGGCTTGAAGAAACTCGTCATCGAGTTTATACAGTAGAAGTCGCCGAATCTTGTCCGCATTAATCTTGTACTTCAAGTTGATTTTTTCGAACCTAAACTTCGCAAATGAATCTTGAAATTGTGAAGGAATAATTTTCATTAATAAAACAAATTCACCTTCCTTCTGGATCAAAACAAATGAACTTTTAGTGTCTTCAACAAATTCCCCAAATGGATCAACATATTCGTTAGTACTCTTGTCAACTTCACTGTCTTCAAGCTTTTCATAAGAATCGAATTTAATTGATTCTTCTACATCTGTTTCCAACAACGCCAACATAGAAACCACATTTTTTTGCAGCTTTTTCTGATTTTCTGTAATTTTCTTCACCGGTTCTTCGTAAAAAACTGGTGGCTTACTCCAATCCACTACTGGATCTGGAATATTATTTGTAGTTAAAGGCCACTCAATGGTAGCCTCCATTGTTCTCCCCCTTGGCTGATAGTTACCCGCCAAAGGTTTGGTGATAGAAACGTCATCCGACACCTCTTTCGGAAACCGAGGTATAACAAGACGACAGCGAGGTAGATTCCCCCCAACAGTTAGGGCAACAACCTGATCGGCTAAGGCGACGAACGCATCCGACAAATGTTGTTCTAATTGTTGGAATCGTGCCTCTTTTCGTGCTTCTCGTGCGGCTTTACTTCGTTCATACGCATCTTCAGCAACATCATAATGACCATAACGAACTCCTTGTTGCGCCATGATCCGGAATCAAGCGCAAGCTCTGATACCAACTGATGCAGAGAGGCGTGATGAAATAAGAACGCGCAACAAGGTCAATCACGAATTTTTGTCTGAACTAGAGGTACTCCCTCCTTGAACAAACAATATTGAGAAAACTCTCAAATTTTCATTAATAATCATAAACAACTCCCTTGCCCTAAGGCTTACATCAATTATTTATACTAGCAGCAACCCTAAAACTAAAAAGGAAATAAAATACTAGCTAGCAACCCTAATTCTTGTATAACAAGAAAACATAAAATAGGAAACTGAATCAACCTAAAATTAAGAAACTAAATAACTCCATACTAGTAATCTCCTAACAAAATACTAAATTTGAAATAGTAAAATAAATTCTAATAAACTGCTAGTTTTCCAAAATCTGATCTGCATCATTCTCTCCGGCTTGAAGAAACTCGTCATTGAGTTTATACAGTAGAAGTCGCCGAATCTTGTCCGCATTAATCTTGTACTTCAAGTTGATTTTTTCGAACCTAAACTTCGCAAATGAATCTTGAAATTGTGAAGGAATAATTTTCATTAATAAAACAAATTCACCTTCCTTCTGGATCAAAACAAATGAACTTTTAGTGTCTTCAACAAATTCCCCAAATGGATCAACATATTCGTTAGTACTCTTGTCAACTTCACTGTCTTCAAGCTTTTCATAAGAATCGAATTTAATTGATTCTTCTACATCTGTTTCCAACAACGCCAACATAGAAACCACATTTTTTTGCAGCTTTTTCTGATTTTCTGTAATTTTCTTCACCGGTTCTTCGTAAAAAACTGGTGGCTTACTCCAATCCACTACTGGATCTGGAATATTATTTGTAGTTAAAGGCCACTCAATGGTAGCCTCCATTGTTCTCCCCCTTGGCTGATAGTTACCCGCCAAAGGTTTGGTGATAGAAACGTCATCCGACACCTCTTTCGGAAACCGAGGTATAACAAGACGACAACGAGGTAGATTCCCCCCAACAGTTAGGGCAACAACCTGATCGGCTAAGGCGACGAACGCATCCGACAAATGTTGTTCTAATTGTTGGAATCGTGCCTCTTTTCGTGCTTCTCGTGCGGCTTTACTTCGTTCATACGCATCTTCAGCAACATCATAATGACCATAACGAACTCCTTGTTGCGCCATGATCCGGAATCAAGCGCAAGCTCTGATACCAACTGATGCAGAGAGGCGTGATGAAATAAGAACGCGCAACAAGGTCAATCACGAATTTTTGTCTGAACTAGAGGTACTCCCTCCTTGAACAAACAATATTGAGAAAACTCTCAAATTTTCATCAATAATCATAAACAACTCTCCTGCCCCAAGGCTTAAATCAATTATTTATACTAGCAGCAACCCTAAAACTAAAAAGGAAATAAAATACTAGCTAGCAACCCTAATTATTGTATAACAAGAAAACATAAAATAGGAAACTGAATCAACCTAAAATTAAGAAACTAAATAACTCCATACTAGTAATCTCCTAACAAAATACTAAAATTGAAATAGTAAAATAAATTCTAATAAACTGCTAGTTTTCCAAAATCTGATCTGCATCAGGTTTTGGTTCGAACCCCATTAGAGCAAAGAGAAAATAATGCTTTTAGCATGATCCGTACCGGTAATCAAAAGCTAAAAGACTAGAAGCAACAAGTACGGCACAACACTTGTGATAAATTGCGGTAAATATTGAATATATAATGGTTGCCATGAAGGGCCCCCTTTTGTAAAACATTCTGAGGACTAGAGCAAATGCAGCAGCTGCTTTAGCTCAGGGCCGGTAGTCTATATACCTTGTGTGAATACTCTTGGATGTCATCTATTTTAGGCTCCTGTGCTCTTCTGAATATGGAATAACTTGCGGTTTAGATCATCAATATATGAATGTGAAAGTGAATCAAACCTATTCCCCAAAGTATTGCAGACCTTATGATCATGTGAGGAGGGATCATTGATGAAATTGTGACTGTAAATACATGATAATAGGTGAATGTTGATTGAATTTAATTTCTGGATGTGGTGCATGACGTTGAGCTTAATCTGTGACTTCTGAAGCTGGACAAGAAATCGAACCATCTACATTTCCTAGTCCTACATTAGTACTCCATTGGTTTTGAAATATTATTCTTCCACATAATGTATGCGTTGGAATAAAGTTTTATGGCGACAAATGATTGAAATTAGTAATGAGAATCACCAGTGGTCATGGAATTGTCACTGTTGCATTTACGGCAGCAGTTGACGAAGCAAATGGATCTGGATCGTGAGCTTATGATGTTTTTCGGTGGCACTCTTATACCATTAGGAAATACAAATGAACTCGGATTGCTTTTTCATTACTCAGAGGATAGATTCAAGCCTTTGTTTATAACCATGCCGTAAACTCCTAATTAGTAAACACGTTAGTTACACTGACTAATATACTTTTAACTGCCTGACAATTGAAAGTTAGCTTAATTGCCTTTGTTACCCTTGGCCTCTTTGTTCACAAGTACCAGGGGGAGAGTGGGTGTTGGGCATCATTGATCTGAAAGCATATCACATACAATGATGGGGTTAGTGTCATGCAACCTCTCAAATTGTACCCATATGTGCGGTACCGTAATGGGCTTATCAGTGTATGTGCCTTTTTAAAATGGGAATTTATGATCAAGTAATGTCATGTTGAGTGAAATACATATTCTCTGTCTTGATTTGCAAGAAGAAAATGTGTCCAGACTCCAGGTATAGTACCACGCAGGCAATTCTCTCGTTGATATCAGTGTGGGTTGGACTTGCTATATCAGATATATGGAAATTAGGTGTTTGCTTTGCTCTGTTCTGTTGTATTGAATTAAATGTAGTTGTCCTCTAATCAAAGCAATTTCACTGATTATCAGCATCCACTTAAACTGTTATGTAATTGTTTAATGGTGGCGAAGAACTTTGGCTTATCCTTTGACTTGAAAAAGAAGAATTATGCACTTGCAAGATGCAATATTAAAAAAAGAATGAAAACATCACCTACTACTCTGGCAGTATTCATCTAGCTATACTTATGTTTCTTACTAAGAATGCCAAGTATGTTTTGCCCGGGAGCTAATTTGGTGCTAGTTTGTAGGGATGATATTCGCGGTTAAGTCTTCATACGATTCGGACTCCTCATCTTCTGTTGTTGCAGCATCAGAGAAAGTGTTAGTTCCAGGTGTCCATTGTGATGGCTCTTCGTCCTCAACAGATCAATTAGAAGTGGCTGACACAGTTTCAACGGATACACAGGTATGCAAATGTCGATGTCGTATACATGTGTATTTAGCTCTCTCGTACCAGATAAATTCTCTAAGACCTATATACATGCTAGATTTCCGATGCCTTGTGCGTCCTCTGGTTTCCTCTGTGTATGGCCAGTTTTATTCAACTCTGACAGATAACCAATGTACCTTAACCCTTGTGCTACTATAGTGCATTCGATGATGTGTTCAACAGAATTACCAATGTGGAGACTCAAACGATTATGTCTTAGTATTTCTTGGTCAGCTAAGAACTCTTGAATAACATTGTATGGCCTTGTAATTTTATTGGGTTGTGAGTGGATATAAAACTTGATTTCAGATCCTTCTTTCAAAACTCCCTCAACTTTCTTGGAATTGAAAACACACTTCTCTAAATCTTAAACTAGTACTTTGAGCTTGGTATATGCTTAGGCTATTTGCCAAAAGAAGAGAAGGGCACGGAAACATTTATTGAAAGGTTTGGTTCTTTAGTTCAGGCAAATGCAACTTTTCTGTTTCAAAGTAATCTCATTGTCCTATTTTATCCTTACGTGCTTAAAATTAAGTGACATCAAAAGGTCTTGAGATGGTCTCCCTCGAAGGATTGTTAGTATATGCTTATTCACGTCAAAGCATTTTAAGGCTTCTATGTTGCTCTCTTTGGCTTGCCGTACATTTAGCGGGCTGCTAGATTTATGCATGCTTGCCCAAAGTAGAGTAGCTTCCATGACTTCTTGGTATCTCCATGCTTTCGGGTGAGGCTATGGGAGATCTGGGAAATCTTTTGTCTTTTGAGTAGAGGGAGGCGATGATTTTCAGAGTTTTAGACACTTTGCTTCCACCTTTGTACATTTGGCACAATCCAACTTATTACATGACATTGTTGCTGCAACTTAAAGTGATGCTATTTTTCCCTCTCCCACAGTTTTAGTACATGACTAATAGACTTGATATGTTTATGGCTGTTGCAATTTTTGGATATCCTTCCATTTGTATGAAGGTATTTTACTGCACTCTTTGTACAATTCATAGACAGTATAATTGTTATTGAATAATTTTGTTAACATAGACCGCCATCCCACCTATGTAGGGATACCACCTTGGGTCTAAAGGTGTTGAAAGGCAAAACTTTTGTTGTTAGAAATTTATACTAAAAGCCATGATTTTATGTAATGGATTAATATTTAATTAGTTAATTATTAATCAATTTATCCCTTTTTGATGAGAATCTATTATGGGCAATGTTTGCATTGTATGTTGTGATTGTGTGTCTTTTATTCTATATAGTTGATGATCTAATGTGTAGAGTACAACTTACACATGGAAGATTGGGTCATTGGTTCTTGTGGAATATAAGTTATTAGTTTGTAGTCTTAGATGAAATTTGACACACCATCAGTAGAATTGTAGGACAATGTTTTAGTAGGTCTAGCTTGACTACAGGGAACAGTTCTAGTTCTAACTCATTGTGCTAGTACACTTTGTGCGTAATGAACATGAACGCTTTAGGGTAATTGTCTTAATACTACTGATATTTAAGACAATTAGAAATTTAGAATCTTATGATTATTATGAATGCTTATGCTCTTAATCCAAAGAGAATTGATACATATATACATTTATGTTATTGACTTTGATTCATTATAAAGTGAGATCCTCTTTAGGGTCAATAGTCTTGGTGAGTTGGATACATTGTATGCATGATATATGGATATTAATTATTAATGGAATCCATGTCCCAATAGGGATTGATGATACCCCCTTGAGTAAACTTATAAGTTTCGGTTATGTCAAACCCTGTAGGTGGATATTTGTATCCGACATATTGAATAAGTTAAGTAGAAAGTCTCAAGGTATTTTATAAGATGTTGATTAAATATAATTATCAGTAATTTAATTTAATCAACAGGTATTTGTAATTTTAACGTGGGGAAATTAATAAGTATTTAAAAACGTGGAACTCGAAATATAATTGAGATGAGGACATGAGTGTAATTATAATTCTATAGTGGTGAATTATAATTTGTGTAATAAGAAATACAATTCTGGTATGATTAGGGTTCCTTATTTACACAAGGATCCTAGATTTATTTCTCTTGAGGTCCTTGCCCTAGCCCCATAAATATACTATCTTGTTCTCTAGGTCTCATATGTTTTTTGAGAGAACAAAAGTTGGGTATGAGAGAGAGAACAAACAAATCTCGTTGGAGTCCTCAATCGGGTATGAGAATCGAGCTATAAGGGAATATGGTAGAAGATCATAAGGTACGATCGAGCAGAGTTCACCGAGTGGAGTAATCAGTTTCAATAAAAAAAAGAACCAATCCACCGTACGTTTCTGTCTACGGAGGAGAGGTAAACCCTAATTCCGCCATGTAGGATTTTTCATTTTTTGTTGTCTAATCTGTACTCGTTATTACTGAGTTTTGGGATTCGTTTCCCTACAACATGATTTCATTAGGCTACTCCACATAACAAAGCTAAGTTTGTGTCCAAATTATTAGACGTCAATACAATTTGAAATAACAGAGTACTTTACGACGCATCCCAATGAAATCCTCACACTACATGATGAACGCACCCACAAATCATAGTACCTAGTGACTGCTTGTAATACCACGTTGCTAGTCATGTGGATCATGCACATCTGATAAAACCTTGTACATGTCAAGGTTCAAATGAAACTTGAGATAGGTTCACTTACACCGGTTCGGTCCTAACCTCACAATATTTAGGGCATGAGCCCTCATATATGTCTATGTCCTAAGACTCCAATTAAACAATCTTTGCTAGATTGAGACACTTGCATCCTATGTTTGTCAAAACCTTGGATAACTGTCACATTATTGGTTAATTTGATAGCAGTTTACACATTTGCTGAAATTTGTGATCTAACAGGGTCTTAGTAGCAGGATCCTTCTAAAATGGGTGCGCTCCCTAGACGGGAGCTCAATTCCGTGCTCCCGAGATGGGAGCTTGACGGAAGCTCGCTCCCATCTAGACGGGAACCCGCTCCTAAATAGGATGGGAGCTTCCACACAAATCTTAAAGACGAAATTCTCACTTCTCTTTCCAAATATATGCAAGGAGAAGGAAAAGAAAAAAGAAGTAACAAAGATTTAGGACTCTCTCTTTCTCGTCTCATATTCTACTACTTATCTACGTGTTTAATCCGCATATTTGGCACAAAAGAATCTATTGGGATGTCATTTCTCACTCATGTTTATACATATAAAATGCTTATGTACGCGCTCCCTTTGCAACTATAAAACATATGTACAATACATATAAATAATTAAATATATATAAGTTTATTCATATATATATTTATTTAGTATTATATATTCCCTCGCCGCTCCCAACCTAGGGAGCTTCTACATACCCCCGTCCCCGTCCCCACTCCCGCTTCGTGCAACTAAGAACAGGGTATTAGAGCTTTGGTTTCTAGCTGGTTTTGCATTCTATTATCGCTTTGTGTATATATATTTTTCCTTTTTTACATTATGCTTTTCATGTTTTTAAAATGGGGTTAGCTTTCGCGTGCCGATGATTTCAAGTCTTCAACATCAGTGCTCTAGGGATATTGAGGCTTGAGGGAGGGTTCACATTGTCACTGTGTGGTGCAAGTACCTTTGCTTATTCCATCGACAGAGTTGTACCACTGACCTGATGAATGAAAACGCAAGGATCATGACAAATGTAGCTGCTTTCTGTTTCCTCTCTGTTTCTTGGTTGGGTTGCTCCTCTTACCGCATTCGTCCTTGTGAGAGCTTGTCTCACATTGGTTGATAATAACCTCCAAAACTAGTTTATGATCGTGGGTGGCTCGTGGCCTCTCCACTCATCAGGATGTATACCAATTGACACAGCGAAATATACACGGTAACTAGATATCATTCTAGTGGAAGGAAAGATGCTAAATTGCCTTTATTAGAACGATAACACCCTTGTATCCAAAAGGCTATATGGCATTCCACTGAATTATAACACCCCCGAATCCACAAGAGAGAACAAAAAAATTTCTCGAACGGCAATAACTCAGTAAATAAGGTGAACATGAATGTAGGCCATAGACTAACATCCCTATTTATTTTTTTGAACAACAAAAAAGGATTTTGTTAATCTTTGGAAACAAATTACAAAGATTAAACAGATCCCCAAAACACACCGTTCTTATTTATAGTAGGAACCCAAATCCTTGCTAATCCAGGAAATTAAGAAAAGAAAATAAAAGGCCACCAAGAATAGAAGACACAAATTAAGGTCGAAACTAAAAATAAACGTCATGGAGATGTACCAAGACAAGTGGTACGAAAATAAGAAACACTTGCACACTGAGAACCCCTAAAATCTTGTCCTCCATCACACTCCCGTTGGTTTTGAGTTTGATGCTTTAATATTGTATAAAAGCTCTTTTGGAGGCTTTGCACTCTATTTCTCTTAGCTACTCAAGAGAAATCTTATACAGTCAATGCAGAAATAATTTATAAACTACCCATCACCAAGAACCATGGCTTCGCAAATTTAGGAGTGGAAGTACCCTTAACGTGTAAATTGCTACTGCTCAATGGTACTAAACCGTAACCATAATGTTGAAATATTAACTAAGTAACCTGTATGCCATTTACAAATTCATCAGGAATTCCTACTTAATAACCAAATTGTTTGCAAGCTCGTAGGGCCAGTGTTACCTTTCCCTTGTTTATCAAGATTTTATAACTTACAAATAAATTGTTTTGCACTGCCTTATTTGTGGGTCATGGTATAAAATGCAGCAAGCCCTAGAAATCATTGCTGTGTTCTTCAATGTGATGCTGAGATGCTAGATTTGTTGGTCATGTTTAGTTTTTTATCTGTATATTTTGCTCTCTACGTGACATTGGCATTTCCCTTCTGACGTCTGATGGAGCCCTTGTTGGATTGCTTTGAACACAAATTTTCATTTGTAAGTTAATATTATATGTTGCGTCAGTGTTGTAAAATCATGTTTATGCTATGCGTTGTTTGTCTTTTTTCCTTTTTTCTTCTTTTCTTTGTTTTGTCTATTTTAATAAGCCATACTTTCCCACTCTGGTTACCATGGCCTTCATTATGCTTGTTTTCAGGTATTACATGATGTAGATAGCATGAAGATGGAAGATGATAGGGACATCAAGGACGATAATAACGATTTAGAAGCAACAAGTGGTTACAGCCAGTTTGATGGTGAGAAAGATTCTGTCGCTTCTCCTGCTGCAGTTGAAGATGTCAAAGCTAAAGATTTGGAATCGTCTGGCCTTACACACGACATAGGCAAAGAAAAGGATATGGTTCGAGAAAGGTCCATTCCTCCCCCAGGCACTGGGCAAAGGATATATGAAATAGATCCAATTTTAAGGAGTCACCGTGAACATCTTGATTATCGGTGAGATGCTTTTTAAATCTTATGCTTTAGAAGTAACAATGCTGTTGAGAATGTTTAATCAGATATTATACACCTTTTGCTTTAGAAATGATCCTGTTCATGATAGTGTTTAGGTTGTGAACTGAAACTTTGGGTGGGTTTGCACTTTCAAGCTAGGCTAATCTTAATTGATGTGGCTCATATGTGTTTTTCTGTTGAATTTTCTTTGTACCTCTTCATCCTTTTGTGACGAATGTTGCCTTACCACTTTCTACTTATCCCTCTCAGTTTAGCAGGAATCCTGTGATTACTGAACAACTCTTCTGTAGGGGAGGTCAGCGCGAGACCCCCGTTGACCAGAGTCAACGTTGACTCACCATTGAGATCATGACAAGTGTCACCCAGGTGGCGCGATGTCCGCGCAACACGTCGCACTTTCCGCGGAAGGATCCGCGCGGGGGAGTCACTGGGGCGGGACCCTCTTGCGCAAGGCGCCTCTATGGCGCACACCCCAAGCCCAGTAAGGGCGGTGCTTGGACAACCATGGGCCATCCGAACAGGAGAAAAGCCCATGGCCCAAACGACTGGCGCGGCTCAGAACATGGGCGAGAACGCAAGAAGCTAGTCCGATTTAGCCCAGGTAATTATACCTGCTGCGGTCTGAAGGCAGGACCCCGGGGGCCCCCTGAGGCTTGGCTGCGGTGTAGGCGCGACCGAACAGGTCACGACCTTGCCCTAACGGGAATAAGGGAGATTTAGTGGTTTGGTGGCTATAAGGAACAAGAGGATCGCTGTGCGGGGGAATGGCTCGTCACCGCGCGGGTCAGCTGCGCGATGATGACGTCACCCGTACGGTCAGGTTGTACGGAAAGGACACGTGTTATCATATTATAGGATGACAGCCTGACACCTGATGATTGGTCCAAGGTGCCTATAAATATGGGACATTCCATTTCAATGCCCAGAGGTTGGTGAAATCCTGGCAGAAGCATATGCCATTCTAGAGAGAGAAACGGGTAATCACTGAATGAGAGGAGAACATTCTCTCTGGTGAAATTCTTGCCCCATCTCCTAGGTCACCAAGGGTATCACGGATTAGACTGAGAGTAATCCACTGCCTTAGTCCTTTCTGTGCACACCTTCTCTGTTCTTCTCCCTTCCTCTAGACCACCTCATTCCCTTTCATACTGTGTCTCTACTGTTGACTATTCATACCTCTCCAGCTCATCATATTTGGCTAAAGCAAGAATCCATCTCCTACAACTTCTTCATTCCCTCATCTTGCGCTTCGTACATGGGCTACACGGTCCATATGCCCCTCCCATTGCTTATGAATAGTTGATTTTCGCTTTAAATTTCCTTTCCTGGTATCTCCTGTTATGAAAGTTTCGCTTCACAATCTTCACATCTCTATGTTCACTGTAATTATTGTATCTCGATGTCATAATTGACCGTAATTGTTCATCTTGAGAGTCTCCCAACAATATCAACTAAGAGAGCTGTACTTAATCAAAACTAGAGTTGTAGCAAATACTATTACCAGAGGACGTCATGCAGATGGATATAACTTCATCCTTAGCTATTCCAATGTTTGTTAGTATTGCAGAAAGCATAGATTGGTGCCTTGTATCATCTAAATAGCTGAGCCCAGTTATTTTGGCATTTCTCGAGTCCATACTTATGTT
The DNA here is from genome assembly GCA_016920895.1 of Vaccinium myrtillus. NCBI lineage: Eukaryota > Viridiplantae > Streptophyta > Magnoliopsida > Ericales > Ericaceae > Vaccinium > Vaccinium myrtillus. Next base: position 23,201,369 of record CM029270.1, read on the forward strand.
TAGTTTTGGTCTTTCTTTTCTTTGAATCTAGCTCATTTACCCTCCAAAATATGGGTAATTAGCTGGTAGGGCACAACTAGCACTCAACTCTGATGTCCAAGTTATGCTTTTCAAACATAGTGGCAAAAGAATAAGCAGATAGTGAATGTTTGGATCACAAGACTCTCCTTGGAAATCACTTAGAAGTCTTCTTCCCACATGGCTTTCGGAACAAGTTGGAATTTTGATTTGTGATGCATGTGATCCGTTAGGGGCTGGATTAGCTTCACCAGTTTGCTTGTTCTACTGGGGTCCACTCTGTTGAACCAGGAGAATACATCCATATATTTCTTTAGGGTCCGGCTAGTTACCACCCATTGGGTGGTCTTAGAAGGTACAACTCAGTGACACTACAGTACAATTGCAGAACTACTACAATGATGTCTACGGTACAATTGCACAGGTAAGTTTCTTGTTGTAGTACAAGCGTCACTAAGTGGTCCCCTATGGGTATATATATTTAACCTGCTACGGTACTACTGGTGGTGTAAGTAATTATTGACATTTTTTTAAGCTTTTCAATTTCTTTCGGACCAAAAGTACAGTATTCTCGCGCATATTTTTTTTGTGCACCTAAAACTACTACTCACTTTGTCCGGATTTGTTAGTCCATTTTGGAAGTTCGTGTCATTTTTCAAATGATTATATCTTATAATTTACAATGTCATATGTAATTTTGAAAATATTGTCTTATAGAACTAATCGAGATCTATCAAATAAGATAAATATTGGATATATAATTACTTACCAATTTAAAGATATCACTAATTTTTTATCCGGCTACAATAGAACGAGAGAAACTAATCCAGACAGAGGGAATATTACAAGTCTTTAATTCGATGAGAAAATATTTGTGTACGAAAATATTTTATATTGTTGACTTGTTGAGTTGCCTTTGCAATTTCCTTCGGATAAAAAAACAAAGTATTTCCACGCATTGTAACCAAATAAAAAACTAGTGATATATTTAAATTTGCTATTAATTTTGTACTCCCTCTATCAAAAAAATTAAGCACTGTCATCTGGGTTTACTACAAAACTAGACCAATCCGGTCCATGCTCACCCTTACTTGTTTGACTAGAAAATTACAGATGGGAGGAAATTGACATTTTTAGCTTCTTTTTGGGCTGAATTAATTCATGGTAATACAATGGGTATAATTGTATGAAATTGATGTGCATGTGGGGTGCAAGTTAGGTGTACCCATAGCATTGTTGCCAAGGACATGAAAAATTATTTTGAAATTATTTAACGTTTGGAGTATTTGTATGAAATCAAAAAAGGAAAATGCTAACGTGTACCTATAAAATTATGTATAAAAATATGTACACGTTAAGGTTGAAAAAGTGTATTGAAGTGTGTGAAAAGTATATAAAAATATGTGAAAGTGTATTGCAAAATGTAAAAGGTGTATTGAAGTGTGTGTTTATTTTGTTTTTTTGTGTGCTTATTATGTGTCTATTAGGCACACGTTAGCAAAACCCATCAAAAAAATGAGCCCCAAAAGCTAGTATATATTTTCCGTGCACTGCTATACCCGTAGGTTTTTCGATAAAATACTCCTACGTTAAAACTGTGGAAAATGAAAATCAATGGGGTTAGTTTGTCACTTTGGCTGAGGCAATAATGACTCCTGCACGAAGGCTGCAATGCCATCGATTCACGGTAAAACCTTAGTCTTCACGTGCGTGTGGATTGCACCGTAGACCACCCAATGGGCAATCACCAGCATTTGCCATTTCTTTAATCCTAAAGGTGGTTATCAGATAGACGAAAAGTGTTTAGGGTGTTAATTAACCCTTACACAAATTACCTGGGACTAATTCCAGACTAACATTATTCTAACACTACCCCTCAAGCTCGAGAATAAATATCACAAAATCCCAGCTTGTTACATAACAACTCTAAACGTGGTTTAAGCAACGGTTTGGTAAATATATCAGCCAACTGAGCTCCTATAGGCACGAAGGGAGTAGCCAACGCACCCCATCTATCTTTTCTCGAACAATGTGACAATCTACTTCAATATGTTCGGTTCTCTCACGAAATACCGGATTTGAAGCAATATGTATCGCTGCCTGATTATCACAATACATAGAAATAGGTACCTGCACACCAAAACCTAACTCCTCGAATAAAGGTCGCAACCATACAATCTCACATGTGGTATGAGCCATGGCTCGATACTCTGCTTCTGTGTTGGATCTTGCAACAACTGTTTGTTTGTTGCTCTTCCATGTAATTAGATTACCAACAATAAAAATACAGTACCCAGTTTTCTATCGTTTATCGGATGATGATCCTGCCCAATCAGCGTCGGTAAATGCTTCAATACACAAATGACCATTAGATCGTTAAAACAGACCACGTTCAGGATGATCCTTAAGATACTTCACAATGTGAAGACACGCTTCTCAATGTGGACGACGAGGAGCTAACATAAACTTACCATACTAACAACGAATGAGATATCAGGACTTGTAATTGGTAAGATAAATCAACTTGCCAACTAAGTGACGATATTGGTCTGGATGAGGAAATATCTCCCCCTGTCAACGCAAAGTTTGACATTTGGATCCATAGGAGTCTCCACAGGCTTCACTCCCAATAAACCAGTCTCCTCTAGAATATCAAATGCATACTTCCTTTGGGACAAACTAATTCCATCCTTGGATCTTGTTACCTCAATACCCAGGCAATGCCGTAACTTACCAAAGAATTATCTGGTTTGAAGGAGACTGCAAGGGGTTTGTTCCTTTAGCTGTTTGTACCTGTCCTGTTTGTTCTTAAGCCTGTTGGTTCGTTGATTTGACTTGCTCGGCTCTGGAGGATCTGATAGTACTGGTTGATTGACTTTTCCTCTAGTGTCTTACTGTTAAAGATGAATTACTTGCACACCTCACCTTTCATTTTGCTTTACCCTGCTAACTATTTCCACTTGTGTAAAAAGCTTTTCAGTTCTTCTTTGTTTTATAATATTTCGTCTGTTAAAATTAAGTTTTGGTAAGGATACATTGCAAGGGGTTGTGTGTGCATTTTTTTCCTTGTGAGAAGTAAAGTTGCGTGGTATTGTATAATGGTTGTTATTCTTCCTCTTTATATCTATTAAATCCACTTGGTACCAAAGATTTATTTAGTCTGACTTCTCCATGTATCTTTGTCCACTACAGTTATTCGCATTACAGAAAAATGCGTGATTCTATTGACAAGTATGAAGGTGGTTTGGAAACATTTTCTCGCAGCTATGAGAAGTTTGGTTTCAACCGCAGGTATATTTGTTCCTTAATTTCTATAGCTTGGTGCTTATGGATTTTTTGTTTTTGTTTTTTTGTTTTATGACATAAGTACAACTATCAAGACTACCATCACAGTTCAAGCACCAGCTTAATATCTAAATGCACTACTTGACTACCAGTACATAATTTTAGCATTCTTTATCCATGAGTACAATTTTTAAGCCATTGATCAAGCTAATTGCAATTTGATAAAGAAGACAGTGGTAAAAAAATACAAACTGGAGAAGTGTTTTAATTTCTGTTCATTCAAGTTTTCTATTCAATTAGTCCCCCACTCCAAAAGTACGGTCGGTTTCACTAAAAGAAAGGAGAATGCGTTTGGAACTTGTACTGACATTTAAACTTATCAATTAAGTGTAATATTCCATCACAGCGCTTGGGCGTGTGAAACTGTGAATCTTCTCTATGTTTACGATTACTTTATGTTGTAAGAATGGTAAATGTTGAGGGTGGCAGCTAGCTTATCTGATAAGTCATATGCGACGGTGCAAGGCACTTGGAATAAGGTCCCGTCTGATCAGGCTTTGGAGGTGCACGGCTGTCCCCCTGGTGTGACCTATTGAGATTTCATCCAATAAATATAAAAAGTGAAAGAACAGCTGAAATGACTTGATGCGGGAATGTGCAAATAGTTTTTCGTTTGGCCCAGTATTTGTTAACTAATACTTGACAGTGAGTACCTATGGAGCACGGATACCGATACGCGGTACGGGATACGGCAACAACCCAAAAAAGTAGGGTACGGGTACGGCGGGGGTACGACAATTTTTTATTTTATTTTTATATATGTTTAGTATACTTCATTATTAGATGTAAATGTATATGTAAAAGAGAAACAAGAAAGGAGCTCCAGAGTAATAAACTAAAAGACAAAGTGCAAAATTGTAATTTGGCTAACTATTTAAACAAAATAACGCAAAAAAAACAAGACAGGGGGTTCTAGTGTAATAAATTAAAAGATAAGGTGTGGAACTGTAGTTAAAACAAAATACAACGCAGAATAGTTATTAGGTCAGATACTCAGAAGTCAGATCTGTTCGTTCTCTTTCTTCCCCAACGCCGACAACCATGCCTGGAACTCCGGCCACTGCTTCCCACCTGATCTCGTTCTCTTTCTTCCCCAACGCCGACAACCATGCCTGGAACTCCGGCCACTGCTTCCCACGACTGATTTCTCTTCCTCCAGCGACTCGGCGGCTGCTTCCCACGACTCCGGCAAGTTTAGTTCCTCCCCCTCTCTCTCTCTCTCTCTCTCTCTCTCTCTCTCTCTCGCTCTCGCTAGATCTGCAAACGTACCCTCTCTCTCTCCCAAACGTACCCAAGCAGTACCCACGGCGTACCCAAAACATACGAACGTACCCGGTACGTTTTTGCCGTATCCGGTATATTGTTTAGATGAGAGAGAGAGAGAGAGAGAGTGTGTAAGGTGTTAACAAACCCTACCACACAAGCCTTTATTTATATTATGGGAGAGACTAATACATTACGTAGCTACCCAATGTGGGACAACAATAAACATAATCTAACACTCCCCCTCAAGCTGGAGAATAAATATCAAAAAGTCCCAGCTTGTTACATAGCAACTCTAACCGCGGCTTGAATAATGATTTGGTAAACATGTCGGCCAACTGAGCACCCGTAGATACATATGGAGTAGATATCACACCACCAGTCAGCTTCTCACGCATTAGATGACAATCAACCTCAATATGCTTAGTCCTCTCATGAAATACTGGATTTGCGGCAATGTGAATAGCCGCTTGATTATCACAATACAGAGGCATAGGCAATTGCACACTAAATCCAATCTCTTCAAGAAATGATCGCAGCCACACAACCTCACATGTCGTGTGTGCCATTGCTCTATACTCTGCTTCTGCACTGGACCGGGCTCCTACTGTCTGCTTCTTGCTTTTCCAATTAACAAGATTTCCACCAAGAAAGACACAATAACCAGTAGTAGATCTCCTATCAGACGGTCCTCCTGCCCAATCAGAATCAGTAAATGCCTCAACGCGTAAGTGTCCACTAGCTCGATACAATAAACCCCGTCCTGGATGTAGCTTAAGATACTTCACAATTCTAAGGACAGCCTCCCAATGTGGATAACGAGGAGCTAACATAAACTGACTCACCAAACTAACTGCAAATGAGATATCCGGACGTGTAATCGTGAGATAGTTTAACTTACCAACCAACCGACGATACTGATCAGGATTATGAAGCAACTCCCCCTGGTCCACACACAGTTTGACATTGGGATCCATAGGAGTCTCAACAGGCCTAGCTCCCAACAAACCTGTATCCTCAAGAATATCCAGTACATACTTTCTCTGTGATAAGCTAATACCTTCTTTGGACCTGGCCACTTCAATACCTAAAAAGTACCGAAGTTTTCCCAAATCCTTAGTATGAAATTGCTGATGTAAGAAGGTTTTTAACTCATCAATACCTCGCTGGTCATTACCAGTAATGATAATGTCATCCACATATACAATCAACAATACTTTCCCTCGATCAGATGTGAGGGAAAACACAGAATGGTCAGTCTGACTACGATGCATGCCAAATCTCAAAACTGCATCACTAAACTTGCCAAACCAGGCCCGAGGAGACTGTTTGAGGCCATAAAGAGCTTTACGAAGCCGACATACCTGATTACGCTCCCCCTGAGCAACAAACCCAGGTGGTTGCTCCATGTAAACCTCCTCGTGAAGATCCCCATGGAGAAAGGCATTCTTGACATCCAGTTGAAATAATGGCCAACCAAGATTGGCAGCTAGAGAAATAAGAACGCGAACAGAGCCAAGTTTAGCAACATGCGAGAATGTCTCCGAATAATCAACACCATAAGTCTGGGTGTAGCCTTTGGCAACAAGTCGCGCCTTATAGTGCTCAACAGTACCATCAGGAAGATACTTGACAGTGAATACCCAACGACAGCCAACAGTTGTCTTACCAGCAGGAAGAGGAACCAGGTCCCAAGTACCATTATGATGAAGAGCAGACATTTCATCCTCCATAGCTGTCCGCCACTCAGACACAGATAAGGCCTCCTGAACAGACTTAGGAACAAACACAGAAGAAACCGAGGTAGTAAAAGCTTGAAGAGACGGTGACAAATGATCATAGGAAACAAAATGAGCAATAGGATGGAGAGTGCAGGACCGAATACCTTTACGGTGGGCAATAGGAAGATCAAGGTTGTCTGGATCCCGCAACGGAGAAGAGGATGGCGCGGTGGGTGAAAGTGGTGCTGCTGGCGGAGATGGCTCTGGTTGGGGCGTTGGCTGAGGCTCTGAGTGAGATGGTGCTGGCTGAGGCACAACTGGTGGATTTTTAGGACGACGATGATACACCTGCAAAGGTTGTGGTGGAGGAACGGTACTAGATGGGACAGCTAGAGGACACATAGACTCATATGCAGGCACATCAGTAGTGGGGACAGACTCCGAAGAATAAGGAAGAGACTCATTAAATGTGACATCAGCACACACAAAATGACGACGTAAAGATGGGGAGTAACATTTATATCCTTTCTGAGTGCGAGAATAACCAAGAAAAATGCATTTAATGGACCGCGGGTCCAATTTACTCTGGTCGGGATCCAGAGCATGAACATAACATGTACACCCAAAAACCCGAGGGGGTAATGGGTGGAGAGGCCGACCGGGAAACAGGACTGTCTGGGGTATCTGACCCCCAAGGACAGTAGAGGGCATACGATTGATCAAATAACATGCAGTAAGAACCGCGTCACTCCGGTAAGACTTAGGAACCCTCATTTGAAATAACATGGCACGCATAACTTCTAATAAGTGTCCAATCTTGCGTTCGGCAACCCCATTTTGCTGTGGAGTCCGAGCGCAGGATGACTGATGAATAATCCCATGATCATCAAAAAATTGAGATAAAGTACTATGAAAAAATTCATGTGCATTATCAGACCGAAACATACGAATGCAAGTATTAAACTGAGTCTTTATTTCCATGTAAAATGATTTAAAAATAGTCTTTAACTCAGATCTCTCTTTCATAAGATAAAGATACGTAATACGAGAGAAATCATCAACAAAAATAACATAATACTGAAAACCAAAAACACTGGGCACATGAATAGGTCCCCAAATATCTGAATGAACTAATTGAAAAGGATGTGACACACGACGCTCAACCCTAGGATAAAATGACACTCTATGATGTTTACTAAACTCACAGACTTCACAAGATAACTCCTTAACAGAACTACACGAGGGCACTAGACGCTTCAAATTCTGAAGAGATGGATGACCAAGCCGACAATGTTGTTGGTATAAGGACTCTGATGACTGGAGAGCAACTGGTTGAACACCACCACTGGTTAGGTAATACAGACCACCACGCTCAACACCGGCACCAATCGTCCTCCCCGTCTTGAGATCCTGAAATACACAACCATGTGGAAGAAATGTGACCGAACAATTTAAGGATTTTGTAAGTTGACTAATAGACACAAGGTTAAAGGGTAAACGAGGAACATGCAACACAGAGTTTAAAGTAAACGATGGAGAGACAGAAACTGAACCCAAACCAGTAACCTCAGTGGTAGAACCATCTGCTAAGGTAACATGAAAGGTTTTATCCATGGGCTGGCAAGTAGAAAAGAATTTAGAAGTACCAGTCATATGATTAGTAGCACCAGAATCGATAACCCAAGGAGAGGAAAAAGATGATGCAACACAAGCAACGGGAGGGACCTGTCTGAGCGAACGTAGCTGTGGAAGATGAAGCTGCAACAGCGGAAGGCTGAATGGACATAAGACGCTGATACTCCTCTGCTGAGATAGTCACACTGCTATCAGTAGAATGAGTAAACTGCCCAGTATCCTCAGAATGAGCAACCTGATAAGCCTGGAGAAAACCATGAAGATCATAACAATAATCCACTGTATGATTTGTACCCCTACAATGAGTACAGAATCTGGTACCACGGCCACGACCAGATCCACCGCGACCAGAACTACCTCCCCCTGATGTGCGACCACGACTATTTCCACCACGACTATTTCCACCACGACCACTGAACCCAGAATCACCGCGACCACCAAAACTATTACCTGAATCATAGCCACCAGAACTTCGACTGCCAGAACCACGACCCCGATTACCAAACCCAGAATCACGGCCGCGACCACGGCCATTACTCGACCCAAAACCAGTAGAACCCACCGATGCTAAAGCAGAGCGATCAGATGGTGACTGAGAGACAAAACCAACATCTGAGACGGAAGCCTGGCGAAAACAACTAAACACCTCATCGAGAGATGGCAACTCCCGCTCTCCCAATATCTGAGACCGAACTGGATCATAAAAGGATGGTAAACCATATAGAAATCGAGCAACCTCCAAACACTCACGCTGACGCGCCATAACCTGAGGATCACTAGAGATAGGCTCATAAACCCGGAGCTCCTCACAAAGACCACGAAATCTGGCATAGTAGTCCTCCAACGATCCAGTATCAAATGACAGAGAAAAGAACTGATGATGGAGATCATATGTACGACAAAGATTATTAACCCCTGAATACATCCTGGCAATTCGATCCCACACTTCCTTGGCACTATCAAGGTAAAACAGAGGGCCACTGATCTGAGGTTCCATACTATTCCACAATTCAACTCGAATATGACAATCCTCAGCTTCCCAGTCACTATAATCCTTAGCATCTTTGTTTGGAGGATTGTCTGTCAAATAACGAAATTTTCTCTCACCCATATAATAAACTTTAACAGCACGAGACCAAATAGCATAATTGTTGCCATTCAAAAGAATGGAGGTAATGGAATCCTTCTCACGACGTCGAGAAGAGCCAGAAGAACTACCAATAGAAATAGAACCAGAATTAGGACCAGATGCAGACTTTGCTTCAGACATAATCACCGATCACCACAAAAGAACCACCAATAAATCAAAGACAACCAACTGAGCAACAACCAATACTAAATAAACTCCCTGGGGGTCTGCATCTGCTCACATCAAACAACAACCCAAAAAACTACTAACAGAACATACCCAATTATACTGAGCACAGCAAGGAACAGTAGCAGTCCAAGCCAATCACGTAAATTGACAGTAAAGAAACACAATACATGCTTTCAGACGAGTTCGAACATCAACAGAGCCCTGGGTGTGGATTTTGAGCATCAACAGAGCACTCGGATGTAGATTTCGAGCATCAACAGAGCACTGGTGTGGATTTCAGGCATCAACAGAGCATTGGTTGTGGATTTCGAGTAAAGAAAGAACACCAGGTAAGGGATTTCGAAGGTTTTAGGGGCTGTACGACACTGGGTAAAGACTTTTGAGTGTAAATAGTGGTTTTCGAAGGTGAAATAGGACAGGATAGATCTCGTATGGAGTTTTTTGAAGGTCGACTATGGCTGTATGGGTCTCGTATGGTGTTTTTGAAGTTCGTATGGCTGTATGAGTCTCAGATGGCGTTTTTGAAGATCGTTTATGGCTATATGAGTCTCGGTTGATACTGGTTTAGGGTTTAACAGATGTCGGCTGGTTTAGGGTTTAACAGATGTCGGCTGGTTTAGGGTTTCGAGGTAGTTAGCTAAGGAAGATGATGGTTTAGGGTTTTGTCGGCTAGGTAGGGTTAGACAGAATTAGGTTATGGATTAAAAACCCGCTCTGATACCATGTTGTTTAGATGAGAGAGAGAGAGAGAGTGTGTGTGTAAGGTGTTAACAAACCCTACCACACAAGCCTTTATTTATATTATGAGAGAGACTAATACATTACGTAGCTACCCAATGTGGGACAACTAACAATAAACATAATCTAACACGGTACGTATTTTTCCGTACCGGAGCCGTACCCGTACCCGGTACGTACCCGGTACGCGTACGGCGAGTTTTCCGGTGTACCGGTGCTTCGTAGGTGAGTACTCACACCATGAGTTCAATAAGTACTCCATCACAACATCGTACAGATCCTTTATGAGAGATGGTTCCATTTGCAATTTTCATGGTTCAGTGAGGTGTCCCAGTGTGGTTTTGATACATAGATGTGGCCGATATGGGAGTAATAGTTCAGTGCTTCTGGTGTACTTGTGCTACTGTTTTTCTACTGCACTATTTTTGGGTATCATTTCGGATTTATCGTTGTCAATATCATATTATAAGATTAATAGTCAAATTTATTTCACATACTAATGATATGCATTTTGTAAATACAAAATAATCGTGTAATGCAAATATGCAACAATTATAATAGTACTCCCTTGATAGCTCCCCACCCGAAGAGTTTAAAAACAATTAAGAAAAAACATGAAGAGAAATAAGGTATTCATTGAAAAGAATAAAGGTCGCCAAGTGGAACCCACAACCAATTTATGGTATGTAGGGGTTGTTTCACATACCTTATTCGTGTCACTTTTTGAACTTTTTGCACTTTTAGGGTTTTGTATTTGTTAGAATTTCGGTCATAATTTTTTACTTTTCCAAGTCCTCTCGTCTAGACGAATCATGGAACTTAAAAAGTTCCAAAAAGTATAGAAGGTTAAGGGGAACAAGGCCGTAATGATGTACTCTCTTGTCCTATCATAGACTAGCCTGAATGGCTACAAGGTTGAAAAGTTGAGACCTTTCTTCTTCTCTTGGTACTAAAGTTTTTCCCTTCTTCTCTCGCGTAGCTCATGGCCAGTACTATCTGAGACAGTCTGGTACGACGGAAAGTTGTCCGGTAGGCAAGATAAATTGAGAACAGACGGTGATTTATGTGGAACGGAGCAGGGCTTTAACAGTACCGGATTTACAACCAAGCGGGATTTACCGGCCGGTCCGGTATCTAAAACCCTGCTCCCAACCAATGATGGAGTGGCGATTTTTGGGGAAAGTCCGTTTCACCGTCATTCATTTGCTGGAAGTACCACGTAGTACTCAGGAGTACCTAATAATATGTCTTTATATGGAAGTTTAACACAACAGTTTTTTTTGTGTTGTGTAATTGCTGGTGCTCATAGCTTCTGTTTAAATTATTTCCAATCTCTGGTTATTGCTTCGTAGGCCTGTAAATTCTCTAATGAGTCTTCATGCGTATGCATCAAAATTGATAATCAGAACTTTATATTGTCTCTTCTTTGCTTTGTAAAGCTTTGTTTTTCAACAAAAAGGTCTTGCAATCTTTGGCTTAATATTTCAGCTAATAATTTTATCTAAATTGGTTGCCCAGTGCTGCAGGTGTTACCTATAGGGAGTGGGCGCCTGGAGCTAAGGTTAGTGTTGCTTAATTTATCATTTGCAAGGTTCTTTTTCCTTTTGAAAGTTCGATTATCATCACGTCAACAAATGCAGTGAACTTTTGGACTGAAGTTTCAACTTTGGTTGGCTTAGATGTAGGTTTGGAAATCTTGGCTATTGACCATCTTGCTTAAGTTTTAGGTCCAAGGTTACCATTTTGGACATTTAAACTTCCTCGCTGAATCATGCTTGCAACATAAATTAACTTGGAAAAGTTGGGGATGTGCTTTCTGTTCTTTTTGAATAATTATGAATAGTTCAAGTATCTGCTAATTTCCCAGTGAAAAGTTGTATTTTTAGTTGGGAGATTTGAAGCTGATTCGGATATTTGACTAGGTTGACTATTTTTAGCACTGGCAATTTCGCAATATACAATATGATTCCTAATTGACATGTCTTTATCAATGGAGGACTTGCTTTGTTTTTGAGATGCAACGGAAAGCTTGCTTGATTTAGTGTAGCTAGATCTTTATGGGCACCAGAAACAAAAAAATTAGTAGAATGGAAACATTAGGAGTAAAGATGAGATGATGTAATAGACAGGAACAAATGTTACGTATATCTTTGAATGGTCGTAGTAGTTTTATTCTTGGTAAATGAAAAAATCATTTTAAATATATCCCGATAATGCTTTGAGCTGGGTGCATTTTTGAACTAACTAAGTTACGCAAGCTTACTCCAAGTTTGAGTTTATGCTTGAAAGCTTAATAAAGCACAAGCACAACTGTTTGTTCCTCTCTAGAATATGCATTTTGTATGAGGCTAGATTTGTGTTAACTCTGGACATACATGGATGTTTACTTTGTGAGTTATATCTCTTTGAATGGTCGTAGTAGTTTCATCCAATTTTATACTTTTAGAATTCTGGTTGATGGTGTTCTGCATTTTTCCCCTCCCATTTTTCCCTTTGGGATTGTTTAGGGCCTTAAGCTGTTTTATTGATTTTTTTTTCCTGATGAAACCCTAATCTAATTACTCCTTTCAGTCCTTCGCTTTTCGGTTTTCCATTTTGTTTAGTCACGGACATTGGCACTTGTTTCAATTTCTTATTTGAATTGTTTAGGTTGGAGGATCACATTGTCTAGTAGTTGGCTATTCATAGGCTTCCAATAGTCTTTCTTTTCTTTTTTGATCAGCATCCAATACAGTCTTTCTGTGTTCTGTTTTTTGCGGCTTTATGTTTATGAAGCAGTAAAAGCTACAATTCGTGGTTCGATTCTCATTACTGCTTGAATGGTTGCAATCATGTTCCTTTCCTGGCATTACGCAGGATTTCAAATCTTTAGTTTTTGATTGGGTGTGATACGGATACTATTTTTATTTCCTCTTTGTACTGAACCTTTTCCAGTCTGCTGCTTTGATTGGAGATTTCAACAATTGGAATCCAAATGCAGACGTCATGACTCGGGTATGTTCTAATTGTTTGGTTATCTTTCCAAATGTATGGGCAGCTACTCGATTTATCAATTATACATTTGTTGTTTATTTTTTAAAATGCTTCTATTATTTTATAAATGGTTTGGATCTTATATCTTTCCTTTTCATGTATTATTTTATAAATGGTTTGGATTTATCTTATCTTTCCTTTTCATGTACTTTCATTCTATATTATGTTAAATGAATTTCTAGATTTATCTTGTCCTGGTTGCGCCTTTTCATTCTTTTATCTATCCTTGGCTAATATATAGGCTAGGTTTATATATAGGATCCACTTCTAATGTTTAAAAGGGATTTTGAGGACTCGACTTCCGGACCTCATTGATGCTTTTTTCGACTTTCCGGATCAAATGACGATCCGAACCGCTCAATGTTTTTAAAATGCATTTTCCAAGGTCCACGCGGAAAATCTTCAAAAAAATGCCCGGAAGGGCTTGCCAGTTTTTTTGTTAAAAACGCTATTTTGTTTTGTCAAAATTTGATCCGGAAAGGTGAGGTCCGAAAACTCTTATCCTAAGGGAGTCATTAGTAGATCATTTTGATTAAAACAATTTGCAAACACAAAAAAAAATAAAAAAAGCTTCAATCCGGGGGTCCGGATTAGAAGCTATATATATATATATATATATATACACACATACAAAAATTAGCCTATCCTTGGCCTAATATATAGGCTAGGTATATATATATATATATAGAGTCTTGATCTAATGAGGGATCCCTCATTAAAAATTCCGTGCGGACCTCCCCCTTTTTCAACTTTCCGGATCAAATTTTGACGATCCGAACCGCTCAATGTTTTTAAAATGCATTTTCCAAGGTCCACGCGGGAAATCTTCAAAAAAAAATACCCGGAAAGGCTTGATCCATGCATTTTTCGGTAACGGTAAAACTGTCCATACAGTTTTCGGTAACGGTAAAACTGTCCATACAGTTTTCGTCCGCACCTCCTAGTTCCGGACCAAATCTCGACGATCCGAACCGTTCAATGTGTTTAAAATGCGTTTTTAAGGGCCCCCGCGAGAAATCAGCAAAAAAAAAATATCGGGCAGGGCTTGATCCGAGCAGTTTTTCATAAAAACGAACATATACAGTTTTTATGAAAAATTGCTCGGATCAAGCCTTCCCCGTTATTTTTTTTTTGGTTTATTTCTCGCGGGGACTCTTAAAAACTCCTTTTATACACATTGGACGGGTTGGATCGTCGAAATTCGATCGGGATCTATGAGGTGTGAATTTTTTAAAAATCCAGGAGCCCTGATTGGATCATCAAAATATGACCGGGAGAGGGGAGGTCCGCACCGTAGCAAAGTAAGGGATCCTTCATGGGAATTGGACTGAGACACACAGACACACACATACACAAATATCTTTACAAGAGGGGATAGTGTTTGTGCCATACAAATGTGCCTTACTAGAAGGGCGACTTGTTCAAAAGTCATAGGCAAAGAAGTTTGTACCCTATGAAAGTGCCAAAAAAGTTTGTACCCTATGAAAGTGCCTAAAATTCTAGGGTACCCTACGAAAATGCCTAAAACCCTAGGGTACCCTACGAAAATGCCTAAAACCCTAGAGTACCCTATGAAAGTGCCTAAACCACTAAAACCCTATAATAGGAAAGTGCACCCTAAAACCTAAACCCTAGGGTACCCTATGAAAGTGCCGAAAACCCTAGGGTACCCTATGAAAGTGCCTAAATCCTAGGGTACCCTATGAAAGTGTCTAAACCACTAAAACCCTATAATAGGAAAGTGCACCCTAAAACCTAAACCCTAGGGTACCCTATGAAAGTGCCTAAATCCTAGGGTACCCTATGAAAGTGTCTAAACCACTAAAACCCTATAATAGGAAAGTGCACCCTAAAACCTAAATCCTGGGGTACCCTTTGAAAGTGCCTAAATTCTTAAAAAAAAAAATAAAATTCATGGACCTTAGACCTTGTAAAACTTTAACATAGACTAAATGCCCAATAAGTCCCCACTTCTGGACCCTAGAACAATTAACCCTTACTAGAAATCTGAAAGTTTTGTTCTTCTGTTCTATTTTATACAGTGAGAGTCAATAAAATATTTGGAATCAGAGATTTATTCATTCTACTCAAATAGAGGCACAATCAATTAGACGAAGTACTGCATAGATTATCGTATGCTAAGAGTTGAACTGAGTGCACAAGAGAGGAATAATAAATTAAGTTGTTATCAGGGTAAGAGTAATCAAAACAATCGCGCATTGAGGAAGAATTTAATAGCCTAGCTAAGTAGTTGAACTTGAAAAGTGTACTGACTAGAATTAGAGGTGCCACAAATGGAAATGGACGATGTCGGATGACCAGTACCTCAACCAGGACATGAGAGATTCTAGATGCTGAAGAAACATTAGAGGTTGGACATGTCTTGTCCAAAATTCATGATTCTGAAAAAGCGTGTTATTGTCTCTTGATGATCTATTATTAGCATGACTGCACTACTTTGACATTAAAAGATCCAGATTAATTATCTTGGAACAGGATGCGCTGCAAGATTATAATAGTTTCCAAAAAGTTCTGTGTTAAGTGCTCAAGCAGTAGCAGTATTCTGATCCCCAAGTGATGTTCTAACTACAGAAAAATTCCATTACATGCTGTGGTCAGAAAGGATCTGATCCAATTATCAATCAAATTGAAATTGACATGGATTTCAAAATGAATTTTATGTAAGGTTCATTAACTTCGTTGGTTGACCCTCCAGAAATCTCTTAATTTGGCTATGAAACACTTGTAAAAGCATTGTAAAACAGATACTAATGTGACCACTATTCAATGCTTTGGATGCCCAGTTCATAATATAAGAGGGACAAATCCAAAATTTCAACAGTGCCCGACGAACTTCATGCAACACATTGAAACTCTGGTCTGAAAGCTGATTCTCACATTGCTTTCATTCTAAATTTCTGAAATCTATTTTAGCCCCAACTTGATTTTGCATACCAAGAAATCAGTGAGAAGATGTATACTGCTGATATTTAGTAGTATAAAATAAAAAATTCTAGAAATCTTACATCAATACCCACCTCTTTGGGTGAAATATTTTGGTTAACTATAGGCACGTAGGAAATCAGCTTCAATATTCTTGAGATCTGTACTGACAATTTTTAGGGAGGTATGAGGTTGATGATCTAGCATTTTATATACACTGGCACGCCCTTACGGCATTACACTTAATGATGCTGATTCAAGCAAGGACTACTGACATCCTTTCACGTGGAGCTTCATCTGATGATGTCAGAAGTTCAGGAATGAAGGGGAGAAAATAAGGAGGAGGTGTTGCTTTCTCGGTAGATTAGGCTTGAAACAGATAATGTTTCCTCGGTGGACACCTAGCCAATAATCCCTCCCCACTATTGGATATTGAATCCCCATCTTCCCTGGCATCTGCTTTGGCAGGATCATACTTGCGCTGATTACGTGGTCATGGAAGGAGGAGATCAAAGTTATGTGCTGGGTCACAGAAATGACCAAATTACCTTGACATATTCACGCAATATAGAAAAGCCCTTGACTGTGATTATTATTTTGTCCGAATGTAGATTACTCATTAGCATTTTGAGATTGTGTAGGCTCTCATGTAATAGGGTGGCCATTGAAGGCGAATTGGTTAATTTTGTTTCATTTTCTCCTATTAGAATCTGCAGAGTGTTAAACTTTACTATTTTGGTCGCTATAACTGATTTAATCCCGTTTAGTGTGTTCAGTGACTTACTACAACATGAAACTAAATATATAGATTATGAACAGGACGATTTTGGCATTTGGGAGATCTTTTTGCCAAACAATGCAGATGGTTCTCCACCAATACCACATGGTTCTAGAGTGAAGGTAAGATTTCCCTGGTCACATTTAGTTTGCAATGGCTATGAAACCTTTAGTTTCTTCATATGCCACATATAAATAGCTCATTTCTCTTTTTTGAACACTTCCATATATGCCAGTCATTTGGATTTAGGTATCTGTAATGGCGAAGACTATTGTCGTGCATACCAGGGCATGTGTTTAGGTTCTTGTAATTCTTGTTCTTTCTTGATTGTTTTCTTGTAACTTAATGGATGGGAAGATAAGCCTTCTGCCTCTCAAAGAACACCTTCCTATATGATGTTCGATGGCATGCGAGTTGTGAAGTTGTGTACTCTTGAGATGGTTATGATGGGCGATGGCTTGTGAACTAGTGAATTAAATGGATGGTGAGACAAGTCTATGATAGCACCCAACAACAATATGGGCCTGCTTATCTCATCCATTTGTCAAGTATAATTTTAGGGCTTTCAGTAATTTTAGGGTTTTCACTTTATTGTTACTTATGTTTATGTTTATGTTCAGGGTAGTTTAGTCATTTTGTGTTATTAGGGTTTTGCTAAGGTTATTTATCTTTTATGTTTAGGGTAGTTTAGTCTTTTTATATTATTAGGGTTTCTTAAGGTTGTCTATTTAAGCTTTGCTTTGTCATTGTAATTGATACATCTGATATATGCAATGCCTTGGTTTGTTTCTCTCTCCTTTGGTTTGTATCATGGTATTAGAGCAGGTCTCTCCTCTGTTTCTGTATCAGTCGATTTCCCTCGCCTCTTTCCCCCTGTGATCTCTTTCCCTCTGGGTTCTCCTTCGATGTCAGCAGCAGCAGAGCAACAGTAGCAACTCAGCAGCAGCAGCAACACAGCAGCAGCATCGCCTGCCTTCGGCGACCCTCACCGGTGCTCCGTCAACCTCCTGCGACCCTCTCCGGGGATCCATCAGCCTCCGATGACCTCTGTTTTTCTCCGAAATCCACTGGGTCTTCTCTGGATTCGTTATTTGCACTACTTAGTTTAGTAGTCTTTTTTGTTTGAACCTCTTGAACCTATGTTGCACCTCTAGAACCCTCTAAACCGTCAGAATTCTGAACCCTCTAGACCTTATGAATCCCATGAATCTGCCTCTGTCTTTAGCTATTTGTTCTCTCCGTCTCAGAAAATTAGTCTGCTGTTCTTTGGTTTCCCTAAGTCAATCCAAGGTTCTAAAACTCACTAGGGCACCCGGACACCTTCTAGCTTCCAGGGGAGTACTCGGCCTTCTAGTAATTACTTTTTTTTAATAAATATTCTCCATCAAAATCAAACATTTTAATATGTAGAGTCAGTAGAGACATGTAACACATACCTATAACAAGAAAATAGTGGTAAAAGAAATTGCTCTATAAATTACCAAATCTGATACAATTTTCTGGGTCATTTGGAGATAAATTATCTAGTGTAGCAAATTTTATTTTTCATTCTTTACCATTTAATGGATTTAGCCAATAAGGAATATACAACTCTGTGAAGTGACAGTCACAGTAGCGAGTACACTAATACTATGCTACACAGGATAATTTTCTGTGTTTCTGCTGTACATACATAGAACTTATCGACAAAACAAAAGAGAACAAAAGATGACTAGAGACGACTAAAAACTCAGAAACGGTAACATGACGATTGAGAGGAGTAACGATTAGCGACGAACAGAGGCGGAGAGTATCAAAGCCATTAATCGAAGAAACAGAAGATCAAAGCTACCAGCAGCAGTGAAGAAACAGACGATTGAACAAAAGCCCTTTAGGTTTGTGTGAGTGTGTGTGTGTGTGTGTGTGTGTGTGAGAGAGAGAGAGAGAGAGAGAGAGAGAGAGAGAGAGAGAGAGAGTCGAAGCCAATGATCAAAGAAACAGATGATCGAACAAAAACCCTTTAGGTTACGCTATGGCCTCCTAAAACTTGCAAAAATCTGTCTATACCCCGACTTTTTCTGACTTCCTCCGACTACTTTCCGACCCAACTTACCGACTCGCCGATTAGTGGGCGACTTTTTCCGATTAATTCCCGAGTACTCCTCTGGCTGAATATACTAAACAACTATAGCATACTCGCCTCGTTCGCCAACCTAGTAGCGACTACTAGGCCGAGTAGACCGATTTTTAGAACACTGAGTCAATTTGAAATCTGAATCTTCCCTCTCCCTCTCTTATTTGTTTCTCTTCTCTCTTTTGCAAAGTCCCTCTCTTAGTTGCATCTCTTCTCTCTCTCTTGGTGTTGTTTGCATCGAAAATTTGGCATCTGGTTGGTATTTGTTTAGCATTTGTTCTTCCTCCTATTTGCATCTGTTCGGCATCGGTTCTTCTTCCTATTCGCATGTTCTAGTTTTGCACTGCTTTGCATTGTTGAGCACCTCCTGATCCGTAACATTGATTCGCAGTAGTTGATTGCAGTTGTTATCTCCTTGGCAAAGTCACGATGCTCTATGGCTTCGCATCTTTGTGTGTGTGTTGGGGGGGGGGGGGGTATAATTTTAGGGTTTTTCTTTTTATGTTATTAGGGTTTCTTAGGTTTTGTCTATTTAAGCTTTGCTCTGTCATTGTAATTGATACATCTGATATATGCAATGCCTTGGTTTGTTTCTCCCCCCTTTGGTTTGTATCACCATTATCCCGTACATCTCCTATTGCTATGATTAAGGTAAACTGTGTCCTATGATTGTCCATAATCGAACAGTTGGCCAGGAATGCTCATTCTCCCCATCCCATTTAAGAAAAATACAGCCATATCTCTTGTCAGATTAGGAAAACAGGATTCTAAGAAGTGGCTGAGCCACTCTCAAAAGCAATGTCTGCTAAGTCAGCGGTGAGCATGCCTTTTATCTCCTCCATTGGAGGCACCAATGTGACCAGATGGGTGTTGTGTCCTGTCCCCATCTTTGCCAACCTGTCCGCAACCGTATTTCCTCTCGGGAGTGTATGGTCATTTGTACATCCATTCCTTGCCATCAAGGCTTTGCATGCTTTCCATTCTGATTGCCTGTTCTGAATCCCGCTCTATGATGCCATTGGTCAAATCATGGTCCGAAATAACTTTCAGATACCCCGTATTTCGGCTGGTATTAACAGTAGAACTAAGAACACGATTGGAATCCCCAGGGGGTCTTCTAGAACACCTAGATTGATTGTTTGTTGTATGGTTGATTTCACGAACTCCATGCTACATAATTTCTAATGGGTAAACTACTCATCTGTGGTTCTTTCCAGCATTTCACCAACTTTAGTCTTACCGTAATTTTCTTTGGGGTTACTGAATTCCTTCCTCCCAGTGTTCTTTTAGTAGAACGGTTTCATGAAACAATGTGTTCTTCGCATATTAAATGGACATTTGTGAAGAAGTGGAACAAACCTCATGAGAGTGTTGATACCATGCAACTTATTACGTTCATCACCATTCAATAAAAACTTCCTACGTCTGCGTAAGGAACCCCGCGACATTTGTGGGTAAACTAGATATGTCAGGTAATTCATGTGAGTTATATAGATCTTGATATCACATGTTATTGATAATTCCATATCAGTGTTGTAATGTTCTTGTTCTCCAATACTTTACCATTATTTAAGCTGCGTCAAGGAATTAGTGACGTAGCATACAAATTCATATATAGAGTACCCAACAAAAATATGGTGTATTGAATAAAACTTATAAAATTTTAGACATTTATCAGAAATGGGTGTGGGCGCGGGACCCTGGCTGGCCCTGCGTAGCTCCCCCTCTATCAAAGCTTTTTTTGTCTCCTGATATCTACCATTATAGGATTCGCATAGCTAGTGAATTTTGAGTGGAGCCACCAAGGCAACCAAATGTATATTAGCCTGAAGATTAAAGTCATTCGACCAATTTGGATTTTGGTAAGTATCCAAGTCTTGCTGAGGTCCCCTATATTGCAGATTCTCTAAAGAGAGGCATGCATAACTACGAAAGTTGCCATGACCATTAGATAGGTGTCACCGTTGATTGCCAGAAGTTGCTCATACGTTACTTTGTAAAAGAACATTATTTAGATCACATACATTACATATTTGTTGTTTACTTCAACCCTTGTTGGGTCTTTACTATCACTTTTTGGATACGGTTAGATAGCGTACGAGTTTCAGACAGTACCTTAGCTTATTTTATCTGCTCACTCTTTGTAACATTTTGTAGCGGTCTTGGCATTTATGCTGCTGAAAATTACTGCAATTTTGGTTGTAGATCCGCATGGATACTCCATCTGGAATTAAAGACTCAATTCCTGCTTGGATCAAGTTTTCGGTACAGGCTCCTGGGGAAATTCCTTTCAATGGAATATACTATGATCCACCAGAGGAGGTACTTTTCTTGTTGGTTTTGCTGCAGGGTTAAATTATTTATTTGCAATTATATACTGCTGTGAAAATGATGGGGTTAGGGAAAAAACAGAAGGAGACAGAACGGAATTATAGAGCAACTTATGATGGGGTTAGGGAAAAAACCGAAGGAGACAGAACGGAATTATAGAGCAACTTATCCGAGCAATTATCTAAGACATTTTCTACTGAAAAATAAAGCTAAAGTTGTTTCTGACTTTGTTAGCTGTTGACCTTACCAAGGATAAAACCGTTGATCCATTTGAACTTCGAATAATATGTTACATAATATACTTGTCCATTGAAGAAAGTAGCTGGAGTTTCTTGTTTGTTTCAACTGTTGATAATGTCTTTGTTGATTCCATCAGATTTTTGGGACCATTAAAAGATATTTTTACTAGATTCTTCTGATTCTGTTGCATTGTTGGCAAAGATATTGGCACGCATTTGGTCTTTACACATTTGCTTCCATAAGAAAAATTTGTTATGTATCTTATTGGCGACTCCATCAACATGAATCTTTGGTGTGATCCACAAATCAAAGAAGATTTTGAACAGCGAAGACTATGATTTAAAGTGGCTTTAGAAACTCACTGTTTTAATATTGAAAGAACCCGAAATTCATGAACAAAGGGTTGTTCATGATTCAAAGTCACGTTTGGCTCAAACGTACTTTCCATTGTCAACTTTGCATCATTCTTTTTTAACTCATGGGCCAATAAAGATGGAGAGAGGGGATTTATTTTTTCAGCCCGTAATGGCTTAGAAAGAAATTCCTTGGTTAAGTTATTTTTATGACTTGGCTTGCTTCGATTTACAAGCCCACAAGCCCAATTAGTTGCACAATTGGACTCTCTAAAGATGGAGATAATTATCTGGTGCCCCTGGGGCACTACCACGTGGTGCCCTAGGCTCCTCACGCACCGGACATTGGTATGGGGATGATACACTGTATTGGGCCCCACGCCATCGTGTGGCAGTGGAGGGTCTAGAGAACTGCTCCAGGGGCACTAAAGAGTTTTTTCTGAAGATGGGTGTTTCAATCCCCAAGCCAGTTTATACTCATGTACGGACTCTTTGCAAATGTCTTGAACCTCCCGTGCCAAGCGTACAAAAGTTTCATTTTGGCATTGCATCATTTAGGTAGCTTAAATGGAAGATTGGCCCATTAATCCCCTCTTACAACATATTATCATCTCTACAAAACATGTCTTGAAATGATCACTGTTTAGGCCAACTTAATTGTTATGAAATCAAGCATAGACTAACACTTTTACCATGGGTAGAGCAAACTTATGGTATAGTCATTTGGGCCAAGTACTGGTGCCTTGAATGGCTCGAATTCATACCCTAGAGGAACAATAACTGGTCTTATTTGAGCCATTGAGCCTGGCATCTCAAACCGAATTCTTTCGATTGCGTGGAGGATAAATTCATAAATGCAGTGCGTGCCAACAAAGACAAATCCGTCTTCATAGAAATTGATACAAGCCAAATTTGTTCCAACCAATTGCGTTGAGGATCTTGGGTCTTAATGAAGAGGACATTTCCTTCAAGTGTACGAAAATAAGGTAAACAAAAAGAGAGTAAGAGGAAGAGAAGAATTCACTAGCTTCTAAATGAATCTGCAATCAAAACTCTACTGCTACTACTACAATCTACTCCTTCAAAGCAAGAAGATCGAAGACTCTTAGTTACATTATTCTACGCCTATGTAAGGAAGAACATAAATGTAATATTGTAATGATAGTAAATGATATATTTGGTCGTCAACCCTTCAATGAAGCTAAAGGGTACTATTTGAGGAAAGATTGTGGGAAATAGCTTCCCATAACCTCCTAAACATATCCATTACACTCTTCTTTATTCTTGTGCTGCTTGCAACATGTCCTCCCATGAACCCATTTTGTGCTTCGTGTTCTTCACACATTAATCAAATGTGCTTATAATTCACTTCAAAGTGAATAAGAGAATGCCAAGTGTTTCTGCATATATATAATAGCAAGTAAGAGAAAAAGTACTATTGACAATTAAAATTTATTATAGTGTGTTAGCGGATTTGTTGCTCGTCTTTGGCTAATGAATGCTCGTCATTTTCTACAGGAGAAGTATTTATTTAAACATCCTCGACCAAAGAAACCAAAGTCACTGAGGATATACGAGGCACATGTTGGAATGAGTAGTACGGTGTGCAATTCCCACTCTCTCATGTAATGCATTTGTAGCTAGATAGTTCTTCCATCTTACTTTACCCTACTTGCATGGCACTGTGCACCCCATGCTAAAGCACATGTTATCTTGCATATGTTATGCATGGCTGAAAATGTCTTTTATGTATTCTAGAACATGCGCGCATCACTAAAGTGTTCAAAAAGTGTGTATTTGAGACATGCATAGTGCAATGTTGGTCAGTTATATCTCCAAAAATCTCGACTGGTAGATCAAGAGTCAACCTACTAACAAGTCTGTTACGTATGCGGTATGGTTGGATAAATCTGTTTTTGGATTATGAAGTTCTTCATCTTTGTGTTTCTTTAGTATGCGTGACAATTTTAAGGCAGGCTTATGTATGAAGTATCTTTGATATAGCCTTAAATCATCTCAACAAGCCTTTCCCAATTACTTGTTGTGGGCTTCATGTATGCTTGACTTAGCCAATACACAACACAAGCTACATGTATAAATGTAATTCATATCTTGAGTCCCAGAATTTGGGCACTCCATAGTGTCTGTGTTGAAGTGCCACTACACGCTTAGTTAGTTCTTTTTTCTTTTTTTTTCCCCTTCCCTACGTGTTATTTGAAGTCTGCTTGGTTTTCATTTTGTTCTCTGTGTGCTTCTTGATTATTGTTATCTTTATGTAATTGATGCAGGGCAAGATTAGTATTGTTGGATTTCAAGAACTTTGTGTTTTCATGATGTCTCCCTTGGACACTGTGCGCCGCTTAGTTTCAGGATTCTCCTATTGGAGGGATGAATCTACGATGGAATGAGTCCCAACTGAAATGGAATCCCTGAAGCTTATGAAACCAAAGAAATAAAATAATAGATTACAGTCCAGAGAAATTTTACAGCAACCATAAGCTAATAGAAAAATAATTAAAAAGTGATTTACTCTAGTTTGTAGTATTTACATGATACAGGGTTATTATATTCAAAAGGTAACTTGCAAGTGACATTAATAATCATGCACATTTTTACACATGACAACCAAAAAATAAAATTTTTGAAATATTTACTTTATCATTTACAAGTATCTAGTATGTGATCCTATTCTCGCTCCCCCATACCTACTCCTGCGCTGTGCAACTAAGGTGCTATTCCCTGAATTCCTTGTAGATTTTTGCCCCTTTCATTCAGAACCCGTAGTTTTCCTATATGTGGCAACGTGTGAGAGATGAGTCAACTTGATATTAGATCTCAGTTTTATGAAATTTCTAGGAATTCATGGGAGAAGGTTTTTTGAGGACTTTATTACTTTTATCTTCTAATTTATACTATTCGGGCCTGCAATGAAATTCCTTATTGAGAAATCATATTCTTATTACTCTATGATACACGGATCTGTGATTTTCGTTGGAGTACCCGTGTCGGCACGGCACGGCAGGGCACTGGTGCGGGCGCGGAATATGTGTCGGGTGCAGCTACTTTAAATCGAACACTTCTAGTTTCGCAGATCTAAGAAGAAGAAGAGGAAGAGGAGATAAGAATAGAGGCGCAATTGAAGAAGCTGGTCAGAGATTGGAGATTGGCTGACTCTTAGTTGCATGAAACGGCTAACTTGCCGACGCTCCTCCCTGAGAAATGCGATTCCGCGTTTCTTGCTCGGAAACGCCATGGAAACGCGTACCCAAGAGACGGGATCGCGCTCCAAAGGTAGATGAGGGCTTACCCTTTCTTTCAGGCGCCGTCGTCGTTCCTTGCAGTTGCCGACGTCGATTGAGTCATAGTCGTCGTCTCTGTTGCCGTTTTGTCTCCGATTGGACTGTTATTCCTTGTCACAGTCGTCGTCTCCTCTAGTCGCTGGCTTCATCTCTGATTTTATCGTTGTCGTTCTGGGTTCAGAGTCGTGCTGGGTTGTGAGAGGAGAGAGAGACCAGAGGGAGATATGATAAACTGTAGCAGCTGTACCGTATGTGATGCTTTTACATGTTTTATCTCGCTCTTACACGTGTAGGGCCAGATGGGAAACAATGTTCCTACTTGTGTAGCTATTCTTGACATCTGTAAAGTCGTATAGTTTTTTTTTTGTTCCTACTTGTGTAGCTATTCTTGACATCTGTAAAGTCGTATAGTTGTAGTAGTATTTTTAAAGCTGGAAAGACTCTTCATTGTCCACCTAACTTTTCCTCCTCTTTATGGGGTATGTGAGCGGCTGTTTGCATTCCATCAGGAACACCAAAAAAATGAACCCAAATTTGACTCTCTTTTTCTTAAATGGAGTTTGATAGTGTTTTCTCCCCCCTTTTTTTGTAAAATGAATAAAATAGAAACAAACTTAGTGGTAGAATAACATTTCTTTTGACATTTAATTATATAAAAAACAAGGTTCTAAAACTCGCTAGGTGCTCCCCGGTCGGTCGGGGACCTTCGAGCTTCCAGCCCGAGTACTCGGCCTTTGAGAAATTACTCGGTTTTTTATTTTATTTTAATTTTTTATAATATATAGACATTGTAGACAATGTAGAGACATGTAAAATTGTAAAGTAAATACTACCAAGTACCAAATAAGTAGTCAATCCATAATAACTAGTCAATCTTCAAACGAAATAAAACCACGTAGTAGCAAATAACTAGTCAATTACAAAGTTCAAAGTTCAAAACTAAATAAAACTAAGTGGCACGAAACTAGTAAGCAGCTACTCCTCCATCTCCTCTTCTTCTCCATATCCCTCCATAACAAGGCATTCATCGTCCTCACACTCAAAATCCTCATCTACCTCCTCATCGTCATCGGCATCATCTTCAGACACAAAATCATCTTCATGTAGCTCTCGTACTCCAACATTTCTACCACTTCTTCTAGGTTCAAGGTATTCATCCGCTCCCATGGCTTCTCCAAGCAACTCATATGAAAGTCCCGAAATTGGATCAATTCCATCATCACCTCTTTCAACAATCTATCCTTGTGCATTTGTTGCTTCATTAGCAAGTAAGACATCTCTTTTTTTCTCCTTCCTCCTCTTTTTATTGTTGATGAGTTTGGCATTGAATTGGACATAGACTAGATTGTTCAACATTGTTGCATCTAGTCTATTCCTTTTCTTTGTATGTATCTACACACAATAGAAAAATCCTAAGTTAATATACGTATATAGATTATAGAGAGTGAGATGCTTTCTAGTTAAAGAGTATATGTACTTACTCCCTTAAAAGTGCTCCAATTTCTTTCACACCCCGATGAGCTTGAAGTCAAAGAGAGAATTCTAGTGGCCATTTTTTTCAAATTGGGTGTATGATTGCCATAGTTAGACCACCATCCAACTAGACATGAAAGAAGCACAATTCTATTAGCACTAAGTTACTTGATAAAAATTAACGGACAAAAAAATACCTAGGAAAGTAATTATTCATTTACCCGGATCATAGTTGTCATGGTTAGACTCACATCCCTTTGCGGCTATAGCTTTTCCAAATGCACCCTCTTTGTTTTTTTACTTGATCAACTCCACCTTAATAACTTGATCTTGCATATCAAAATCATCGGGAAAGAAAGCTTCAACACAATCAACAACCCCATCCATAATACTTGCATCATCTTTCATGAAGTAATAAACACTAATTATAATTGGGAAAAAAACTAATTTTTGAATAAACACTAATTATAGTGGCTGTGGTATGAAGTAACTAATTAATAAACACTAATTATAATTTTAAACTACACAAACAGTGGGCAATGAGCTATAAACAACAGTAACACAACACATACTTAAAAACTAAAGCTAGTCAACAGTCAACACAATTACACAACACATACTTATGTCATTATGTGAGGGAAAAAAAAAAGAAAAAATAAAAGAAGACAACAGTAACAGCTATGAACGACGGTTGTGCTAACTGCTATAGTGATACTGTGTGTGTTCTACATACTCGTGTGTGTGTGTGTGAGAGAGAGAGAGAGAGAGAGAGAGAGAGAGAGAGAGAGAGAGAGAGAGAGAGAGAGAGAGAAGAGAGAGAGAAAGAGATGACGACGCCGACGAGACGACGATCGCGAGGAGTGAGCAGACAATTGCGATGAGTAGACGATCGAGATGAGTAGATCGAACTATCGAAGGAGGAGTGGACTCAGCGGAAGGCCAAATTTGATTTAGGTCAAGGTCAGTAGTCGTAAGTTCTGTATATAAAGGTTGTTCAAATGCCACTTGGCCCCCTCAACATCTAGAAATTTTCTGTTTTTCGTCCCGATTTTTCCCAACTGGGTCCCAACTCGCCGAGTCGGCGATTCATCGCGACTTACCGCCTCGCCGAGTAGTCGACGACTAATGCCGACTTATCTCCGACTAGACCTTTCACCGACTAACCTTGCCGACTAGGGTATAGTCGCCTCGGTTGGGTACCGAGGAGCGACTTCTCGGCCGAGTTATCCGAGTTTTAGAACACTGATAAAAAACATAATTTTTTTTATAATTTTAATTAATTTTTCCTATACTCTCCCGACGACGCTCCCACACTTCTATGTTCATCTGCTTCCCCGCTCCCTTTTGCGCTCCCGCTCCCATTTGCGCTCCCGCTTTGTGCAACTAAGGGCTGACTTGCAATCGCCGACTTAGAGGAAAACGATGACTGGTTTTGATTTTGTTTCTGTTTTTGTTTTTCTTTTTTATAAGCTAGGGATTACTCATGTTTCAATTCGGCCTATTCACTACTAATATATTGGGCCAACATATGTTGTTGCCTTATGAGGCCTATTTACCCATTTAAGCTATAACTTTGGGCAAAGTATTATATTGGACTGGGCTAAGCTATTAATTTTGGGAATCAAAATGGGCTGAAGTTATCCTTTGATGACAAAACAAAAGAATAAATGTAATTTTCATAAATAAATTACCTATTTTTAACAAATAAAATTATAAAAATATAAAAAATAAATTATAAATTTTTAGCAAATAAAATTATAAAAATATAAAAAAATAAATTATAAATATTTTTTTAAATGTATCCCCTCACCCGTGTCTAAATCTAGATCCATATCCACGTATCCCTATTTTTTTAACTTTAGGTATCCGACATCTAGATATACACCGGCACCCGATACTCACACCGGTATCCGGGTAACATAGTTCTTACTCCACATGCTTTGTATCATCTTGTTGCAAAAGTGGTTGGACGTTTTAAATCGAAAAATGAAAAGGTAATATTTGTTCGGTTCATCAATATACATTAAAAGCCTCCTCGTCACTCGGAATTTTGAACCTCTACTCCATCAAAAGTTCTTGCTATATAGTTTATTGCTCACCCACTTGCATACCCGAGACAAATACCTTGTTCATATTCATCTATCCACCGCTTCTAAAATTTCCTCCCAAGTAGTAGCAAGGGGTGTTGTTGATTGCACTTTATGTAAGTTACCCAGACATTCAACAGTACTCTGAGATTTTCATGCATTTGCGTAACTTGTTCGCGTGCATTTGTATACACTAATTTTTTTCATCCAACTAATATAGAAGAATGGAAGTGATTGCATTTTGTGCCCGATTGGTTTATACGCCATCCTTTATCCTTTGAGTTGATATTAGAAGTTCCATGACGGATCCTAACAATCTTTTTGACTTTGAGATGCAGGAACCAATGATAAATACTTACGCAAACTTTAGAGATGATGTTCTCCCTCGTATCAAAAAGCTTGGCTATAATGCTGTTCAAATAATGGCTATTCAAGAGCATTCTTACTATGCTAGTTTTGGGTAATTTTTATTGAACGCATAATACATGTTTATATAGGTGTGGAACTCACTGTAGTTTCCTGTTAGTTTTCCCATGGAGTAGGGTACATCTTCCATACTTCTGTTACTGTAAATAGGCGGGCTTTGTTTTCTTGTACTTTTACCATAAAAATTCATAGTTTTGTTTTTGTGCCACAGGTACCATGTCACTAATTTCTTTGCACCTAGTAGCCGTTGTGGAACTCCTGATGAGCTAAAGTCTATGATAGATAGAGCTCATGAGTTAGGTCTGGTTGTTCTTATGGACATTGTGCACAGGTATTTTTTGACTTCTGGGACAACATGTTTTTATAGTATGATAACATGAGGTTTTCTGTGTGGGAGCTTGAGTTTGATGCCAGTTTTGTTTATTCAAATGTCTTAATATGCATATGCTCATCCACATGCTTCGCAATTGTGTAGTTCATGAAATCTTGGTCGGAAACACACACTATTTGGAGTGTGCGGGATGATAAGATATCCTTTCAGTATTATTACAACAAACAAAATCTGAATCTAAATAAACAGAAAGTAAAGACGTCAAACAATATAATTTTGCTCTCGTGTAACTTTACAACTGTTTTGGTTTGTCTTTATTCCTTCAATCTTATGTTTGGTTTACTGGTTTGTTTATTCAAATGTCTTAATATGCATATGCTCATCCACATGCTTCGCAATTGTGTAGTTCATGAAATCTTGGTCGGAAACACACACTATTTGGAGTGTGCGGGATGATAAGATATCCTTTCAGTATTATTACAACAAACAAAATCTGAATCTAAATAAACAGAAAGTAAAGACGTCAAACAATATAATTTTGCTCTCGTGTAACTTTACAACTGTTTTGGTTTGTCTTTATTCCTTCAATCTTATGTTTGGTTTACTGGTTTGTTTATTCAAATGTCTTAATATGCATATGCTCATCCACATGCTTCGCAATTGTGTAGTTCATGAAATCTTGGTCGGAAAACACACTATTTGGAGTGTGCGGGACGATAAGATAACCTTTCAGTATTAGTATGACAAACAAAATCTGAATCTAAATAAACAGAAAGTAAAGACGTCAAACAATATAATTTTGCTCTCGTGTAACTTTACAACTGTTTTGGTTTGTCTTTATTCCTGAATCT
This sequence comes from Vaccinium myrtillus, assembly GCA_016920895.1. Lineage (NCBI taxonomy): Eukaryota > Viridiplantae > Streptophyta > Magnoliopsida > Ericales > Ericaceae > Vaccinium > Vaccinium myrtillus. The sequence goes on from CM029270.1 coordinate 23,231,665, forward strand.
TATGTATGGTTTACTGTTGGAACAATATTTTTAAAGTTTGGCTTATAGTTGGTGCTTGAATTTGAATGGAACTTGATACCTTTATAATTGTTCCTACCATGGATTAACCTAACCATAAACGAATTGTTGCAAATTTGTCTACTATCTAAATCTTCAATGAAGAAGATTCATGTTGTTCTTTGTGCGTGGTGAGAGTTTAAAAAGACTTCTCAGATTGCTGGCAGAATCCACTACGAGCTTTTGATGCTTCCCGTGGATTTGTTTACCAAAGGTAATGGGGTTGAAGCATTAGTTATGGGTGCGTGCTTCAAGGAAGGAAATAGTTTACATGTTACAAGGAATCAGCAGAGACCAAGTGTACGAGGAATAAATCCACATATGGTTTTGTCTTCTTCCTTAGAATATTAACCTTGTGCTTTCTCGACGGAACCCTTTAGCTGCAGTAAGAACAAACAGTTAGAGCACCTTTGCCTCTCGTCGGCAAAGGCCCTCCGATGATTAAGTTAGTAAGAGGATTACTAAATAAGCCAAGAACACAATGCGTATGAGTTACAGCGTACCTTTCTTCATGGGTTTGATGCTTTATTTATGGATGTGGTTTGCTTGTTGATCAAGGGACCCGTTGCCCTTGTTTCCTTACTTCATTAGGAAACCTTTCATAATGGGACCCGTTCCACTAGGTATAGCAATATTCTGTACACAAGATCTCTCCTTGCAATAGGATTTCCTTCCATATAGCACTCGTTTGTATATGGTTATGTAATCAGATCCTTACTAGGATTCTACCTTTATAATGCATTCCTTACTTGATATGGAATGCTCATATCAATCCCTTTAATCACGGGATTAACGGGATTAACCTCTTATCACGAAAGAGGCTAGCCCAGATCCTTCTGGAACGTTCTGCCGCCTTATTCTTTTAGGGCGGCTTAGCCGAGGTATCCTACTGCTCGGCGGAGCCTTTTTTGATCCCCTCATGCAAGTGCCGAGCTACACCGAGCTCGGTACTTGACCTCATTATTCGATCCAGGCCTTATTCGAGGTTTAACTAGCTCATTTGCCACCTAGGGCGCCTTTGCATAGCTTGTTCGTGCTGATATATCTTGACATGACATAGCCCAATATCCTAAGATATGACCCTGACCTTATACGTGGCCTGTCTAGCTCGGTCTGGGCATGTATTGCCTCTAAGTGGATCCACTGAGCTAGTACACCCTCACATGGTGCTACTATTATTACTTTTGGCCTCATTCAAGGCCTATCTTGTTCGGTTCAGGTTTAGGGGCACCCTCCTGTGGTTCCATAATCCAATGGATTGATTTACCCTCTTGTAGTGAACGTGCTGAGCACGTGCCTTGCTTGTGCTATTATTTTTTATACGTAATTGGTTTTTACCTTCTCCCCCAAGTCAGCTGGATTGTGTATTTAGGACTTAAGGTTTGATACTGCATTTGTTATGATAAACTTCGTTTAGAAGTTACATTTTTATTATTACTAAGGGTATTTTTGTATTCTCTCACTATATATATATATATTTATATTCTATATATATATATATATATCAATATTTTGTATATTAGGGTTAACAAGAATCCCTAAACACTTCTCTTAAACAAAATGGTATCAGAGTGGTTGATTGACCGCTGCTGCTGACAGCCACCAATGCTATCGACCAATGGTGATAGAGTGTTAGGAGTTGCATGTTTTATTTTTATTGAGTGATGGTGATTTTGTACTCCCTTATTATATCAACAGAGCAAGGAAAGCAAAAGAAGCAAAGGGCTAAGTATGCGTACCAGCTGACTCTGGTTACGTGTCATCATTACTGTCTTTATAAAGATCTTTGTACTCGAGTGACAGCCTATCGCAAAGCCTCTGTCGTGATTGGTTGATGTGACCTGAAGCAATCATTTCAGAAGCGCCCTTCCTACTGGTGGCTTGTCAGAGCACTTCCTGGACTCTGCTTTTTTGACTGAGAAGGCAAGTTCTTCCTCGGCCAAGAGCGCTGCCATCTGCCTCGTTCTTCGAACATTCCTTTAGCCGACGTTTTTTTTTCATTTGGACAACCTACATGCCTGAGCCCTTTTGTTCTTCGAACAGTCTTTGTTCCAAGTAACATCCACTATGACATGTTATGTGCCAAATAATTGTAATGGATCATTCGTTGTTGCCTGTCAGAGGCTTCTCGGCGGCTGACGTGTCTCGGGCATTTATTGGCTTTTCCATCTACATCTTAATTGAACTTGGTTTCTTTCTCATAAATAATGCCTACTGTCTAGCGCACCACCCATTTTTTGATTTTCCGGACCAAATTTCGACGATCCGAACCGCTCAATGTGTTCAAAACATGTTTTTCAGGACCGATGCGAGGAATCGCCAAAAGAAATACCCGAAAGGGCTTCATCCGAGCAGTTTTTCATAATAACCGTACACATACAGTTTATCGAAAAATGCTTGAATGAAGCCCTTCCGGGTATTTTTTTTTGGCGATTCCTCGCGGTGACTCTTGAAAACACGTTTTAAACACATTGAGCGGTTTGGATTGTCGAGATTCGACCCCAATCCATGAGGTCCTCGCGGAATTTCCATGAGGGAGTCCTCATTAGATCATGATTGTATATATATAGACACACACACACACACAAAGCCCTTCCAGTCGGGTATCCTGTTACTTGTTAAAATCTGGACTTGTGTTGTCAGCGGTTGGATGAGATCCAACAATTGTGATAAGAGAAGGGAATTAAAAGGTTCACGGGTTGACAAGTCGTCCAAATCCGGGTCATAACCCTCCTGGCCTCCCCCTTCACTTGTTACGCATTCCAGTCGAAGAGGAGAGAAAAAGAAGGCGACTCCATCTCCCCAAATCGCGAAATCCATCTCTCTTCTCTGACTAGAACGTGTAACAATTGAAGGGGGAGGGTTATGACCCATAAGTATTAACCTGGATTTTGTTGACCCATGGACCAGCGCACCTTTTAATTCCCTTCTCGTATCACAGCCGTAGAGATGAGATCCAATGGCTGACAACACTAGTCCGGATTTTAACAAATAACGGGATACCTGACTGGAAGGGCTTTGTGTGTGTGTGTGTCCTGATCCTACAGGGATCCCGCACCTTGCCAAAATGCGGGCTTCTTTTTTTGGCCGTTGGATCTCATCCACGGCTGGGACAAGAGGGAGCTTTAAAATGGCATGCGGGTCAACGGTCCGGGTTAAAATAGAACGCGGGTCTCTATTCGGGTTAAACTCCCCCTTAATTAAACACGGAAGAAGAAGAAGGGATTGAAATCGAAGAAGACAACGAAATCAAAGGTCTCTCTCTCTCTGGTTCGATCTTATACGCGGAAGAAGAAGAAGAAGATATCGAAATTGAAGAAGAAGAAATCAAAGGTCTCTCTCTCTCTGGTTTGATCTTTACTATGCACTGCCATGAAACAAAACCAATCTGTATTTGACAAGAAGTCTAGTTCAACTAGACTTTCTTGAAAAATTCTACTGATTCGAGAAAATAATTACATCAAATATAGAGTCCAAAAGCTTCTCCAACCACCTAGTTTTTAAAAGGAAAACTCAACTATATTCCAAATACCCAAATCTGTTAGAACTTATGGTGCAACGGGAATATTCCATTAGATATTCTATAGAGAGAAACTCCCAAAAGGGATACAGAGTGTTAAAACTCTTGATAATATATTCTTGAAAATTATAAAAGCTCCCTAATGGGTTATCTAGACATCTATTTATAGCGCACTAGCACTATGGGCCTAGAAATGAAGACTTAAAAATGGAATGCATTAGGACTCCCAGTCTAAAGAAACAACTTTCCTCAAGTTGGACAACAAGACACAAGACAACCAAATAACGAAAACATAAAGCATGCAACTTTTGGATTGGACGGTAACTGCATTTTATTGACCCACATCACCCTCATGCAATAACCCATCTTCAATATGAGCGTCCTTTTGTGCACATCCACCGCGTCCATGCTTATGTGGCAAGAGATCACCCATTTTTCATGCCTCTAACAGACTAACACTTCCTCCACATATGAGACTACATGTGATTCTAAATCATACTAAGGGTCATCAACCATATGATGTAGAAACTTTAACTTCACACCATATCCAAGACTTTCTCTAGTGAAAACCATTCCCAAAGGATCTTCAAAATGTTTTAAATAGTCTCTACTCTCCTTTGGCAACTTTGGAGTAGTTTTAAAGCAACTTTGGAGCAAGTTGAGGTACCAAAGCAATACAAACTTGAACATCTTGGATATACTCGGGATGCAACATTTAAAAGCCATCCCCAACCGACACATCATCAAATTGTGGAGCTTCCAAATCATTCTCACTCATAAAGTTGAGAGTGTCTTCGACCAAGGGCAACTCGAACGTAACGTTTCGAGAGCAATCCACAACTCCGTTGTCATGATCATCAATTTTTAGGTCATAGCTCTCATCTAAGACTTGCTCATCTTCCCAAAGCATACAAGACTCAAAAATCGAAAGACTAGACATTTCTTGTTCTTCATTAGCACCCTCATTATCCTCAAGTCCTCCTTCCACAACACTATCGATATCCTCACTTGGATACCCATCGTAGACGGGAATATCTTCAAAGTCACATCCAAAGTCTTCTTTTGGAGATTCAACAAAGATGGAAAAATCTTCAAAGTGATCCCAAACTCTTCACTTGGAAACTTGTCAAAGATTGGAACGTTATCATACTCAGTCACCATCGCAACATGGTTCTCTAACCTCCTTAACAAAGAGGGCATTAAAAGCATGCTCACTAGCCTTTTCACCAACTTCCAACTTGAGAGATGGCTCTCCATACTTCAAGCATTCGAATATTCCACTAGGTGATGGATTTCTAACTTCCGAAGTGCCAATCAAAGATTGATTTTCAGTTGGAACAACCTCGAAAGACTTTCTCTTATCAAAACTAGTCGAGGAATCGGCATTGGAACGATGATGGAAAGGGAAGAAATCCTCCTTGAGCTTTTCCTCATCTTAACCCAATCTCTAATATTTTCTTTGCCTCTCCCTTGTCGACTAACTTTAAGTTGAGTCCACCGGTCCGAAGCTCTTCCCTTGAGGCAACTAAATACCAATTTCACCTTCTTTTCTTTGGTAACATGGCAATGCACGAAAATAATCTCAATGGAGTTTAACCAATCAACGAATTCTTGTGGACCACCCAACTTTGCTCTATACCAATGCGGAGCTAACAAAGGACCCTCAAATTGAATTCGAGTATCCTAAACATAATAACTACCTTTGGAAGGATGTTGCAAGTAACGCACTTCCTCAATCAAAATAGTATATTGTTTACTAAACTCTTCTACCTCATGGTTTTGGTTGCCAAATGCATTCTCTTCACCATCATTTGCCATAAATCCTCTACCTCTATTTCCTCTCCTACCTCCACCTCCTCTTTGAGCCATTACAACCCTCAAAATCAACTCCAACAACCAAATTCAACCTCAATCAAGAAAAACCCAATCAATTGGGACCCCAAACTACAATAAAATCAATTCCAAACAAGCTAATCAACCCAAAAGAAGCTGCGCCCAGTCAACTCAGCAATTTTAGACCCGAACTCAATCATCTCGGCACAAGAACTCAGTAACTCAGTACCCAACAACCTCAAATCACAAGGAAACCCACATAAAATCAACACTACTCACAGCAAATCGAAACAAATGAGACAACCCAGCTGGAATCTAACCTGAATTCACCGATTCGAGTGCTAAAACAGTGATTCGAGTTGAATTGTTGGCTGTGAACAGTGTTTCGAGTGCTGAAGATGGGTTTTCGAGTGTTGAAAATGGTCGAACTGCTTGATTCAAGGGTCTGCAACCTGATTTGAGTGAAATCGAAGGCTAATCGAGCCTTAAACTAGTGATTCGGATTCGAGTACAGGTCAGAGTGTTTCGAGCACTAACATCCTACTTCGCAGGCCTGGGTCACTGTCTCGAGCTTCGAAATGAGCTGGTTTATTGTCGAACACCATAAACGAGGGCAGATCTGGCCATGTTCCAGGGTCATGAAGCTTGTATTTAGGGATTTGATGTCTGGGTCAGGTTTGAAATAGTAAAATCAGCCATGAAAGTGGTCAATTTGTGGATTCTAAGGGTTGAAATCGAGGTTTAAGTCCTTGGATAGGGTAGATCTGTGGGTTTGGAGTGGTTTGGGAGCTCCGGCGGGGTTCCGGTGCCGTTTTCTGGCAAGGTCTAGGATTCCGGCGAGATGAAGGGTCAGGATCAAGCTAGGAGCTCTGATACCAAATGGTGCAACTGGAATATTCCATTAGATATTCTATAGAGAGAGACTCCTAAAAGGGATACAAAGAGTTTAAACTCTTGATAATATATTCTTGAAAGGGGTAATTGTTCTAGGGTCCAGAAGTGGGGACTTATTGGGCCATTTAGTCCATGTTAAAGTTTTACAAGGTCTAAGGTCCACCATTTTTTTTTATTTAAATTTAGGTACTTTCAAAGGGTACCCTAGAGTTTAGGTTTTAGGGTGCACTTTCCTATTATAGGATTTTAGTGGTTTAGGCACTTTCATAGGGTACCCTAGGGTTTTAGGCACTTTCATAGGGTACCCTAGGGTTTTAGGCACTTTCATAGGGTACAAACTTGTTTGGCACTTTCCTAGAGGTACAAACTTTTTTTTTGATAAAAAAAAAAAAAAAAAAAAAAAAAAAGATGTCAGCATCAGGACTGGATAGGTTATAAACTTGTTTGGTGGATTAATGGGGTTACAAATTCTTTGCCTAGGACTTTTGAACAAGTCTCCCTTCTTGAAAATGATAAAAGCTCCCTAATGAGTACTCTAGACATCTATTTATAGCCCACTAGCACTATGGGACTAGAAATGAAATAGACTTTGTGTAATTGTACGAATCAGTTTAAATCAAATCCCAGAAACGTAAACTGCTCTGATCCGAAAACTGTTTTCTAAAACCCGAATTTGCTTTATTCACCCTGGTGTGTTTTGTTTTGACCCGGCTTGCTTTAACCCGAATTGAGATTGCTATTTTAACCCGAACCTTTGACCCGAGTGCCATTTTAAAGATCCCTCGTCCTAGCTATTGGATGAGATCCAACGGCCAAAAAAAAGAAGCCCGCATTTTGGCGAGGTGCGGGATCCCTTATAGAATCGGGAATGTGTGTATATATATATATATACAATCATGATCTCCTAAGGACTCCCTCACGGATCTCCTCCGTGAGGACCACCCCTTTTTTTATTTTCCGGACCAAATTTCGACGATCCGAACTGCTCAATGTGTTTAAAACATGTTTTCCAAGGCAAACACCAGGAATCACCAAAAAAAATAAATATCCGAAGAGCTTCATCCGAGCAGTATTTCATAATAACCGTACATATATTGTTTATCGAAAAAAGCTCGAATGAAGCCCTTCTTGGTAATTTTTTTTTTTTTTTGGCGATTCCTCGCGGTGACCCTTAAAAACACGTTTTAAACACATTGAGCGGTTCGGATCGTCGAGATTCAACCCCAATCCATGAGGTCCTCACGGAATTTTAATGAGGGAGTCCTCATTAGATCATCCTCATATATATATATATATATAGTTCGTATCTCGTTCGGATCATCAAAATTCGATTGGGAAATGGGAGGTCTGCACCGAAGGAAAGTAAAGGATCACTTACTTGATCCGTGGCGTGTATATATGTGTACACGCACACATATATACGAAATGGATCCAATCAAGGATCCCTGATGGAGTTTCCATCCACACCTTCTATTTCATATACAGCTTCAATCGAAAACTGATCAGATGAAGCACTCCCCGGTAAATTTTTTTTTTTGTGGATGATTTCTCCCGGGGACCATTAAAAACACGTTTTAAACACATTGGACAGTTCGGATCATGAAAATTTGATCGAGAAATTGTAGAATTGGAGGAGTCCCGGATGGAAATCCCATCCGGGATCCTGGATTAGATCCCGCTCCATATACGAAATGTATCCAATCAAGGATCCCTGATGGAGTTTCCATCCACACCTCCAATTTCCCGATCAAATTTTCATGATCCAAATTGTCCAATGTGTATAAAATGTGTTTTTACGGGTCCCCGTGAGAAATCATCAAAAAAATTACCGGGGAGGGCTTGATCCGATCAGTTTTCGATAAAACTGTTATGTTTGGATAGTTAGGATCATGAAAATTTGATCGGGAAATTGGAGAATTGGAGGAGTCCCGGATGGAAACCTCATACGGGATCTCGGATTAGATCCGGCTCCTATACACACACCCACACATATACACCTGTACAAAGTGATGAACCTCGTACCGTACCGCACCGGCCGAGATGTACTGTACCGGTAAGAACACAGTATACTCAGTAAGCTGTTCCGTTCCGGCTGAAATACTGCTCTATTACTGCTGTTCTATTCCGGCTGAAATACTACTCTATTCTGGCTGTTCCTGCTATTTCCCGGTTCCCGTCAGGTACTGACATCAACTGGTTTTGAGGTTCTAACGATGGCCTCCGGCAGCAAGTCAACCGTGCAGATAAAATGAGAAAAGTTATTACGCCTGAGAAAGAATGCTAGTCGAGTTCTATTTTTCCCGATCCAGAAAGGGTTCATGGAAGAAGAAATAGTACAGTGGGAGGGAGAGGAAGAGAAAGGGCCAAGTTCCAAAAAGCATGATCACGTGCTTGAATAGTGGGGAATGTGCAAATTAATCGTGGAGGCAGGGACCACTGGGTATACGGATATGATCTGACAAGGATTTTTATTGATTCAATTGAATTCTTTCATAGTGTTTTGTAACATGTTTTGATTTTTATATTTTGGTACAAGTTAAGACTATCAGTTTATAAACCCATATGTAAGCAATAACACATATATGTTGTATATTTAAGGTTTGTAGATTGGAGAAAACAAAATATTTCCAAGTGAACTAATATATATGTATTTGTTATATATAATCTAGTAAACGATAAATCCGAAATGGGGCCGGCAAATTCACTGGTACCGGTACATACTGACCAATGACAAAAATGGTATGCTTAACGGTGCGAGATTGATAACTTTGCCCCTACACATACGGCGAGATTGTTGTGTGTTAGGATAGTTTTTATAGATTTAATCACACTAAAACCCAAATATTTAATTAATAACATGTTTACTCCGGGAAAATTACGAAATATTACAAATCTACCCCCATTGTGTCCCCCGCATGATCAATCAAATTTAAGGGACATCCGGATGGAGTGTCCAATACGTATTTAGCACATCCACCGCGTGCCCCCGTGTCCTGACACGGATACAGCGACCTATTTGGAGTGTTTCTGCTTCATAGCTAATAATTACAAAGAAGGGGCGCTGTTTCCTTTTACAGGGTTATAAGACTGAATGTCACCTGATACAGAACCCCCACATTCCTTCTTCCTTATCAGGGCTACAGTGGTGAGATAATGCATGTAATGTTTTCGAGGGTGGAGGGATGGATGGATAAAATCTGGACATGGGAGTTTGATGTCTACGACCAAAAACGGCGGTCTTTATTTTGGGCACTTCAAATTATTTCCATGAGAACTGAGAAGTCACTCATGTCTTGATAAGAATGTCTTGTAGTAATTATTACTCTGAACCTTACCATTAATGTGTTCTTTTCTACTTATTCATTCTGTTTTTGCTCTCAATCCAGCCATGCGTCAAATAATACGTTGGATGGGCTGAACATGTTTGATGGAACTGATAGTCACTACTTCCACTCTGGATCTCGAGGTTATCATTGGATGTGGGACTCACGTCTTTTTAACTACGGACATTGGGAAGTATGTGCTAGTTTCGAAGTTACGGCGTAATTTAGTTAAATTTACATTTTCTTTCTCTTGATTGGTATTGGCATAAATACTAATCACTATTACTGTTTATTACTGTTTAGGTAATAAGATTTCTTCTGTCAAATGCAAGATGGTGGCTGGAGGAATACAAGTTTGATGGATTCAGATTTGATGGTGTTACATCAATGATGTATACTCACCATGGATTGCAGGTAAATGCCACCGGATGATGTACCTGTGTGCGATTCTTGTTGGGGTAATATTCTATGGTTGGATATTGAAATATAACCATCATGAGTTGAAATAATATGGCTTCACGAAACATGGAAATGAAAGTTTAGCTAATCCCTGAAGTGAACTCAAATCGCAGTGCAAACATAGTCACGTTTGAGATTGGAAATGGTTTCAAAAGATAGAAGGGGTTCTAAAGTTTTATCGTTAGAGCAAGTTGCTACCAAATTTTCTTCCCTTCCCTCTCTTTTATCTCTTCTGTATTTCAATCTTCTCATCCTATCCACTAGTGTTTTTGTTAAAGGAGACATGTTTAGGGTCACTAGAAAACTGTCACACAGCCATTGTGCTGACTTCTTAATCTAGATGCCTTGAAGAGAACTATGTGCCCGTCACACACTTGTGACTTCCTTTCTTCATTTCTTGTGTTCCACCTTTGCTGTCCTAAGCTTTCTTCTTGTTTGTTTGCTTGCTCCAACCATTCCCGGCTTTCGTGCCCTTTTCCCTTTTATCATTCGGGTCAACCCTGGTTCATATAGCTCTTATGGTTCCTTTTAGTGCATTGTTAGTGTTCTCAATTTTTGCAATATGACTCACGATATGTAGCATTTCGTCTTCAATATTCTAGTTTAGGTCTATTTTGTGTGGATGTTTTACCTTAAATTGTTTGTGAAAGCAATTTGAAGAACGTTGAAGGAGATGGTTTGCAACCTTTTTAGTTTACCATGTACGGGTCATTACCATGAAAGTCTTAGTTAAACCCTATGTTACACAAGATTTTAGCCCGCGTAAAATCGGACTTGCTGGATAAGCTTCATTTTTATGAATTCGTGGAGCTCCTGAATGCTGTTAACTTTTCATTGCAAGAGGAACCAAAGCTGAACATTTTGTCATTGACTAAAGCGATGGGTGTAATAGGTAACCTTTCTGGGATGATATGTTGGTATGTCAAGTTGATAATTAAGAGAGAGAGAGGTTTCACTGTAGGTGGTGAATACTAGGTGTTACAAACACTGATTTAGGAGTGTGTTGGTTGTATAAATATGTATGTCCCACACACTCCCAAGTCCTACGTATATGTATGTGTGTGTGTACATGTATATTTGATTTGGCAATCTTGTTACTATTTTCTGATTTTTACTGTCTTATTTTTGTTGTGTACTAGGTAGCATTTACAGGAAACTACAACGAGTATTTTGGATTTGCTACTGATGTAGATGCAGTGGTTTATCTGATGCTGGTTAATGATCTTATTCATGGGCTTTTTCCTGAAGCTATTAGTATTGGTGAAGATGTATGTATTTTCTTTTTTACCTTTTACGTTATATTTTGAGCTCTCTTTATTTGGTTTCCCACTTTAGGTCAAATTAGTAGGCATCTTTCATATTCTCTGTTCAAACATGTGGTTGCTTTTTTTTAACTGGCTTTTGTGGCTTTGTCTGGTACTCTCTGAGTGGTTGCTTTGATTAGGGATTCTGATGCCCTAGTGTTGTGGGGAGTGGAATAGATCCAAACTGTTATGATTTGGAGTCTGTCCGAAACATATCGGTATACGAAATTAATTAGTAGCAGGCCTGTAAGTTTCTGATACAAATTACGATTGGAACATGCTAGGGCTTGTACTTGTGGTAAATACTAGCACTGAAGTTCTTGATCAGTGGTTGGTGACAAAAGGAAAAAGAAAGCTCTGAGTACAGTTTCAAGAAAGTGGTGAAAACTTAGATCTGGGTTGCTACTGAAAATAATTTGTATCAGATATATACTGAAATTTGTGCAATTGATTCTTCCATATTTCAGCAGATTCCATGACGCCCTCCTCCAGAACTAGTGACTATGGAATTCTGGACATGGAAGATCATTCAAATGACATTTATTCATCAATTTTTCCAACCATTATCTCCCATTCTCCTCTTTACTAGTTTTAGTTGTCGAACCGTGAATGGAATGGAAAATTGAAATGGTCCTTTTGCAAATCGTGAATTGCACCGATGCGGTCATAGTTTTTAGAATGTGCTGAAATATATTATGTCTTTGAGTGGCGAAGATATAGTGTAAATGTGGTTATTTTAGGCTCAAATCAATAAGAAGCTCGTCTTAAGTTATCAATTGAGGATAAAACAGTTTAACAGGGTTTGTATTACAAGAGAAGTGGCTTCTTTCTTAATATTAAAAAATGAATCAAATAATCCTTTCTATGCCTTTCAGATTATTATATGTCATCTTTTGTTTCAGTTTCCCTCTACTACATTCTTTATTTACCATGACTATTGATCCATACATGTACGAATTTATGGAAACAAGAGTCTTAAGATACATCAGCGAGAAGATAAAGAAATTATATGTCAAATCAAATTGAGAGTACATTTATACCATAAGCATCCATTTACAGTAACATATGTATCCATTACAAGATTTCCAACTTCAAAAGTTTCATGGCTAACATTTATGTTTTGTTACTAAAGTGAAGTCTATCTATACTTGTGATAAAAAGACCATTCAAAACAACTGCTATGAGAAAATTACTAAATTTTTAAAATTTTTGTGTTGTTTTGCTACTTCAATTTTCATCAACTGAGTGAATAATCAAATTTTGCATTTCTTGCAATCCTATTACTATTCTAAAAAGGTTTTTAACACCCAAGTTTTCACACTTTTTCAAGTGAAATATGTTCATTAAGCGAAATGGTTTTCATTAATCTCCATATATTTCCCTTTTCTAAGCGAAATAGGTTCATTAAGATAATCAATTGTTGGTTTATTGAACCGAATCTAATGGTACGTAACTGCATATTGCGAATAGTAAAATTTTTGTGTTCAAGTTCACTGGAAAATGCAAACCGATAGCTTGGTGTATTGAATCGATGGCTTGGTTTATCGAATTGAATCATACGTTACATACTACATACCATGAATCTTATGGTTCCGAATGTCTTTCATACTGTTTAAGAGAAGCTTGAGTTTTGCTGATCCCACTGATGTTTGGATTGCTGGAGGCAATGTTCCAAGCTTAGAACTTTCATAGTGACTTTTTCAGTCACTTCAATAATGATGACTAAATTGCATCTGCATGAGGCAAATATGATAATAAAGGACAACTAGACAAACTTGTGCAACCACTTTTTATAGGATAAATATTGTAGCTGCATTGACCTTTTCTGGTCCATCTAAAAAGTATTTCTTGCTTTCCAGGTTAGCGGGATGCCAACATTCTGTATTCCTGTTCAAGATGGTGGCGTGGGATTCGATTATCGTTTGCATATGGCGATAGCGGATAAATGGATAGAGCTTCTCAAGTATGTTACTCTTGAAAGTCCAAACCAATGTTTCCTATATAACAAACTGTGTTTGTTCAAACCTGAGATAGCACTAATCATCATCCTTAATGTGTCTCCAGAAATTTTACATACACATCATTATCCTTATTTTGTCTTGTTATTTGAACAGGAAAAGGGATGAGGATTGGAGAGTGGGTGATATTGTTTACACACTCACCAACAGAAGGTGGTTGGAAAAGTGTGTTTCTTATGCAGAAAGTCATGATCAAGCTTTAGTTGGTGACAAGACAATTGCTTTTTGGTTGATGGACAAGGTTATATAACTTGTCATTATTATTTACATAACGTTTAATATGAAGTGCATTTCTGCATGTGCTATGAACAGTCGGTTATATGCTGCTGAGAAAGCTGTAATGCTAGCGCAATGTTGGCAACTTCGCATTAAAAGGATTAGAGTTTCTACAACTCAACCTCAGAAAATTGAAGATTTAACTTCGAGGCAATGATGCCATGAGCTTGTTTAAGTTCTCGAAGGCAAGCCATGGCCATCCTTGGCCCTCCCTTGCCTTCAACCCTGTGTATGCTTAGAGGAAAATTGCTATCATGTGCAAAAACATTGCAATTGGGTTGTTTGTAATTGATTCCTACCTTTGAAATGTTGCTTTGTTCGTGCTGAACATTTGTTATAAATTTATTATGTCCATTACTTCCTTTATGTTAGGAATGGAACAATACCATGACATGGACGCATATGAATTTATGCAAGTGTTCACCCATCTAGATAATGAATTTGTTTTAGATGGTAGGCATCTAGTTTTTCTGTTGAGACTATGTCAGGCTTTAGGAAGGGAGGAAAACATCAAGAGTTTAATTGCCTGTATATTTAGGGAAGACTTCCTCTGTCATGCCTAGTAAATTTAGAAAGGGAAGAGGAAAGCACATCCAAGTTAGGAAAACAGAAATTTGGTGTAAGATGTACTTAAACCACCTTGTTTATTTTAAATTCGTTTACATCAACGGCATCCACTTAAACTTCATCTGACTGCATGCACGATTTTCTTTTTTTTTTTTAAATCAAAATTTTGATATTTATCAAGTTCGATAACGTGAATCCCCAATGGATGCATTGTAAGTTAGGCCTTGTTCGTTTCCCTGTTTAGTTTTAGTTTTAGTTTTGATGACATCATCATTTCTCTCATTTCTCTCTCTATCTCTCTCCACTCATTACACCTGCTGACGTCATCAAAACTAAACTAAACTATCTAACCAAACACAGCCAGTAAAATGTTCTAGTAATATTGGTCCTTTTTCATTTCATCATGTACATCGGAACTTTTAATTATTCGTCAATATGTCAATTGCTGTTCCATGATGTTTCTCCTTGTCTATTGAGAAAGTCTAGTATTTTTGTTTTGTTCAATTTAGCTGTGATTTCCTACTCATCTTATATAATTTATGTCCCTTTTATGCTCAATACATTCATGATGTATGTGGGTGTGTGGGTGTGTGGGTGTATCTATGCATACATATTTATGTGTACATGTGTAAATGCGTAGATAGGTGGAGATTGGGCATCAAATCATTTCTTGATTCTGTCACCGATTCCTTACATGAACGCGTGGATGGCTGTCTTGCAGAACCAACTGTATGCAAAAAGAAAGTTTAGTCTGTTGTTGCTAAAGCCATGTAAACTTTGGACTTTTCAATCAGACATTGAAGCCGTATCAATATGTGCTATAGTTCTGGAGAATCTGTGGGACAAGCCAATTTATGAATATTTATTGGCTTGATTTATAACTTTTATGTTTCCCCTTCCTTTCAGGATATGTATGACTTCATGGCTTTGGATAGACCATCAACTCCCCTGGTAGATCGTGGAATAGCATTGCACAAAATGATTAGACTTATTACCACGGGGTTAGGTGGAGAAGGTTACCTAAATTTCATGGGAAATGAATTTGGACATCCTGGTACGGGGAGGCTACTTGTTTTTTTCTTCCTTAATTTGAACTAAAGCTATATTATGCTTCGTATATTGAACTGCTCTTGAATTTGGTGGGCAATGAACTGCCAATTCTATGCAACACGTTTTATCAGAGTGGATAGATTTTCCAAGAGGTGATCAACATCTTCCGGACGGCAGAGTTATCCCTGGAAATGGTTTCAGTTACGATAAATGCCGGCGCAGATTTGATCTTGTAAGTTTATTCTGTTTTCTTAACTTCACGATATCCTTCATAAACAGCAGAGCTGTGTCACATGGGTTTAGTTTCCTCAAGTTCATCATTTTGTATGGTAAATTTAAAATCACGGAATGGACTTCAAACTGATTTAAGACCTATGCAAATTTTTGTAAGGTTTTTATTATACCTTATATATGGTGTTCCTAAATTGGGCCCAAAAGGGGAGTAAACACATGTCACACATATGGAACGTATATTGTTTGGGTCGTATAATCATGTGGATGGTAACTTGGAAAAATGTGGCTTATAGAACAAAAGAATTGAAACAGTCGTATTGTCGTGCGAAAAGTAATTTAAATATTTGACGAGTTCATTACACTTCACTCAAGATATTTCTTGTCATTGGACAAATAATGCTAGATTTTTTAATTTGAGTAGTTCGTTAATATTGTAGCCTTGTAGGTTTCCTCTGTAATGATATGTTTCCAGAAGTTTTTCCGAAGTTTGTGGCTTCCAAGAATTTTGTCTTATTGCAGTCACTGAAATCATGCCCCTAGAACATTTCAAAACAAATTGTTTTTGCCAGTTTGGACAAATTACTCATAAATATATTTAGCCGAAATTTCATTCAGTTTTTATGTATTTTCCTGATTGTAGTTTCCAACTTGTCCCTTACATTTTCTAGAGTAGCCAGTTTATCGTTTTCCAAAAGGTTTTTTTTTTTTTTTTTTTTTTTTTTTTTTCCAGCAAGTAGTCTAGAATTTGTTGTTGAAAGTATACTAAGCCCATATGTAAAATCACCATATGACTACCACATCGCAAATGCGAAAGGGTTAATGGCCTGCTCACTAGATGGAAGAGTTTATTTTAAATCTGAACCATTGATTGCTGAATCCAATGGCCACCGTTGCTCACTACAGGGTGTAGTGAGTGCCCTCACTATTGGGACCCCGGTTCCATGTCAAGTGCTTTAGCATTCAACTCAAAACTAATAAAATCAGCAATGAGTGGAGAGCTCGTATGCTAGTTTAATTATACAAGATGGGGTATCCGAACATGATTTTGATACCATGTTAAAGGATCCAACTCACAGCTAGGGCTGCAAACGAGCCGAGTTGAACCGAGCTTTCATGTTGCTCGGGCTCGGCTCGTCCTATTTTGAGTGAGCTCCGGCTTGGCTCGAACTTGAAACGAGCTAAGAAAATTGTGCTTGAGCTCGGCTCGCCTAATCTTGTCAAAGCTCGAGCTTGGCCGAGAGGCTCGGTAGCTGAGGTGCAACGCGTGAAGGAAGAATCAAGAATGGGTGTTGGGTTCTTAATTTATAAGGGATCCATGTATTGTGAGTTCCCTAACTTGTCGATGCGGGACTAACGACCACAAGCAAGCCAATACATGAGTTGACCCTTCACCACTTTTAGTATTCCACTGCCTTCAGTGTTGTCCCACATCAAAAGTTGTCCAAATGGCAAGTGTTCCACTGCTATTTAATGGTTCAAGAGCAAGTGCCCATCACGCCTAGTGAAGTTGCAAAACTGTACTATTAGTGCTTGCAATAATTTTCACACTTCTACATTCTTCTTAATGCAGAATGATGTTCTTTGTTTTATTTGTTTGTTAAACCATGTCTATTGTATTAGACCTTCCAGGTTGCAATGATTGAAGTCATATTGTTTGGAATTTAGAACCACCCTCTAGGATGCTTGTATAACATGAATAGGCCTTCTGATGTTTGGGATCCTATATTATCAGGGGATGCAGAGTATTTGCGATACCATGGAATGCAAGAATTTGATCAAGCAATGCAGCATCTTGAAGAAGCCTATGGTGTAAGTTTTCGCCTTCTCGATGACTTCCTTTTCTTTCATCTTGTAATGTCACAGTTATCTGGTGATTTTTTGTTCCATAAATCTTATACTTTTTAAGTGGTGGATAAGCCAAGTGTTGCAAATTAATGAGCTTCTAGGGAATGGTGTAAAAACAACGCATAGTATGTATATCCTACGAAAACAAATATACACATGTAGTTCATATCAGCCTATCTAGCACCATACCTCGTTTGCATTTCGTCTTCCACTAGATATGCAAAGACATACATAGGATGTGGGAAGCAAAAGGGAACAATTGCAAATGGAGATCTTTGAATCCAAGTTTTTTTGTTGACGTATATTGTAATACCATGTGAGATGATCAATTAGGCCTTGTTCTTCAATAGATTTTAGGTAGAATTTATGAAAATCTCATAAAATGAGCATTTTATGGAGAGGTGATAAAATGGAGTTGTTTTCCCAACTGATAAAATGTAGTAGTTTTTCTATAGATTTTAGGAGGATTTTATGAAAATCTCATAAAATGACTTTTACATTTTATGTGTTGAGATTGTAGTGTTATAAAATGTGAGATTTTATGTACCTAAAATCTATTGGAGAACAAGGCCTTAGTCTAAAAGGTTAAGCCAATAAGAAATTGTCCCACAATTTATATCATCCTATCCAACAATTGAGATCTTCTAAATTTTTCTCACTGCTGCAAAATGTTGTAGATCATATGACGAGTTACAAAAATTGAACTGAATGTTGTTAAAAAAGGAAAGAAGACCCTCAGTCCGACACATACCGCCTACACATGAAGGGAAATTAGTTCCCTAGTGATTCCATATTAAATTTCCAGTTGTCCTTATTAAGTAGTTAGGGAAAGGGCCCAACCCAACAATGTATAATTGGACTCAAGATCATTGCCAATCTTAGTTGTGATACCATGCTAGATGATCATGTGCTTCAAGTCTCCAAGTAGTTAAGCTTATATAAGAAATAGTCCAATATATATTGTCAACCTATCCAATCGATCCTGTAGATTTTGCTCTGAATGCTGCAAAATGTTGGAGAAAATGATTTTATGGAGTTTTGGACTAATAACAAATTGGAAAGAAGTCCTCTACTCTGATAGATATGTTAAATCATCCAACTCAAAACCAATTGGCAATGAGTGGAGAGGCCGTCCAGGCTCATATACTAGCTTTCGAGGTGATAATTAAGTGGTGAGACAAATTCCAACACTCCCCTGCACGTGCAACCCCTAACCCGCACGTGGAGAAGTAAACGATGGATCCACAACATTGGGATCATATCAAAACATGGTGCACTTATGGAACAAACAACGGGGCAATAACCAAGAGAGTCTTGTCCAAAATCCTTCGAAACCCTAGCTCTGATACCATGTTAGAGCATCCAACTCAAAACCAATTGGCTATAAGTGGAGAGGCCGTTTAGACTCATATACTAGCTTTCGAGGTGATAATGAACCGATGTGGGATAAATTCCAACAAGATGCACCCCTACACATAAAGGGAAATTAGTTTCAGGGGATTTAGTTGCCCCCAAAGCTTAAGTTGTTTGGAAATGAGCCCGACAATGTATACCAAGCTATCCACTCCCTCCCTCCCATAGATTAAAGAAAGTGCAGAGGGGAGAAGCATAATGCAAGCTGGTAATCAAATGCAAACAGAGAGACCTTAGAGCTCTAAACCTATGTTAATTCACCAGCTGACACAGTGACACAAAAACTTAAGGTGCTGGAAATGCGCCCAACAATATATGACTAGCTACCCCACACTTCCAGTGTTAACCTTTTCCCTCCACTTAAAGGTTCCTCTTTTGAATGCTTGGAACAACTCGTATCCCGAAAAGATAACTGTGTTAATACTTTTATGTGAGGTATTATTAAGAGCCTTTTGTGCTAGGATTTTAGTGGCTTCAATATTTAGAATTTTGAGCTCTATTTGGTATGTGATGGCTAGGAAAGTTCAACAAGGTATTAAGCTATTAGATTTTCCATAAGCCTATCAATAGACTATGTTGAATATTGCCTTTGATATATGTAAACTAAAGGTTTATTTGTACGGATGGTCCCCAATATATAAATCGCGTCTATTGCATCCCCAACATTTACATTGTGCATTTAAGTGGTCCCTGAAACTTACTCCATCCAAATTGCCCGTTAAATGCAGGGGCATTATCGTCAAACCACCCATTCTCCTATTTTGTGCTCTCTGAAAAAGAAAAGAAAAGATTAGAAAGCCCAAACCACGGCCTCCACTGCCATTCGACACATGTTCCCCATTCTCTCTCTCTCTCTCTCTCTCAAGGCTGTCGGAGAGTTTTCGAGCAACAGAGAGGAGCGACGAATGGCGAGCAGCGGCAAAGCTATTCGTGATCTCTGGTCAGGGTTTTAGGTTTGTAGATCTAGGATTTCTCTGGTGAGGATTTTGGGGGGTGAAGTCGGGTTTTGAGTTTTTAGATCTAGGATTTCTCTTCTTCTTCTTTATGTCAACAAATCCACCACGGAAGGACGGGTACGGGTACGAGATACGGCAAAAACCTAAAAAAAGTAGGTACGGTTGGGTACGTAAGTGTAAATTCCCGAGTTTACTATGTTCCATTGCACAAACTGAATAATAAACCTATTTACCAAGAAAAAGCAACATAAAGAAAAGTTATAAGTTCATAAGTGCACAGATCAAACTAGTGCAATGTCGTTTTAGAGTACACACTTGAATACTTCCTAGTTAAGTTACCCTTTTCACACTTCTGGCATCTCCTCAACTTCTTCTGGCTTCACCTCCACAATTGAGCCTTCAATCTTCCTTTCCATTTCAACAATGTCTTTTGATTAGCAACAAATGGGCTTTTACCCTAAAGTATGACCCTTGAAACTCCACATTGCAAAGGTTGCACTGTCATTTTGTGTTTCCACCCCGTCGTCCTGCCCTTCTAACTAATTTTGTGACATATTTCCAAAGAGGAGCATTAAAATCATCTTCAACATTCACAGCAGTATCAGTAGAAGGCACACTTGAACTAGAAAATGAACCAAAAACTGCTTGATGAAGATTGACTGGAACTCATTTTCCTAAAATCAAATTAAAAAATTTATATATACCACATCTACAGTATGTAGTGTGTACTGAGTCTACTGACTAGTGACTACTAAGTCTACTAAGTTAGTACTTAGTACTAACACCATAAAAGTAAAAAATAAAAATAAAAAAAACGACATTTTTTTACCTGCTGTAGAAGACCCAGGAGATGATTGTTGCTCAACACCTTCTCCTTCACTTCATGACTTTAGATTTGTAGAGAGGAGGGGAGGAAATACATTAATAGATTGATTTAGTTACCGAGAGAGAGGGAGCAGCTGCTGCAGCTGTGTAGCACGAGAGAGAGAGAGAGAGAGAGATAGAGAGAGAGAGAGCTCGAAAAGCTTCCATGGCCGTTGCTCGAACAGTAGAGAAGCTGTGGCTGCTGCTTCTATTTGAGAACCCTAACTGATGAAACCCAAATGTCGTCTGTTGTCTTAAATTGGGTGTCAAAAGTGCACATAACCCCGAAAGTTTCTTTAATTTTCATTCGGGCCCCTTAAAGTTTTGAAAATTTTACAAAAAGGTCCAAATGTACCCAACAAAGTACCCAATCGGAGTACCCAGGAGTACCAATGCCGTACCCGAACAGTGCAAAAGTACCCGGTACGTTTTTGCCGTACCCAGCCGTACCTGTACCAGTACCCGGTACTCGTACGGCAACATTTTTGGAGTACCCATGCTTCATAGACCACCACTGTTTTGTTTTTGGTTTACGGAACTACACGAATCTGAGTCAAATCGAAGTTTGGATCAACTTACTGAAGCAAGTAGTAGTCCTCTCTCCTCTCCGGTCAACCCAAGAAGCCTCCATGTAGACAGCTTTCTGCTATTTTCCTGAGAAAATTACGTTCCATCTTTTTTTTTTTTTTTTGGTGTGACGAAGGAACAGCCAAGCCACTAATGAACCCAACTGCATGACCCAAACCTCCAGGGAACTAGCGTGACCACACAAGCGAGAAATTTCTCGGTTTTGTGAGAAATTTTGTGGATTCTGATTTCTCATTGCCTCCACTTTCTGGGTTTTGAGATTTTCGCCTTCTCCTTTTTTTTTTTAAATAATAGGGAAGGATAAAGTAGAAGATGTGGGGTTTGACGATAATGCCCCTGTGCTTAACGGTCAATTTAGATGTTGTTAGTTCCATGGACCACTTAAACGCACATTGTACACGTTGGGGATGTAATAGACGTGATTTATATATTGCGGACCAAATTGACACTTCGTTAATACTTCGGGGACCATCCGTGCAAATAAGCCGTAAGTTAAAACAGTTTTCTGTAATGTTATGTTGTATTTCATGCTAGGTTTTTTTCTGACTTTGTGCTCATCTAATTAAAAATACAAATGGATGAGGCAGAGAATTCTAAGTCTCTCTCTATCTCTTGTTGGGTTTGTGAAGCCTGATTTGGTCTAATTTGTGCTTCACTAACTATTCGGTACAGTGGTATTACAGTAACTAATGAGGTAAATCCTAGGTTATAAATAATTGTTATATACAGCCGATGTAACTCATACTTCATTCTTCATTCATTACATATTGGAACCTGGTGTGAGCCGTGGGTGTACTCAATTACACGGTGAACCACGTAAAAATTTATGTGTTTTGCATTCTCTGTTTCTTTTATTGATTGTGTGTTTGTTGGTTTGACTTATTTCTCAACAATTCTTAGCCTTGCTCTTTTTCTCATATCTTTTCTTTTGTCTCTATAGTTTCTTTCATCTATTCAATGGAAATGCTTGTGCCAAGAAAAAATTCACATTTAAATAGTTACACGGTAAATTTCACTGACCGCCCTTGAGGTTTCTCGAATGGACCTCCCCCGAGGTTTTTGAAATGCCACTGACTTCCCCTACTTTACCTGACAATATACGAATGCCCCTTTCCGTCTTCTGTTGTCCAAACTTAACAGATTTCGCAGATTTCAGAAGATAAATTATCATTGAAATGTCAGAAATTATCCTCTGCATTCCTCTCCCTCTCTCTTATACCTTTCTCTCACTTCCTTTCTCCTCTCCCATCTGATTTCTATCAGACAACCACCATGGTCATTTTCACTCTTTTTCTCTTTCTTCTCTTCTTTTTCCACTGTCTTCTCCTCCCCGTCTCCATTCTACAACAATTTTTGTTGCTTGTGTATCGAAAAAGATCAAGCTGTTTCTCTATTCCAAAAACTAACAATACCCAATTTTCCTAAACTCGTTCCAGAGTGAAACCAAAATTCTTCAAAACTCATCTTAGATAATTGAAACCCCGAAGTAAAAATCAGTTGTGTAAATTGTAATAGCTGCCCAACTTGGGTCATGTTAATGCATTCTCCATTACCAATTAGCAATTTCAAAATTCCCATACATCTTGAATTCCAACATCCCTGTTTTCTTTTATAACAATAGCTACCCAATAATAACTCAAAATGCCCAATTAGATCAAATGAGGAAAACCCAAAAAAGTCTTATTGTACCCTCACAAAAACGTGTAATCTGGATAGGTTGTGTTCTAAATGTTCACAAGTGCCTTAGTAAAAAAACAAATTAAAATTGGGCTAGGGTTTAGTTGATAGCAAATTCCTCTCTGATGGAAAAGTGCGTCCAAGAACTTTATGATGCAAACCAAATCAAAGGATGGATTTAATTAAGAGATGGAGGATCCCAAATGGAATACAAGGAGCAAAAGCTCTCAATATTCTTTTATCAATATATCAAAAACTACTAAATGAAAGACTCACACCCCTATTTATAGACCCACTAACACTAAGGACACAAAATAACACTTTCACCCCAAAAGTTACTGCATCATACTCTCCCTTTAAAGAAAACAACTTGTCCTCAAGTTGGACTTCATGACACAAGACACCAAATAAAGACAACATAAAGTTTTTATTGTGCAACTTCTAAATTAGACATGCTGCTGCATTCCTTGATCAATGTGTCACCCTCAACACAACCAATCTTCAATATGAGCTTCTTTTTGTATACATCCACCGCGTCCATACTTATGTGCCAAGAAACCACCTATTTGCCATGTCTCTTGTGTAGAACCACATCATAAAAATAGGCCATCACACTTGTATCCATCGCACGACTCCAAGAACCATCTAACATGATGTGCAAAAAGTCCAAGTTCACTTCATAGCCAAGGCTTGCTCGAGTGAAAACCATGCTCAAAGGATCTTCAAGTACCAAGTAGTCTACACCCTCTTTCGGCAACTTTGAAACTTGTCCGGGCACCACAACATCACAAACTTGAACATCTTGCACCAAAGACAATTCAAGAGGCATCTCATGGAAGCGACTATCAAGCTTTGGCTCTACGAAATCCTCTAAATCAAGGGAAACATCAAAAGTAACCTCTTTTGGTTTTGGTAACGCACCAACTCCTTTCTCTTCTTCTTGTGCTTCCTTGCTTTCTTGCCTTGCTATAGGGAAGCTTTCTTTGATCATATCAACAAATCTCTCCTATTTATCGCCAACTCTAAACTCTTCATCATAAGTTGGAACATCTTCAAATTCTCCACTAGTCTCAAAGATGGGATCATCTTCAAACTCTTCATGTGGGAACTCATCAAATTTAGGAAGAACATCATCATCAATATCCTTATACTCGCTAGGATACTCATCATACACGAGAATTCCTTCCAAATCACCTCCAAAGCCTTTATTTGGAGACTCATCAAAGATTGGCAAGTCTTCAAACTCCTTTTCAAACCCAAAGATAACATCATCTTTAAGAACACTTTCAAGTTCTTCACTTGGATATTCATCAAAGATAGGAAATCCATTGAAATGACCGAGTTCTTGCACCTCTTCAAACACATCCGGAGTGAGGTTCATCTCCCCCTCAAACTTGTCCGGATTGACGGGTCCATAAGATTCTTCAAGGCCATCACCAATGTTCTCCTCCTTGTAGTCAATACTAAACTTAGCTTGACTATGAGAATCATAAATACCTTCGTGAGGTAGTAAACAATGCACCTTCTTAATCAAGGTAGCAAGTCGTCTTTTCAACAAAAACAATTGCACCTTATCATTCAAGGTAGCAATTTGTATACTCAACTCTTCAATCTCATTCCTAAAATGATTTTGATTGCCAAAGTTATCAATTTCATCACCATTATTCACCATGAATGTTCTACCTCTACCTCCTCTTATACCTTTACCTCTATAAGCCATTAGAACACTCAAAAATCAACTATCCAACCTCAATCAAGTAATACCCAATCAATTGGGATCCCAAACTACAATAAATCAACTCCAAACAGCAATCAACCAAAAAGAAGATCTACCCGGTCAACTCAGTCACAGAACTCAGTGAGTTCGCAAAACCCATTATTCAGTGACCCTATGTGAAAAATACCAAACCGGAAATCGAACAGACAAGTAGATTTCATTTAACCTCTGCTATGGCTGTTATGGACTATAGTCGACATATTGCATCTCGGAAGTTCTGAATAGGTTTCAATCTCGTTCTGTACTGTTCGAAATGCTGAGAGCAACTACAGACCACAACGATTAAACCCAGAATAGATCACAACGAGCAAACCCAGAAGCTTTGACAGCAACTACAAGAGTTTCGACTTCAGATCTGGTGCGAAACAAGTTCGAAATCGCTAAACGATGTCCAAAAATGAAAGATTGGGACTCGAAACTTACTGGGTCTCGTCGAAATTAGGTTGATGGTGTTCGAAATCCAATTTCGAGTGTCGAAATGGCTGAATCGAGGGTCGAAACTTACTGGGTCATGTCGAAAACCACTCGAGATCAACTGGGTCTCATCGAAACTGGCAGGGGGGGTCTCGTCAGAGGTTTTCAAACCCCAATCCATGTTTTCGAGTTAAAAAATGGCTGGAGATGCTTTGTAAAGGCTTATTTTGGAGGTTTGAGTTCGATTTTAGGGCTGGAAATGTTTGGAAATGGGTAGCTCTGAGGATTTCGAGTGGAATGGGTTGATTTGGGTTTTCCGGCGAGGCTCCGGCAAGATCAATGGTCAGGATCTGAGCTTAGTGCTCTGATACCAAATGATGCAAACCAAATCAAAGGATGGATTTAATTAAGAGATAGAGGATCTGAAATGGGATACAAGGAGCAAAAGCTCTCAATATTCTTTTATCAATATATCAAAAACTACTAAATGAAAGACTCACACACCTATTTATAGACCCACTAACACTAAGGAGACAAAATAACACTTTCACCCCAAAAGTTACTACATCCAAGAACTTTATTCCTTGAAAAATATACTTATGCAAAACAAATCTAACAATTGGAAAGTTCTTTCACAAATTCACTAAATACAATAAACATAAGCAATTATAAGAGGTTCATAATAGCCAAACCCAAAACCATGCATCTCAAATTAAACACAACATTTAATCCCTAATTTAACACCCAATTTGATGGAGCCAAAACTAGGAAAACAGAATCTGAGGATGAAGAAGGTTTGAGGGCGGAGTTGGTGAGGTGGTGATATTGTTCTTGTCATCGCCGTATTACTACTTCTCCCTGTAGACTTTGTATGAGGTAGAGAAAAGAGAAGGGCTTTATGTTCTATGAAGTTGATAATGGTCGGAGGTGAACTTGGTGTGGGGACACGACGGTAGCAGCTTGACAGTGGCTATGGAGAGAGAGAGAGAGAGAGAGAGAGAGAGAGAGAGGGTAAAAAAAGTGTCCATAACACTTTTATAATAAGAATATTGGAGTATTTTTAACTTGAAGGTATATTTGCCTTTTCAGTTGCAAATTTAACGCCGTTTGGAGGTGATTTAACAGGAGGAGGTATTTTTATATTGTCAAATAAAGTAAGGGAGTTGGTGGAATTTCAAAAACCTCATGGGAGGTCTCTACTTTTGTACTCAGGGGTGGTTAGTGGAATTTACCCTTATACTAAATTTCATTGATTTTGATTTTTGGGTTGAATGTTGGACATTGTGCACAATATACCGTTGCGCTATAGTAACTATTTTTAATGTTGAACTTAGAATATTAATTTTCTTTGTGCATGATAAGGGTGTTGTACCTGCTGGGGTATTCTACTAATGGCTTGTCTTAATTTCTAAGATCTTATGAATGAAGTTTTTAATATGATTATGTTGTTGGTGCAGTTCATGACATCAGAGCACCAATATATATCACGGAAGGATGAAGGAGATAGGATGATTGTTTTCGAAAGAGGGAACTTGGTGTTCGTCTTTAATTTTCATTGGAATAACAGCTATTTCGACTATCGAATAGGTTGCTTAATGCCAGGAAAATATAAGGTAAGTTCACCTCAAAGTTTCCCTTCAAGCGTGCATGGTTAGTTTAAAGAATGTCCTAATTAAACTCCAGATTTTCTTTCTCACATTATGCATCTTTCTTAGTTTAAATGCAAATGTTTTAAAAAGGAATGGCATAATAGTGTCACCTTTAACTACCTGTCTTATTCGTTCTTGTATCCATACAGCTCAACTGATTTTATAAACTATATGCTTTGACTTAAGAAAAGACGTATCATCCCTCATTCTCAAGGTGTCTAATTCACGGAGCTAGTTAGAAGATCTTTTATTTTTTCGACTTGTGAGCAAAGTAATATCACATACAGAAGAATGGGGATGAGAAGTCCACCAAAGAAGAAACATCAATTTAATGGAGATTCTCAAGCATCTGTAAGAATGATCTAGTTTGGTGTTGGTGCAGGAGAGTGAGAGAAAAGAGAAGAAAGGAAAACACACAAGGGCCAAAGCCCTAAATTTCAAACAACTCTCAATCTTTACTAATCAAAGTCTGATGATTACAAGTTTACAACGTTAATCATTTTATTCGTAGACTAATAACCTAAATAAAATGATATACTCGACATAGAAAACAAACTGATCAAATCTTATCCCTATCTTCAAACTAAACGAATCCTATCCTAAAATTAGAACAAACGACCAACTACCAAGCACAATTATTGGACCAAAAAGATTTATTCCCATGTGACTTGACCTGACGCTTCCAAAGAAGTATTATTCCTGTTGTTTGTTTAGAGAGAGAGAGAGAGAGAGAGAGAGAGAGAGAAGGAGAAGTGTAGGGTATTAATCAACCCTAACACATGAAACCTTTATTTATATTATGGGACGACTAGATACATTACTTAGCTAGCCAATGTGGGACAAATACTAGTAAGCACTAATAAGCTATTCTAACACTCCCCCTCAAGCTGGAGAATAAATATCACAAAATCCCAGCTTGTTACATAAAGACTCTAAACGCGGTTTAAACAATGGTTTTGTGAAGATGTCGGCCAACTGTGCTCCTGTAGAAACGAATGGAGTAGATATCACACCACCATCTATCTTCTCACGAACAATGTGACAATCAACTTCAATATGCTTCGTTCTCTCATGGAATACTGGATTTGAAGCAATATGTATTGCCGCTTGATTATCACAATACATAGGAATAGGTAACTCCACATCAAAACCTAACTCCTTGAGTAAAGCTCTCAACCACACAATCTCACAAGATGTGTGTGCCATGGCCCGATACTCTGCTTCTGCGCTAGACCTTGCGACCACTGTTTGTTTCTTGCTTTTCCATGTGACCAAATTGCCTCCAACAAAAGTACAGTACCCAGTAGTGGATCGTCTATCAGATGGTGATCCTGCCCAATCAGCATCGGTAAAGGCTTCAATCCGTAAATGTCCATTAGACCGATAAAACAGACCACGTCCTGGATGAGCCTTAAGATATTTCACAATACGAAGACAAGCTTCCCAGTGTGGAAGTCGAGGTGCGGACATAAACTGACTCACCATACTGACAGCAAAAGAGATATCAGGACGTGTATTTGTAAGGTAATTCAACTTACCAACTAAGCGACGATACCGGTCTGGATGAGGAAATATCTCCCCCTGATCAACACAAAGTTTCACATTAGGATCCATTGGGGTCTCCACAGGTTTTGCTCCCAATAAACCTGTCTCTTCAAGAATATCCAATGCATACTTCCGTTGGGACAAACTAATTCCATCCTTGGATCTTGCTACCTCAATACCCAAAAAGTATCTTAGCTTACCCAAATCCTTAGTATGAAATTGTCGCTGTAAGAACTGCTTCAACTCCTCAATACCCTTCTGATCATCTCCAGTAATAATGATATCATCTACATATACAATCAACACTATTTTTCCACGCTCTGACTGAAGAGAGAAAACAGAGTGATCCGAATGGGAACGACGCATACCAAATTGCAGCACAGCATCACTAAACCGACCAAACCAAGCTCGAGGGGACTGCTTTAGACCATATAAGGCTTTGCGAAGACGACAAACCCGAGAACGCTCCCCCTGAGCAACAAACCCAGGAGGTTGCTCCATATAGACCTCCTCGAGCAGATCACCATGTAAGAAGGCATTCTTGACATCCAATTGAAATAAGGGCCAACCTAGAGTAGCGGCAAGAGAAATAAGAATCCGAACAGAGTTTATCTTAGCAACTGGGGAAAAAGTCTCTGCATAATCAACCCCATATGTCTGTGTATAGCCTTTGGCCACAAGGCGGGCCTTATACCTCTCAATAGTGCCATCCGGATGATACTTGACTGTGAATACCCAACGACAACCAACAGTAGTTTTACCAGCAGGAAGAGAAACCAACTCCCAAGTGCCATTATGATGAAGAGCAGACATCTCATCCTCCATAGCTTTCCGCCACTCAGACATAGATAAAGCCTCCTGAACAGTGTTAGGAACAAAAACGGAAGAGACCGAAGTAGTAAAAGCACGAAGGGATGGTGACAAATGATTATAGGAAACAAACTGAGCAATAGGATGTATAGTGCAGGACCGAATACCTTTACGATGGGCAATAGGACGATCAAGGTCGGCGAGATCCCGCAACGGAGGAGAAGACGGAGCGGTGGGCGAAGGTGGAGCTGGTTCTTCAGAGGGCTCGGGCTGAGAATGTGCTGGCTGAGATGGCTCTGATGGAAGTTTAGGACGACGAACATACACCTGCAAAGGTTTTGGTGGAGGAAGACCAGTACCTGATGGGACAGCTATAGGAAACACAGACTCAGATGCAAACCGATCATTTGTACTGACAGGCTCCGAATAAAACGGGAGCGACTCATTAAATGTGACATCAGCACACACAAAATGACGACGTAAAGATGGAGAATAACACTTATACCCTTTTTGAGTCCGAGAGTAACCAAGAAAAATGCACCTAATGGAGCGAGGGTCAAGTTTGCTTCGGTCAGAATCCAGAGCATGAACATAACATGTGCACCCAAAAATCCGAAGGGGTAATGAGTAAAGAGGGCGACCTGGAAACAATACCTGATGGGGTATCTGACCTCCAAGAACAGTAGAGGGCATACGATTAATTAAATAGCAGGCGGTAAGAACTGCGTCACTCCAATAAGACTTAGGAACTTGCATTTGAAATAACATTGCACGCATAACTTCTGATAAATGTCGAATCTTGCGTTCGGCAACTCCATTTTGCTGTGGAGTCCGAGCACAAGAGGACTGGTGAATAATACCGTGATCATCAAAGAACTGAGAAAGACTATTTTTAAAATATTCACGGGCATTATCAGAACGAAATATGCGAATGCAAGTATCAAATTGGGTTTTAATTTCCATATAAAATGACTTAAAAATAGAAGATAACTCGGACCTTGCTTTCATGAGATAAAGGTAGGTAACACGAGAGAAATCATCGACAAAAATAACATAATATTGAAAGCCAAAAATATTAGGAACATGCATTGGACCCCAAATATCGAATGAACTAACTCAAAAGGACGCAACGCACTTACGACTCTCAACTCTAGGAGAAAAAGATACTCTATGATGTTTGCTAAACTCACAGACTTCACATGGCAAAACATCCACACGGCTACATGAAGGCACTAGCCGTTTAAGGTTCTGAAGGGATGGATGACCAAGACGACAATGATATTGATATGGTGACACTGATGACTGAAGAGCAACAGAGCTAGGGTGAAAATCATCGGTAAAATAATACAAGCCACCACGTTCCACACCGCCACCAATCTTTTTCCCCGTCTTGAGATCCTGAAACACACAACCATTAGGGAAGAATGTGACTGAGCAATTCAAAGACTTGGTAAGTTTACTAACAGACATAAGATTTAATGGAAAACGAGGAACTTGCAGTACGGAATCCAAAGTAAGAGAGGAAGTAACATGAACAAAACCCAAACCAGTAACATTGGTGGTAGAACCATCAGCTAAGGTGACACGAGATGGTTTACCGAGAGACTTACGACCGGAAAGAATAGGAGTACCAGTCATATGATCAGATGCACCAGAATCAATAACCCAATGATTAGAAGAATGAGAAGATGCAATGCAAGCAGCGGAGGAACCTGTCTGAGATAACGTAGCAATGGAAGAACTTGTCTGTAGTGACAGTAGGCGTTGGTATTGCTGATACTCCTTTGCTGAGATAGTCACCCTACTGTCGGCAGAAGAATGAGTAAACTGTCTAACATCCTCAGAAATAGCAACCTGATGAGACCGGGGAAAACCATAAAGATCATAACAGTACTCCACTGTATGATTGATACCCCCACAATGGGTACACTGTCGAGTACCATAAGCAGAACTTCCACAATTAGAA
Source organism: Vaccinium myrtillus (assembly GCA_016920895.1). Taxonomy (NCBI): domain Eukaryota; kingdom Viridiplantae; phylum Streptophyta; class Magnoliopsida; order Ericales; family Ericaceae; genus Vaccinium; species Vaccinium myrtillus. Next base: position 23,262,704 of record CM029270.1, read on the forward strand.
CTACCACGACGAGAACTACCTCCCCCTGTCATGTGACCGCGACCAAAACCATCACGACGACGGAAATTAGAACCACGACCACCAAAACCAGAGCCAAAACTACCAGAAACAACTGAAGCAGACTTCATCATAAACAAACCCAAATACCAACTCGGAATCTACTAGCAACCAAACAACCAACAAACTTCGCGACTATCCACCGTATGAAATCAACATCTACCAACAAATCAAAAATTGATCAATAAATCAACCAACCGCTACCTCTAGCAGAAGAAATAAACCACAACTACAAATAACTAATCAACTGAGTGCCGAGAGCCAAATAACAGAGAGAAAAGCCACCAACAAACTTCTCCGCAAAGAACCAGAAGCAAACTTCTCCTCAGACATGTTGCCAAATAACAGAGAGAAAAGTAATCACCGACAAACCAACTCACTAATCAACCCACTACTTCAATACCAGACCACCAACCCACCAACCGATCAACTTCGTCTACCAACTAACTGAAAAACAACATAGTTAAACCACCACAAGAACAACTACTGACAGAAGCAATACCAGTACACAAATAATCACCACCAACTGCCAACAAAAAGCACATATCAGTAGTGTTGTAGGTGTATACCAAGTGACCAAGGAACCTTTAGTACATGTTGTAGACTAAGCAAACTTCAAAGATCTCGTCGAAACAATACACCTTCAGTGCATATCAATAATCACCTTGAGATGAACAGTGATTGATGAACAGTGATAGATGAATAGTGAACAGTAACCGATGAACAGTGCGATGATGAACAGTAACAACGCGATGAACAGTGACGATGAACAGTGACGATGAACAGTGACAGTGCCGATGAACAGTAACAGTGCGATGAACAGTGACAAAGTTTGGGTTCGTGGATTGGTTGATTGTGGCTAGGAATGTCGATTGGGTTGTCGATCGGTGAGGCTGGATGGTTAATTGGGGGATTTAGGGTTTTGATTGGTAGAAGACGATGGTTGCTAACTTGCTAGGGTTTTTTTTTTTTTTTTTTTTTTTATGACGATGATGGTTTATGGTGGAATCAGAACCTGCTCTGATACCATGTTGTTTGTTTAAGAGAGAGAGAGAGAGAGAGAGAAGGAGAAGTGTAGGGTATTAATCAACCCTAACACATGAAACCTTTATTTATATTATGGGACGACTAGATACATTACTTAGCTAGCCAATGTGGGACAAATACTAGTAAGCACTAATAAGCTATTCTAACAATTCCGCTCCAACCAATTAAGGGCTGCGTCATCTGCTGTGAGCGTCCTGCTACCCAAGTATTGAATCCCTGGTAATAGTTCTATTTGCCCAATCACTATGATCAAATGCTTCATATATAGCGAAAAGGCAAAGCTAATTGCTACAGCTATAAGCAAAAACTATGCTTTGACATGAATTTTGTAGACAGACAGCAGCTGGTGCATATTCCTTGATGACTTCAAGTACTTTTAGTTCGACCTTTCTACAGCTTTGCTATCATAAAATTATATAAGGATGAACATAAATGATCTGAGTTGTATATGGGAGGGTGTGAAGCAAAATCCCACATCATGTGGGTACCAAAGTAATGTGAAGTAGATAGGCGTGAAAGAGAGGGTGCCCGCGTGCTTATATACTCCACATTGCTATGGAACCCAAGCGTTGTGGGATTTTGCTTCTCAATTCTGTAAACATACAGATATGTGAAAGAAAGAGAGAAATAACAAGTTCTCCTGGTTTTTTTATGCAAATAGATATAGCTAAATATGCTATTGATCAAGACCAGCTGAGTATACCAAAATACTGAGGTATTGAACACTTAGAATCAGAATACAAGATGTCAGTAGATCACCAATAGCTTTTACACACTGAGAAGAAGGTTCTAGGAACTAAGAGACATTGTGTTCGAGTGGAGATTCATCAGATAGAAAAAGTTTGACAGGCCAAGGTTTGCTGAATCTGGACAGTATTGAGCTCTGAACAGAACGTAGGAGCGGCTTGAGCTAGCTTCTTCGCGCATACAGCAGCGACGGAGGGAACGGTAGGCGCCGTGAGATTGAATCCTCAAGATCCAAGCTTTCAATTCTTCAAAACCCTAGCTGGTTTGGAGCTCACTGCCCTAATGTAGTTTTTTTCTCAACCAAAAAGTCTCCGTATCTGTAAGACTGGCCCCCTTTTATAGTAAGTCAAGAGGCTTCTCTAAGAAGACAAGCAAAACTTGCACTTAACCCCCCAAAAGATAGAATATTTCTCTTACAACCCCAAAATATTAAATGTCTCAAAAACACCCCAACACCCCTCAAAACTCAAGAAAGATCCAACTAAGTCAAAAAGAACTTCAACCATGGAAATGACATAAATGCCCCTCACAAAATAACATTCACAATTACCGTACGATATACATATTTACATGGTTCGCATCATCCTCCCCCAGTTAGAAAGAACTTGCCAACGTGTGAGTTGTCATTTTTGCTGCATGACACATATCCAGATCGATCCACAAAAATTCGGGTTCTGTTATCCAGGAATTCTCGAAATCAGGTTTTCCAACCCATTTCACAAGAAATCTGAATTAATCACTCGCCCTTGTCTTCATTTGTCGAACTTGAATCACCCTTTCGACCTGTTAAATTATCCCACATTGCTCATCTAAGCCACCCAAGCCTGGTTAATAAATTCTTGAGGTTACTCCACCTATTGCCAATTGGTTTTAGGTTGGAACCCTCTAAGAAATTTAACATGGTATCAGAGCCAAGTTCTTGGGTGGCCTTAATTCGTACCTCCACGTGCATCCGGGCTGCACGTGAGGGGGAGTGTTAAATTATCCCACATTGCTCATCTAAGCCACCCAAGCCTGGTTAATAAATTCTTGATGTTACTCCACCTATTGCCAATTGGTTTTAGGTTGGAACCCTCTAAGAAATTTAACACGACCTTGTCTTTCTCTATAGTAAAGGCTAGAGCTGATTTTCCTCTTGCAGCACCTTCAATTTCAACCATCAAATCCCTGTGAAAAGTATAAAGGTGTGCCACATTGAAGATGGGTGATATGTCCAGGTCTTGAGGAAGCTCAATTTCATAAGCATTCTTACCAAACTTGCGCAACAACTTGTGATAAGTACCCGTGGAGAACCTTTCTTTTCGAAGGAAAACCATAACCCAATCTCCTATTTGGTATTCTTTGAACCTTCGTTTGTGATCAGCTTCATTTTTGTAATGTTGATTCATTTCTTCCAACTTCTTTCGAACCTCTTCTTGGAGTTCCTTTAGATTTTCTGCATATGCAATAGCATTGTCACTTGCACGGGGCAGATTTGAAGTGTCCACAAGGTCAAAAACATGATTTGGATTCCAAGGAAAGATAGTGTGCAATTCCAGAGAGAGAGAGAGAGAGAGAGAGAAAGTGTCGAAGGTTTTTCTCATTCCAGTAAAAGGTGCTATACAACGTTATGTATATGAGAAGAAAACAACAAGGACTGAACTACCCCCAAGTAATATAAACATCACAAATAGACCCTCAAAATATAACTTAATTTAACACTCCCCCTCAAGTTGGTGCAAAGATATCTATCAAGCCCAACTTGAACACAATGGGATGAAAACTTTTGCTACTAAGACCCTTTGTAAATACGTCAGCTAATTGGTCTTCGGATCTCACAAAAGGCATGCATATCAAATTGTTGCTCAACTTCTCCTTGATGAAATGCCTGTCAATTTCTATATGCTTTGTTCGATCATGTTGAACAGGGTTATGAGCAATGTTTATGGCAGCTTTGTTATCACAGTAGAGCTTCATAGGACCACAATCAGGGAATCCCAAATCACGCAATAAGGTTTGGAGCCATAAAAGCTCGCAAACACCATGAGCCATAGCTCTGTACTCTGCCTCTGCACTGGATCTAGCTACCACGGACTGCTTCTTACTATTCCATGTAATCAAATTCCCTCCAAGGAAGGTGCAATAGCCAGAAGTAGATTGCCTATCATCAATAGAACCCGCCCAGTCTGCATCAGTGAAAGCTTCCAATCTCAAGTGACCATGATTAGAGAACAAAATTCCTTTACCTGGGGCAGATTTAAGATACCTCAAGATACGATAAACTGCATCAAGATGACTAGTACGAGGTTCATGCATGAACTGGCTCACAACCCCCACAGCATAGGAAATATCTGGTCTAGTGTGAGATAAGTATATCAGGCGACCCACAAGTCTCGGATATCTCTCCTTTTCTGTAAGCTCGTCCACATTGCTACCAAGATAATGGTTGGCCTCAATGGGAGAATCGGTTGGCTTACATCCCAACATACCAGTTTCTTCCAAGAGATCAATGATGTACTTCCTTTGAGAGATAAAAATTCCTTTGTCAAATCTAGCCACCTCCATTCCAAGAAAGTACTTCATAGACCCCAAATCCGTGAGAACTGCATCGCTCCAATAAGACTTTGGAACTTGCATTTGAAATAACATTGCACGCATAACTTCTGATAAATGTCGAATCTTGCGTTCGGCAACTCCATTTTGTTATGGAGTCCGAGCACAAGAGGACTGGTGGATAATACCGTGATCTTCAAAAAATTGATTTGTACCTCCACAATGGGTACATTGTCGGGTACCATAATCAGAACTACCACGACGAGAACTACCTCCCCCTGACATGCGACCACGACCAAAACCACGACGACGACGGAAATTAGAATCACGACCACCAAAACTAGGGCCAAAACTACCATAAACAACTGAAGCAGACTTCATCATAAACAAATCCAAACACCAACTCGGAATCCACGAGCAACCAAACAACCAACAGACTGACAAACTTTGTTACTATCCACCGTATGAAATCAACAAAGAACTATCCCAATCAACCAACGAACTGATGAACAGCCATCAATCAACGAACTAACAAAATAATCTACCAAAAGATCAACCACATAGAACAACAATGAATCTGTTACCTCCCAGTACCACGACGACTAATAACCCAACAAATCAGAGTACACGCAATAAGGAGTCTATATGCCAGCATGGATCAAAAAAATAACAAGAGATAATCCACAAAAGTCACTTACAAATAAGAGACTTCATAAACCACCTAGCCACGAGAGTTCGAACACTAATTAAGCAACATCAGATTGATCGAAATCACCCAAAAAGCAACAGATTGGAATACCAGAATAGAGGTAGTAATGGCAACCGACCAAGTGACCAAGGAACCTTTAGTACATGTTGTAGACTTAGCAAACTTCAAAGATCTTGATCAAAGCAATACACCTTCAGTGCATATCAGTAATCACCCCCGCGATGAACAGTACCGCGATGAACAGTAACAACGATGAACAGTAACAACGATGAACAGTACCTCTGTGAACAGTAACGGCAATGAACAGTATCGGTGAACAGTACCGCGATGAACAGTAACCACGATTTGGTTGGATGGTTAGTTGGGGGATTTAGGGTTTTGATTTGGTTTCAATTTTGGGGATTTAAGGGTTTGATTGGTGAGGCCGATGGTTGATGATGATGAGTGGATGCGGTAGGGAAGAAACGTGTTAGGGTTTGATGATTCTAAGGTGGGTTAGTATCGTGCTCTGATACCATGTTGTTTGAGAGAGAGAGAGAGAGAGAAGTGTAGGGTGTTAACAAACCCAAACACATAAGACTTTATTTATATTATGAGAGAGAAGAATACAATATGTAGCTAGGCAATGTGGGACAAAAGCTATTCTAACAAGGCAAAACCGGGATCACCCAGGTACTGTAGAGAGCCGTACGATGCTCTGTGGTGGTCGCTGGAGGTTGGTGGTGGTCGCCGGAGGCTCATCGGTGGTCGACGAGCACCGTACGGTGGTCGGTGATGGTGGTCGAACAAACCCAGTTCGAAGAAACAGTCGATCTTCACACCAAGGACCCAGTCGACTCAGTTTACCACATTCATCTTCAGAGAAATGACACACAACAGTCTCTATACTCGATCAACTGGAAGAAACACCACCGATTGAAGAATCGTAGCTCTGAGACCATGTGCAATTCTAGAGAGAGAGAGAGAGAGAGAGAGAAAGTGTCGAAGGTTTTTCTCATTCCAGTAAAAGGTGCTATACAACGTTATGTATATGAGAAGAAAACAACAAGGACTAAACTACCCCTAAGTAATATAAACATCACAAATAGACCCTCAAAATATAACTTAATTTAACAGATAGATAGAATTAATGCCTAAAATTCCCGAATCAAATCCTTTCTTCTGACTCAGAAAACGTACTAGGGCTTTCAAACATGAACGTGATGTAGTTACTGCCGTCGTCGGTCCTGGTATGGATCGGGAGAGATCGATCACACAGAGAGACCATACAATCCACTAGTCAGATAAAGAGTTGGGGGCACACAACTTGCTTAGGGGTACAAGATAGCAGTTGGTTTGTAGTTTGTTGCTACGTATATGGCCATAGGCATTTATAATAAACGTGGTCGGGTGGGGTTCTACGGGTTTCTCCAGCCTTGGCCCATCACCCGTCTGAAATACAGAAGAATTCTGAGTTTGCAAGCCGATTGTGACCGAGAAATGCTTTCAAAATGCCCGACTGCCTTTGGATCAAATCAGATTGGTCCGGACAGGTTCGTTGAGTGCTTGCTCATCCATAACAGGATCTATGAAGTGGGTACAATACTCACACGATGTTAGTACATCGGTATGCAATGAGTCATCCATAACAGGATCTATGAAGTGGGTACAATACTCACACGATGTTAGTACATCGGTATGTAATGAGTAGAATACGGGTACTTCAGTATTAAAGATAACTCTCGTTGTTATTTACCAATGCATTATACTCAACAAAAAGGATACCAGACTAAAAAATAAGTGAATTGGTTAGCTGACTATGGATTTAACATACAAACCACTGTTTACTGCTTAGAAGTGATATTTGGACCAGAGTGTCTTTATATTGAGGAATGTACAAAACCAAGTTTAAGTCTAAATGCATGAAATACTTGTAAGAAATTCCAATCGCACTAGTTACAGCTATGTGTGAAAGAAGGTACCATTCGGCTTTGGTTATTTACTTGGTACGTCTGTTGTAAGTCCAAAACTAAAGGTAAAAGTTTCAACGGCTGAAGATGTACGATACTAAGTACTGGTCTCCAATCCATATTCAGTGTGGGTACGACATGTTTTTTCGAGTGCTCATCTTTCATTGGTGAATGGTAATGCACTGTGTTTGATTTTTTATGTATCATAAGCATGCCATCGGATATCCCAGTGGCCACTGAAAATATGACAAACTGTGGATTGCCTAAGGCACGATGAAGCAAAACGTTTGTTAGCTCACCAGCCTTGTATGTATTTTAGTGCTTTCAAAGTTTTCCCATTATTAGTATTGTCTTCTTTTAAACAAAGTGCACTATGTTTCCTCCTTCAGGTAGTCTTGGATTCAGATGATCAGTTGTTCGGAGGCTTCAATAGACTTGATCACAACGCAGAGTACTTCACCTCTGTAAGATCATTCATTCGGGATGAAATCGATTCTTTAGTGTATATGTATACCCTTATCTATAAGAGAGTTGTCAATACGTATAAATCACCTCAATGTATGAAAATCTGTAACCAAATTTTGCAACAAATTTTCCCATTGCAGGAAGGGTGGTATGATGACCGACCTCGTTCCTTCCTAGTGTATGCACCGTGTAGAACAGCAGTTGTCTATGGTCTTGTTGAGGATGAACCACAACCTGTCTGAGGGATGAACTCCAATACAGCTTTTGATAGGTATTTTGATCTCCAATACACGAACTATCGTCGACTAATAATATTTACCATGATCAACATTCGGAGCGTATCCCAGATGGAACAGCCTTTGCTAAAGAGACTCTGGCAGGAGTTGTGCAATTGCAAATTCACCCTGAGCTTCGGGAGAGCAGTCTTTTGTAGACGTGTGGAAGAGTATCGTATAGCGTTGTCCTGTAAATGTCTCTCTTCTAAGTTTATAGAATGTTATATTTGAGTCCTAACAAGTTTGTGTTATCTAGTGGAATTAGTGCTTAAAATAGATCTCTTGTAGCTGTGAGGAGTTTTTTTTTTTGATAATCTAGCTGTGAGGGGTTTTTTTTTTTGATAATCTAGCTGTGAGGAGTTTATCACTACTTTTTTGTTTTGATATTACCCGTTGGTTTCAACTTTCAACTGGTTTGACAAACCCACAACCCCCAAAGTCGGAATTTGGGCATTTCCCCCTTGGTAGCCCACTCTACACCACAAATTCTTTAAGTCATCTCTCCATAGAATGACGTATGTACATTTTTTTCATGCCATTTTAAGTTTTTTATATGGTGGGACCATATTTTAATTTAATTAGTGGGGTATTTTCCCAAGCAATACAATGTTACCCCGAGCACGAGCGATATTGCTGCCACGACAGTAGGCCCCACGTGAGGGTATAGTAGTTCGGGGGTACCGCGGGAAGGGTCCCTAAGGCAATGCCGAGCTAATTGGGCCACGTGTATGGTTGTGCCATGGTTGTGCCGTACTATAACATCACGCGAGGATGTAGTTGCAGTAGTGCCGAGCTACTAATAGCTCGGCACAATCATGTGCCAGTAGATGAAGGTTTTGTCGCGCAGTTTGTAGCTGGGGCAATTAAACCGCCCAGAGGATAGCTCGGCATGGCTATCTGGAAGGTTCTAGAGAGGTCCTTTACGTAATAAAAGACGAATCCTGAGTTTAAAGGGATAGGGATGGAGATTCCATAATGGCACGAAGAGTCCAATATGGAATTAAATCCTAAAACGATGTGAGGTCTTGTATAAGGAAACTCTGTTAACCAATTAGGGACGAATCCTAATTGGAAAGGTCTCCCAATGCAATAAGGAAATCTTTGGCACGAGAGGCCTAGAGGAGTACGATGACCAGAATCTATAAATAAGACATTCAACCTATGGTGAAAGGTACGCTGTAATTCATTATTTACATGCTTTGTGTGAATTAGGGTTTCCTCTTAGTACGTGATACTAACTCAAGCATCGGAGGGCCCACCACCGACGAGAGTTGTGGGTGCTTCTCACCATGTATTGTCTTGCAGTGCTAGGGTTCCGGCGAGAGGAGCATATTGTTGATCTCATAGAGAGTGGAAGATATGTACCGGATTTCCCCCCTCTACAATTGGCGCCGTCTGTGGGAAACGGAAATCTGAAAGAGATCAATAATGTTAAAACAAAGCACAAAAACACCATGTGAGGTAACGTTAAATGCAGAACACCATGTGAAGGTGATGAAAGAGATAAATTGGCAGTCCGCATGCTACGAATAAAGCAGTACATATGTGCCACGACGGCAAGCATCACGAGGGAATGCTGGAGTAATTAACCGACCACGTGATAGGTCGGGTGACCCGTTAAAAGACCTATTGAGATAGGGAAGCGCTCGGGGTATACTACATGAGTTAGGGGCATGGCTTGTGAATAAGCCCATGGGCCCATTAAGAGCAGTTTGAATCTACTTAGAACTTCTATTCTTTACACGAGGAAGATGGAGATGCAAGAGAAAAAGAAAAAAAATGGCTGATGCAAATAAGAGTCCGAGGCTACGAAGAAAGTCTACACAGTAGGTGATCTTAAACGGGTGAAAGAATAATTGCATAACCGAAAAAATACCCAGTTATCCACGTGAGGGAAGAACTCGCTTCGTACAACAAGAGACAACAGTTTGTAACTAGGAGGGAAAAAAATAATAATAAGTCCACCGCAGGAGGACGAGGTTCAAAGGGTCAACAGAGATGATAAAAAATTCCCCAAGAGCAAATAAGCAAGAACAGGACCAAGTTTCCCTCATGAGATAGGAGGGTGCATCAAGGTCAAACGATGGGAGAGCACAAGATTACGAAAAAAGTCTCGAGCAGAAGAAACACAGCTTAAAATATCTTGCTTTGCGAACAAATAATTGTGGACGAGAGATCAAATTTTTTTGAAAGGATGTCGTTCAGCAATGGAACGTACCTGTTACGGCAAGCCCACGGGAGGTCCAATTATAATTTAGAGAAGCAACTATCTTTTACAAGTCAAACAACAATTAAAAGTTTCATATAGGAAGGGGGTTAAGGTTCCTGAGAAGAGAACTACGCACCACAGAACCCGCGTCGCAACAAAAAACCACGAGTTCGGCTTCGAGACAGGAGGCCACAGCTGGAATGGATTAAATAAAAAAAAGGTTAGAACTGTCTTTAATATATCTTTTGTATTAGTTTATTTTATTTTTTGCTTCTAGAGATGGATCAAAGTCCATGGCGAGAAGTGTTTGGGACCACGAAAAAAGTCTCAGAACAAAGAAGGAGACTTTGAAGGAACTCGCTCATCTCATGAGAAAGAGTGAGCACGAGATCCAAGCGCTGAAACTATGGCTCGACACGGAAGGTCGAGAAATAGAAAAAGTACTGGTAAAACTTGCACCTTACCAGGAGCAGTTAAAAGGTACAACAGGGAGGTGCACCGATGGATGTTCGGCATTGAGGAAGTTTCTTTGATAAAGCAAATATTTGTTTGGTAGAATAAAATTATGTTTGGCCTTGAATGAAATTATCTCTAGTATATGTTTGTTATACTTGTTCGGTCTTGGCAAAAGCCAGCTGAATATGGGCCAAAAGCTCCTTGCTCCATATTGGGGAGCAGATATTGTTGACGAAAGAACAAGTAAACTCGGGAATCTGGCTAAGTATGAATAAACTTAAGCCACAACAATGAACAATGATTGGAGTCTTGTTTAAGTATGAAAAAACTTAAGCACTAAATACAATTAGGCCAATAACAACGAATAATGCTTTAAAAAAAAACGAACAAATACAACAAATAGACAATTTGGGCTTTTAGGCTTGGAGAGTATGTGGGAATGAGTACTCCGCTAGGTATGAAGAAATTTAGCAAGCGAAAAAGATTTAGAATAGCAATGAATAATGCTAAAAGGCTTATAGCAATGAATAATGCTAGAAGGCTAGACAAGCGCAAACAAACTTGAGCTATTCGCTGAGTATGAAAAAACTTGGGCGTTTTGCGAAAGTACGAATAAACTTATCATGCTGAGAAATTGCTAAAAAAAAAAGGATGGACCATATACGGTAGTCGGTATGACAAGAATTGGAGCTTAGCGGCTTGTAGACTTGGATGGCATTCCTGTCCCATGGCCATGGAGCATTTAGAATTTGAATGAAGTTCTGTCAAGTGACAGCTAAGTAATTACACTTTATCGAGTTATAATAAAACTTCTTTGCCAATAAAAAAGAATATAGCTAAGTAATTATGCTTATTAGGAATTACGAATAAATTCCCATATTTTATTTTTTAGTAAGAACTACGAATATAGTCCTCCAATTTCTTTTGTGGCCATGTGAAAGATCAAAGTTTTAGTGATAAGAACTCATGTGGTATGTCTTAGTATGAACTACGTGTAAAGTTTCATGTTTTGTGCTAGTAAGAGCTATGAATAAAGTTCTGTGTTTTATATGATTTCGCATTTTAGTTTTTGATTTGATTGAAGGAAATTACGAGAAAAATAACTGTTGCCTGCTTGAAACATTTGAATATGGAACCAAAAATGAGGAATTTTGATTCCATAGTGGGGAGCAGTAAGTGTATGTATCCCAAGAAGCTTGAAATTTTTTGGGACAAGTACGAATACTTGGGCCTGAGCAACGAATTGTCGAACCGGAAATATTCCTAAGTACGAATAAACTTAGGAGAAAAATTAAGTACGAATAAACTTAATACAGGCTAAGTACGAATATACTTAGACAAGCAAATTTAAGTACGAATAAACTTAGATTAGGACAAGTACGAATACTTGGGCCTGAGCAACGAATTGCTCGAACCGGAAATATTCCCAAGTACGAATAAACTTAGGAGCAAAATTAAGTACGAATAAACTTAATTCAGGCTAAGTATGAACATACTTAGACAAGCAAATTTATGTACGAATGGTGCTACGAATTGTTCGAACTTGATAAATTCTAAGTACGATTAAACTTGGGAAAAGGCTAAGTACGAACATTCTTAGGCTTGCAAGTTTGAGTATGAAAATACTTATGACTGGGTGAGAAGAAACTCAGAAGTATTTGGGCATTCGTAAATTCGGGTTTGCGTAGCTGAGTATGAATAGACTCATCCAAACAAGAACTAAGGCTTTTTGAAGCTTGGTTGAATGAAATCAATCAAATATGAGCAAAATCAGGTATGACAGAAACCTTGATATTTAGATAAGCTAGGTTATGCATAAAGTTGGGAAGCCACCAAGGGCTTAAGAAGCCTAGTAAAAAAGCCACGAAGGGCCAAGCATCAAAGTACCATATTCAAAGTATTAGTGTCACGCGAGGCTTCAACCAGATTTTTAAAACAAAGAGTACTTGCAGATGAAACTAAAAATGCAAGATATATATTGTTTCTAAGAAATAGGTGTAAAACCTCTTCACCGAGCCGTCAGACTTCGGTGGCAAGAGTGGGGTTACCCCAGTGTTGTATTGCACATTAGTCATGTCAATGATCCCGTTCTCACCTCGGGAGTTAGCAATTTGTTCATTGGGTTGCATGAACGGGGTTAGCCTGGTGATAGGTCCAATCGTGCTACCATCAGCTTCCTTATGGCTGAGGTCGGCACCTTAGATCTTGGTTGGAGGATTTTCACCAAGCTATGAGCTCTGGGGAGCAGCAGGAAAATCCCACAAATGGGAAACTTGGCCCGAACATGGAAGGTCATGCAAAAGTACAGAGATAGCCTGGATTGAAGCTTATCGCCTAAAAGAATTGGATGGAAATCAGTGTCAATGCCATGGAATATACAAATGAGTATAGAATTACTTTTTGCAGTTTATATTTTGAATATTCAGATACGAGTTGTTGTAGTGGAATTATGAACAAAATTCCATAGAAAATATTGGTTATTGTTCTCATTTAGTTGCTT
>CM029270.1:23284146-23302699 GCA_016920895.1 Vaccinium myrtillus
CAAAATGAGGTGCATTTATGGAACAAACAACAGGGTAATCAATCAAGTGGATCTTGTCTAAAAGCCTCCTAATGGCTAGCTTTGATACCATGTTAAAACATTCAACTCAAAACGTATTGGCAATGAATGAAGAGGCCGCTCGGGCTCATATACTAGTTTTGAGGTTATGATTAGCCAATGTGGGACAAGCTCTAACAAAAAATAATCACTTTTTCAAAAAATTATCAAATTTAATAATGGGCACAACGATAATCAAACTAGTACAAAGGATAATAAAAAAGTAGTATTTACAAAGAGATTTAACAAGGAATATGTTGATCAACCTTTAATAGTCCACCTCAATTGGATGATTCCAATGTAATTTGACGGTTTGATTCTCATGAAACTCTGATATGAATTTATTTCCTTACTCCTACACTCCAATAAAAACATAATCCTTACTTCCTCCCATTTATAGATCCAACCCCTCCTTTATACAACTAAAAACACATTCCTCAATTAATAGACTCACTTAGGGCCGTAGCTTATTAAACTTACACCTTATATATTTTGTTCTCATGGCAGACATGAAGAAAATAAATCTATAAGGAGATACATCTCTATATTAAAGTCACAAAATCGAATGCAACCTAGCCTCATTTGTGTTTGGCTTTAAAACCATCTGACCCACACCTCCGATTATTTGTATTCCACATGAAATATGAGCGTTTTAATATTCCACCACCAAAATTTCCATGCGTCCAAGCACATGCACACGCTGCCACTCTCTCTCTCTCTCTCTCCCACACACACTAACTCTTCCTCAACATGAATATTTTTTTAGTCTTTTTAGCCAAGTCTAACTCCGTTTGGTTTTAGCACATGACCAATTGATATTCTATGTCAGCTATACAAAAACGCAAAACTGCGAAAACCAATTGCTGATTCATCTTTAGAGCCTTCGACGATAAAAGAACAATATGGTTAATGTCACTTAAAACACCAAATAAACTAAATCATTATTAATAAAAATTAGGTTGTTACATGAGTACTTGTTGTGTATTGTTTAGGGGACTTAAACTCAATAAGGTGTGGACTCTTTGGAAATGTGTGGTGTGTGCGGTTCTATGGATACTTTGGCTTGAACAGAATGCTAGTGTGTTGGTTGATTAATGTGAATGTGTACTTGGCATATTGTTTGTTATCTTGCATCTTTTGTTTTTTGGGGTCTTGTTTTGTCAAAGGTTTATTTTTTATTACAAAATCTTGGAGAGCTATTTTGCAGTGTGTGACAATTGTCCAGTTCTTTTTTTTTTTTTTTTTGGAAGTACTTCTTTTCCTTATCTTTTTGTTTCTTTTTAGTCCATTTTTGTTAAACTAAAATCATATTGTTGCTGATCAGAAGAAATTTCTTTTCCTACATGGAGAATTTTGTCTCTAAAAAGTACTGACCTAAAGATGAAAATCTCTGTTGATTTGAGTTGTTTCCATGTTGTGATCACATATATTTGATGGCTATAATTGCAGGTACCATCTCGGGCATCTTGCTTGCTTAAGCCAGTTCCGAACATGTTTCCAAGTTCTGATGGTGGAGCCAGTCTTCTTAGTTTCAAGCGAAAAGACCTTATCTGGGTACTTTACTTTTTCTTTTGTATCATGAACGAAATCCTGGTGTAACTCAAAACTCTCCTTTCATACTAATATCGATTGCACAGTAGTCTTCTCTGCCTATTTCCGAAGTACCCAAAAAAAAAGTAGTCTTCTCTGGATACAAGTCCTTTTTGTATTCTTTGTCCGAGACATTTCCAATCAATTTATTATGACGGAGTTTTTAATTGTGATGATCCCACAGGTTTGTCCACAGGCTACAGATGTTGTTGAACTCTTTATCTATCTTGGAGAACCTTGCCATGTCTGTCAGCTTCTTCTTACAATTTCTCATGGTGCTGATGATTCAACTTTTCCATCAACAGTTGATGTGCGGACTGGACGTTATTTGGATGGGCTTAAACTTGTTGTTGAGGTGTGACTAATTTCATTTTGAGACTTCACATCCATGCTTGGCCTTAGAATTTAGTTTACGCTTAAGTTTTGAGAGCTGTTCATTGGTTGGTCTTGGATTCTTGATAGATGACTCTCATGTAATTGAAAAAGTACAATATATTGCATGGTATAGTTTTGTTAAAGCATCCAAGTCAAGTCAATTGATTGAGTGGGGAGGCTACCAAGAGCAAAATTGATATTTTCGGGTGCAACGGTTGTGTGATGGTTTCCAAACTTGTCTCCACCATTCCTGTCCCCAGGAAAATGTTTATAGTTGTAACTCTCTTATCTTTCTTTGTCTCTCTAGTTTCTATCATGCCATGGGTAAAGGGGTTATTGTTGATATTGTTATGAACGAAGATGGTATTCTCTCTCACTCCTCCGCTTCTCTTTCTTATTCTCTTCCCATGGATATTGTGCTTTGCATATGTAAAACCATGAAGCAGTCCATACAAGTACAACCTTTAAGGGGTGAGGATATTTGGGAGCTTGTTTGATTAGGGATTCAGTGTTAGGTATAGTTATTTATATTCATGCACTATTACTTGACCTAATGCCTTTGCCGGTTCTTCCACCTGACCATGGGGAGAATGGGGAGTTTGTGATGTCAAGTGTCATCAAAGGGCCTATGGTTGACATTTAGTTTGATATTGGTGCAAATGGTGTTTGAACTTTCAAGAGGTTTGATATATTGAGCAGCTAAATTAAGGAAGTTTCCATCAATTGATATGGTGGTTGTCTTAGTTGTGATTAGACTGTATAGTGACTTAGAGATTTCTAAGGTGATTGAGTTGGTTGAGGCTGATAAGGTTATTCATGCTGTAAGGAAGAGCCGGGTGAGATGCAGAAGGTTTCTTAGAACAACGGTTCATTTCTAACAGAAGGGTGGGGTTACTGTCTTCTAAAATGCATAGGGTGCTTAGAAGGTCATGACGTGGTGAATTATGATCGTCTGAAGAGGTTATCTTTTACTAGGGGCAAGTGAAGTTAAAGCTCATTATGTATGTTTGAGTGAGAACAATGTCTAAGAGGCCTGTTAGCAGGTTTTCTTTTGGCTTTATGGAAGATTTCAGGTACAATATAGGGAACAGAACTCACTTAAGTTGCAGTTATCGTTAAAACGGTGGGGCTTGCTGGAAATCCATGTCAAAAAGCCGAGAAGGAACCTTTTGTCAAAATAGCTGTTTGTGGATGTTACCATTATTGGGCAGAGTTTTTTGGCTTGCTGTATGTGTGTTGGTGTTTTTTCTGTTGCTTATAAGAAAAGAGAGGATGCCATTAACCAAGTGCTTATTTGGTACACCACTTTCCTATCTGTTTTTCTTATTGGTTTCCGGGTGGGATTCTTGTTAGTCCAACAGAAAACCATATACATCTGTTTTGCACCAAAAAATAAAGAAAATAGGAGTACATCTGTTTGTGCTCTTAGTTAATTTTGCTGTTGATAAGCTGAATAAAAATACTAATGCATCAACCCGTATTGTTGTATGGGTGATCTAGTTTACTAGTTGTTTCTGTTGATGACTCTCTCTCTCTCCATATTCCGTGTGTGTGTGCGTGCATGGATGAATCACTCTTCTAGTTTATGACTGGAGTTGATTTCTCCTGACAGGGTGCTTCTATACCTCAATGTGCAAATGGCACAAATATGTTGATACATTTACCAGGACCAATTAGTGAAGAGGATCTGGCTGTCACTGGAGCAGGTGCACGCCTCCATTCTCAGGACACATCGAGTCTTGCATTATTATATGACTATGAAGAATTGGAGGGGGAGTTGGACTTTCTTACTCGAGTTGTTGCACTTACCTTTTATCCTGTTGTGTCTGGAACAACCCCGTTAACACTGGGTGAGGTACAAAGAATTTTTTTGAAGTATGTGACATGATTCATCTTTTTGTTATTGTCTATTTGTAGCAGCCCGTCCAGTGTCTCTCTTCCTCTCATACATGTGGTGATTGCTAGGTTACATATTAGAGCTTTTGTGATTTTTTCACCTTAAAAAAAAAAAAAAAAAAAAAAACTTGTATGTGCTCTTTTGATGATCGGTGCAGCATCTGGATTGTTTGATATTCTTCAGAAGATGGAATATTAGAGTTTAGAAACCAGCACCCACGAAATTCCATGAATGATTTCTTTTCCTGCATGAGTACATGGGAATATAAGAGCTAGGGTGATTGAGAAACCAGAACCCATGAAATTCCATGAACGATTTCTTATGCTGCATGAGTACATGGGAATATAAGAGCTAGGGTGATTGAGAAACCAGAACCCATGAAATTCCATGAACGATTTCTTTTGCTGCAGCAGCTGAGTACATGGGAATATAAGAGCTAGGGTGATTGATGAGGTTTGATATCTTTGTCAATGCCAAGTTCTGAAGTGTGTTTCCGATGACCTTCTGAGAGGTTTGTCTTTGAAAGTGCTCATGTAGTACCTTTCATTCTTTTCGTTTCGTGGCCTTTTTACTTGATGGATTATAGAAAATAAGTGTAGCGAGAGCACAGGGCTCCAAGGACGCTTGTCACTGTGCTAGGTCAGACTTCTTTGTTGATGGACAAGAAAAGAAATAGGACGTGCAATTACCCCCTTATAAATTTAAGAACTATATTTGAAAGTTGAAACTTACAAAAGAGACAGAATCTTGTATGTCCAAAGGAATTAGCTCTACGTACTTATAAACTCACCAAAGCAGAGAGTGGGCTGACCCTCTTTGATATCTTTGTTGTTAAAATCCCAGGCATTCTGGTTTTTCAAGTAATAATATGAGTTTCTGCCACTCCTATCGAAAATGGCTTTTTGCTGGAATGAAGTAGGAATAACCCTTGACGTATAGGGTTCTTCAAATATTTTAATAACAGAATATGCATAGACCACTGTGTGTTGTCTCCATGTGATCAATGCTGCATGACACAAGGGATGCTAGTGAGGCAAAGGTTCTTGCTTGGTTGAAGAGAGGCTGTGTGTTCTGAAGATGTCGTTTGATTGAGGCTGATCAACCACTATTTTGCTCTATTTTTATTTTTTCCATGCAGTGTAGGCCCTAGGAAATTTACATAATGCTGTGTCTGATTTTCAAATTTCTTTCCTCCTTGTGGCTGTCTTATTCTGTAGCTTTATTTTATGGAAATGGAAAGGTAATTTTTCTGCTAAAAAGAGATCCAATCTCGAGAGAACTTCACGGAATTCGTGCTCTCCTTGAATTGGAGTTCTCATAATGTGTAGGTTATTGAGTGTACATTATATACCGTGAAGCAAAGTCCCACATCGCCTGGGTACCAAAGTAATATGAAATATTTAAGTGTGAGCCACCCTCACTTCATGAGCTAGCTTTTGGGGTTGAGTTTTACCCAAGACAGTATAACATGGTATCAGAGTTGGGTAATGGAGATGGTTAGGGTGTGTGTCTTTGGCTTGCACGCGGCAGGTGCTGCTGAGTGAGCACGCTGTGCGTGAGGGAGGGTGTGAAATGAAGTCCCACATCGCCTGGGTACCAAAGTAATATGAAATATATATGTGTGAGGGCACCCGCTTCATGAGCTAGCTTTTGGGATTGAGTTCTATCCAAGACCGTATAACATATACATCAACTGAATCATCTACATAACTCAGAAGATCTTTATCACTGAACCATTTAAGGTTGGGACTAATAATTACATTGCCCTATTGGTTACTTGTTGTTTCTTAAATCCCGGCGATAAAAAGAAAAGTGCAGATTTTCAGTTTTCCTGCAATCATGTCTTCCTCACAACCTAGTTTACGACTATCCATTCTTTGTTGTGTATTTTGCTGCTTTCCACTTGGGTCAAATCAGTAGTTATTGCTATTCATCCCTTGGTCTACACTTCATTTGCAAGGATCTTGCTTACATTTTTATGTCGTCTTGAATATTTTGGTATTTCCTGTACTTGTACTTCTCAGTATTGTTTTCATTTGTTCTTCTATATTTTGTGCATTGGTGGTTATGCATTTGCACCTTTGTGGCCTGTGTCCTATTCGTTCTTGATTTCATTTTAATCAAGTTTGTTTCTGATTGTGACCGGTTATCAATATGGGAAGAGAACTTCAATAATGTTGTGGAATGACTTATTCAAATGATTGG
This sequence comes from Vaccinium myrtillus, assembly GCA_016920895.1. Lineage (NCBI taxonomy): Eukaryota > Viridiplantae > Streptophyta > Magnoliopsida > Ericales > Ericaceae > Vaccinium > Vaccinium myrtillus. The sequence goes on from CM029270.1 coordinate 23,290,271, forward strand.
TGTTTTTTATCTGCTCATAGGTTGTTTGGTTTGATTGCTGCTTCACAATAACATGTGGTGAATGCTGTTACAGGTAGAGGTTCTTGGAGTTTCTCTTCCTTGGAAGGGCATATTTAGTCGTGAAGGCCCAGCATCAAGGTTGTTTGAGCTTATGGACAATTGTCAGACAGAACCCCATTCTATTTTACCTAATTTGGGCATTAATCCATTTGCTGATGCTGCTTTATCTAATGAAGAACTTGCAGCACCGGTGCAACAGAACACATCTGCCAACTGGTTCGATCTTTTGACGGGAGACAACATGCTGTCAGAATCCATTTCCCAACCAGCAATGGAGGATTCTGTACCTGAGGGAGGTGGCTTTCTTGACTTTGACAAAGCTGTAGCTGAATATTCGAATGGGGAGACCATCTCCAAATTAACTTCATCGCAAAACAATATAACTTCAGACAGTGGTGCTCAGCAGTATATAAATTGTTTCAAGTTCCTTGCGGGCCCACAAATGGTATGTTAGTATCTCTTGCATAAATTTTGTTTTAGGACATTATCTTACTATATTGCTGCTACTTGTGCTATGGCGTGCATTTTTGGTGATGCCTTGACATCTGCCTTCTTATTTCCTCTGTTATGGATTCCTCCACACTATATGCAATGCTTGACTATAACCGCTCTGTTCTGATTCAAAAGGACACCTTTTACCATGATTACTGTAGTACTTCAGAAGATGCTCTACTAGTCTATATTACAATTTACAGCCAGATAGCCTAACAAATCACTGATTTAAAAAGGAGACTGGAAATAATAGCAGGACCCTAGAGACTCAAGAAAAGAGTTAAGTAAACAGTTGGTTTGTGGTCCTGGATTCAATCAGAAGGGGAATATTATGCGGAATGAGAAAATTTGCAATGGTATGAATGCATTAGTTGGGCCAACAACAACGAAGGAGGCATTAGGGTAAAAATTCCTGAGTTTACTGGGAGACTGAATCCCGAATGATTTCTGGACTGGCATGCTGGCAAACTTATTATGAAGAACCCTCACTTGACCGGACGTAGCATTTGCTGGTAGAGTCATTAGCCAATTCATGCATCTCGGCAGTCTTGCGTATTTTTATGTACCTCAAATCCGCCATTGGCTATGGGACCATTTATGCGCGCCCAGTGTCCACTGTCGATATTGTGCAGTTGGGCTTGTATTCCACTCCCCCATTGCCTAGATAACATAATAATATGCTTTTATAATCAATTTCCTCTGATATTGAAGTTGCACGTATAGGTGCATTGTTTTGGGATGTCGTGTGGTGAGTAAGTGCGTATATTACATTTGGCATTGGAGCCAAACGATCCCACATGGGACATGGATACCGCGAGGGGGACGAGCATGCTTTGTGGTCCGTTGGAATGAGCCCCACTGCTGAAGAAATGGTGCTGGCCCTACCAAGGGACGAGCTTGGGGTGCTTGAGCAGTTTCCCTGCGAGGACGCGTGGTTGTTGTACTCCAAAAGATGGCCATCTGACACTGTTTTATAAAGTGTGAAGAGAACAGAGGCGCAGGTACTCCACCTCAGTTTGCTGAAGTGAAGTGCGGGTTAAAAATCGCGATCAAGGTGCATGAAGCACGCGCATCCGGGCTAAGCGCAAGGCGCATGAAATGGCTTAAGTATCTACTTTCAAGATCTTTGCATTTAATCACGGTTTTCAATTTTTAAGTCTACCAAGCGCTTAATGAGGTTCAATGTACTAGATCATAGCTTGGAATTTAGGTTGTGAAGTTTGTAAAAGTCCTAATATATTTTCCATCGGCACCTTCCCTATTTTTCCTTAAGGGACTTCACTCCATCAGACCTACCCTCCATGAGATGAGGAAGATGAGGATGATGAATGGGAACAAGTAGAATGGGAAGATGGAGTCGGATGAAGGAGAAAAGGAAGATGTGGATGGGTGTAAATCAAACGATAATGATGAAGATGAAGCTATTGGTGATTTGGATGGCTTCAAGGCGTGCGTCACTCCCAATATTAGAACCAGTGGGCCTACTTTTGTTTATCATGTGCCTACTTTTGTTTATCATGTTTCTGAAGCTAAACATTGACACCTTAATTTTGATGGATGGATGGATCATGGATGGATATTATGTTTTGTTTTTAGTGTTTCATATTTTGTAATTTGAATGCCATGATTAAGTTCTAACTTTTAGTACTTTTAGAGTGTTGTACGTGTTATGATGAATCTTGGCTCTTGTCATAGATGTCATACTTGATGTATTAGATGATTTGGTCACTTGATCAAGTATATTCAACAATTTTCCAGTGCAGCTCCGCGCTTCGTCACCCAGGCTCCAAGGGCCCTTGGCCACTTCGATGCGTCTTGGGCCTTCTAAAACATTGATTGGACAATCCAATGATTCTAATAGGAGGCTTTTTGGAAATAATCGCATGATTCTAGAGTTTGAAAAGTGAAGTGAGTAGGTTAGTGGTGGTGCTAGATTTCAATCCCACATTGCCTACATAGCTAAGTAGATACAAATATACGATTGTAAGTCATACCTTTGATATTCAAGTTGCACATATAGGTGCTTTGTGTGGGGGACATTGCTCATGTGGCATTGTACTGGCTCAGAGCTGATGTCTGCTCAAAGCAGATGAATTGTCCTGGGCCTGTGGCATTGCTGATGTGGTGAGTAGTAGTTTGAGGGGTGTTACATTTGAACTTCTCAGTATCTAGACAAATGCATTTTTTCCCCACTTGAGAATGATGAAAAAGAAACTGAATGCTTTGCCTGCCTTTTTATAGCATCTGCTGCATATAGTTAATCGATAATGGTTGGGATTTACATTTTTACCATGTGTGGTAATGCCTGTGGAAGGTAAATGTTTGTCTGACGACTATTCTTTAATGTGGACTTGTTAATAACTTTTACCTCGCTGAACTATGCAATTTTGCAGGAACGGAAACTAGGATTCAAAGAAGCCATTAAACTTGAAATTGAAAGGCTTCGCCTAAATCTTTCAGCCGCCGAGAGGGATAGAGCTTTACTTTCGGTTGGCATTGATACTGCTACTACAAATCCAAATGTATTGCTTGATGAATCTTACACAGGGAGATTCTGCAGGGTTGCAAACAATCTTGCCTTGCTTGGGCAGGCTTCAGTTGAAGACAAAATTACTGCTGCGATTGGTCTGGAGTCTACTGATGAGAGTACTATCGATTTTTGGAATATTCCTGGGATTGGGGATAGGTGTTCTGGTGGCATGTGTCAGGTTCGAGCTGAAGCTAGGGCAGCTGGATATGCATCCTCCATCTTGTCGCCTTCAGCAGCTTCACAATCCGTCTTTTTATGTTCTCAATGTGGGAGAAAGGTTTGCAAAATTTGTGCTTCTGGGAGAGGATCTCTTCTACTAGCAAACTATAACTCAAGGGAGGTGTCAAATTATAATGGTGTATTGAGCCAGGGTGGATCAAGCCATGGCAGCCCCGCAGATGTATCTTCAAATCGTTCAATGACCCTGGACGGGGTTGTTTGTAAGCAATGCTGCCATGAAACTGTGCTTGATGCATTAACCTTGGACTATGTCAGGGTTTTAGTGAGTCAGCGCAGAAGTGCACGTTCAGACAATGCTGCACAGAAAGCTTTGGGCCATGTCATTGGGTTTCCTTCTAAAAGAAATCAGTCTTCTGGTAGGAAGGGAAGTGTTGAAGTCTCAAGACAACTACTTAATGAAGATGAATCTCTAGCTGAATTTCCCTTCGCCAGCTTTTTGCACTCAGTATGTTCTTCCTTCTTGTCTTTCTCCTTGAAATTGGTGTATGCATAGACGTGGTTTCTCTTACACTTCCAAATTATAGCGAGAAAGTGGGTCGATCTAAGTTCTAAGAGTTCTCAGATCTACCATGTTTCATTCCTTACAACTTTCTAGCGGTAGTCATGTTGGTTTTTAGTTACATGGTGATCTTTGTAAAAAGTTAGAGTTTGTCTACTGTTTGTGTGACAATGATATCTTCTTTCTTCCACGTGTGAGATTTTGTCTGGTATGATCTATTTGTGTTTTCAGAGATGTTCTGGCTAAATTACATATTTCTCATGCTTTTGGAAGTTATTTGATGGTAACATGGGTGTTTTGTTTCTTGTGTTAACATCATAACCGGTTACGTTATGGAGAACATGTCCGAAAGGTGGTACGATCTCATTTCAAATGGTGAATTTACTGATCGAAGATCCAAAATTCTAGTCCTGGTATTTCCTTAATGGTTTTTCCTTGGGAAGAAAAAATGATGGACAAAACTTGGTATAGTTGAGCTTTGGTGGTACAAAATGTTAAAATGGACCATAATGGTCCTAGAAATTAGCTGTGCATGGTCACTTTGAACAAAAGCTACCATCTTTCATCATATATCTAATTGGTAATGGAAAATTGCCCAGAGTATCTTATCTTAAATTATAAATGTATGATACTACAGTCCAAGTCTCTCTCTTTTTTCCACATTCCTGTTCGATGTACCAGAAAAATCCACATTCCAAGTAACATAGATTTAGCTTGCACATCGTTTGCAAACAATTTTGCATCTTCAAGCTTTTCGCTGTTGATTTTTCTGAGCATGCCTCAAATGTGTTGAACTCAAACTCCTCGATTCTAAAGGAGCTGAGCGCTTTTATAACTGAACCGAGTTACAACTAACTCTTGCTTGACTTGTTTACTAAAGGAGCTTAAAACTCGAGCTCAACTCATTTACTAAAGAACTGAGCTGAGCTGATGATGAACCAAACCTTGAGTTGCTTGCCAATAGCTCAGTTCGTTTGCAGCCCTTCATTTGAGTCCCATCAAATCAGCTAAGATAGCCTTGTTGTTGAGGTTAAGAATTCAATCCATACAATTGGGTTGTATCATCTCCCATTACCCATTTGATTTTAGAACCATGTTTGTAGCAGTCACTAGCAGCTATATATTACTTAATGCAGAGCTTAGTTTAGTTAGGCTATCGGAGCTGATTGTGAAGGCCCCTAAAGGGTATTGTTCCAAGATTCTTTTTGTGTACTTAGAGTGTATTGTTACAGGAGAAACTCCTAGATGCCCTTTTTTTTTTTTTTTTTACCTCCCTAGATTCCCTTGATACCTTTTCACTTAATTTCCTAGTGCTGAAATATTTCCTTAAATCAAATTTCGGAAGGTTAAGTTGCTTCCTGTAAATCGTCATGATTGTATAACATGATGTGCTCTTACATGCTGGAAGACTTTGACCCAAACACATAGGCTTTGTTTATTTAATTAGTATGTCACAGGACTAAGGACTAATATACAGCACTTCTCTTTTGGCAACCAGCTGTTTTACCTTGTTTTCTGATGTTTAATTTGTTGACATTATTTTAGGTTGAAACAGCAGCAGGTTCAGCACCATTCTTGTCATTGCTTGCACCTCTTGATTGTGGATCACAACATTCCTACTGGAAAGCTCCTCATAATGCCTCCTCTATTGAATTTGTTATTGTTCTTGGTGATCTTTCTGATGTATCAGGGGTGGTACTACTTGTTAGTCCCTGTGGCTATTCAATGTCTGATGCTCCTAGCGTAAGTACACCTTCTTACTGCTTCTTTTTGAATTAATGTTCGCAGAGATATCTATTTGAACGAGAAGCCTAAAACTTTAAATAATACATACGTTTCTTGCCTAAATGTTTTGCTGCTTGTTCTTTCAAATTCCTATTCTTTTTACTGATAAATATTGGTTTGCCTAATCTAAAGAAAATGTCAGGTCCAGACTTCTGGCTTGGTTTGAATATTTTTAATCTTATCCTTACTCGTTCAACAAGAGTCAAGTCACAACTCCTTGTGTATTGTTAGGGATGAGGTCGTGACGCTCTAAGAAGTGTGTAAATCTTTAATCTCCTCACCGGTTCGATGATAGTAACAACTAGGGGTGAGCAAGAACCTGCCCAACCCGCCCGACCCAACCAGACCCGAAGGGATTCGGTCGGTCTGAAACCAAGTAATCGGTCGGTTACAGGTTGAGATTTCTCAAAAAAATCAGTTTTCGGGTGTCGGGTTTAAGCTTTACAAAACTGATTAACCCAACCCGACCCGACTAGGATACCTTTATATAATATTATGCTTTATTAATGGTGCTGTACTGGTGTACCATCCTTTCCAAGAGATGTCGTTTTCAAACTTTAAATTTCGAATACAATACAATTACATATAGTGTAAAACAATTACACGGGGTGCAATAAAGCTACCCACCCCATTACTCTCCTGACTCTATCTCTTCCCTATGTGCTGTCCCCACGGTTCCCTATGTGCACACTACCCACCGCCATTACTCTCTCCTCTCTTCTTTCACCCTGACCGAAAATATTAGGTTCCAATGTACTCTTCCCCCTCTCCCTCTTCTCTCTCATAAACTTCTCAAAATGCAAGAAACTCTTTTAGGTGCAGTGGTGCACTCTCTCTCTCTCTCTCTAAATTCTCCTGAACACCAACAAAGATCAGACTTGCTCAAGACCAGCAAGCCAGCAACCGTGCATAAATTTTTTTTCCTTCTCTCTAATCTCCTTCTCAGGCTTCCTCTACGAAGGCTGGTTGTCCTCCTCGTCGTTCTCCGTTCATAACCTACACAAAATCTCGAGATATGTATATTTTTTATGAAATCTGCATTTTTTTTAATGTTTTGGTAGAGACCCGACCGATCCGACCCGCCAAAACCGTAGAGGTTATTCGGGCGATTTTTCCATGCCCATCGGTCGGAGTCGGCATCAAAACAGTTCGGGTCGGCATCAAACCCGACCCGAACCGACCTGTGCTCACCCCTAGTAACAACTGTTTTCTTGCATGCCCATCTCTTCATAGCTGTTTGGTGTGCTCTTTAATTCCTTGTCTCGGTTTAATTGAAATCAGTTATTGCTCCATCTTGTAGAACGCATACTGTACCCAGTATATTTTATGAAGGGGAAAATCTTTCTAAGTGGGCTAGATTGACTCTTATTCAAAGTTCTCTATCTAGTATCAGAGTATGCCAACACACTTCATGTCATTTTCACCATCCCCATTTTCGTTGTTTGGGCATAGAGAAACTTCTCAGTTCTCAGGGGCCATAGAGAAACTTCTCAGTTCTCAGCGACTTGTTGCTGAAAGGTGTGGGGGAAGAGTTCAAATACTATATTGTTGATTGGGAAGCACTTTTGATGTTTGGTAACTTAAGAAAACGGGACACGTTTTTGTTGGATAAATGGTTTATGCGCAAAACTGTGGGGAGTTGTTGAATCACCTTGCATTCTCCGCATTGGCTTCTCAGATTGGTGTTGCATGGGTGATCCCTTATTCTGTGGTGGCCCTTTCTGGTTGTTGGCCTATAGGGTGTCAGAGTGGTCATTCGAAAAGGCTTCTAGAGACGCGGCACCCCTTTGCATATTTTGGTAGGAGTGGTCATTCGAAGAGGCTTCTGGGGATGCGGCACCCCTTTGCATATTTTGGTATATTTGGAGGGAAAGGAATTGTAGGTTATTTTGGGTTCAAATGCACCATTCCTGTTTTAAAGGGAATGGTACTATTCTCTTTCCAGTAATTTGCCTTAGAAAGAATTGTCCATTTTCTTTGGTTTCTTTTGAGGAGCTTTTTTGGGAGAGTTGTATATCCCGTAGATTTCCACTGGGTTGGTAACTTGGTATATTTCCACATTTTATATTCCATTTGTACTTTTGGCGTTCTTCAGTGATGTTATTATTTATAAAAACAGCACAGTTTGTCTTTTTGATACCAGGTTTGTAACTTCCTTCGAGAGGAATTGTAAAATCTTAATCTGATTTTATTTTGTATTGAGCTTGGATGACTTCTTTATGTTATTGCAAGGAGCTACAGGTTCTTTAAAGACCATTATTGGATGCAATGTATGTATGGGAAGGGTGCTTTTTTATTTTTGCATTTTGTACCAGTTCTGGTTCGGATCGTCGTAGTCATAAGAGTCGTAACTCAGTTTCTATGAGATCTCCAAGGATGAAAGTTTTATATAAACCCGGTTTGATTGCAGTAATTGTTTGTTTTTTCTCCTCCTTTTTCTATTTCCGTTCTCCATTTAAATGGTTTTCTTGGTTATTGTGAATAGAATGGAGAACTTGGGCAGCTCCCTTCTCCCATGTAACAAAGTTCTTTCGTGCCACCAAGTGATGTTTAATTATGTTTTGTTTTCCCTTTTAATGGGTGAAATTTCCTTTCATTAAACATTTTACTGATGGAAACTCTGAGTTTCTCCAGTAAACTCTGATTTTCATTGCTTTCTGTAATAGCCCTCTCTTTGTTGGCACAGGTTCAAATTTGGGCCAGTAATAAGATTCACAAGGAAGAAAGATCGTGCATGGGAAAATGGGAGGTCCGATCCCTACTCACATCTTCCTCGGAACTATGTGGACCAGAAAATACTAGTAAAGGGGATACAGTTCCTAGGAATGTTAAATTTGCCTTCCGAAACCCTGTTCGATGCCGCATCATCTGGATAACTCTACGTCTTCAAAGAGTTGGTTCAAGTTCCGTAAATTTGGGGCAAGACTTTAATCTTTTATCCCTTGATGAAAACCCTTTTTCTGAACTTGATCGACGTGCCTCTTTTGGAGGGACGATTGAAAGTGAGCCATGTCTTCACGCCAAAAGAATTCTAGTAATTGGAAGCCCAGTGAGAAAAGATATCGGGCTTACATCATCTCAGGCCTCTGATCAGATAAATATAAGAAGCTGGTTGGAAAAAGCTCCACAGTTGAATAGATTCAAGGTGCACCTAATGTGGTTAACAGTGTCCTGTCATTAATAGGTTTTTTATTTGACTTTATTGCCGCTTAATTCGGCATAACAATTTTTTTTCAGGTTCCAATAGAGGCTGAGAGGTTGATTGGCAATGATCTCGTTTTGGAACAGTATCTATTACCAGCCTCACCTCAGCTAGCAGGATTCCGTCTTGATGGCTTCAGTGCAATACGGCCTCGAGTTACTCACTCGCCTTCTTCAGATGTAAATATATGGGATATGTCATCTACATTTTTAGAAGATAGATATATATCTCCAGCTGTACTGTATATCCAAGTATCTGTTTTACAGGTACTCACAAAACCCATTTTGTTATACTGCCTTGTCATTCTTGTTGTGTATACATATATCTGCTTTTTTGTTCTGATTCCCTCAATGTGGTTTCTGTTACTCCCACTAATAATCAATTATGTAATGCTGACCATCTTTGTACTGGTGTGATTGTGTTTTTCACATTGGCTTGATTAGCTCTAACCCGTACTAATTATTTATGTTCAGGATATTGTGGATATAAGTATCCTATTGACTCTAATTGCTTAGATCTGTATATCTTGCATGCTCTTGCTTGTGAGTACCTATGCCCTAGAGGTTTGTTCTCAAAGTACAGTTTAAACTAATCACACAGCTTTTAAAATATGATGAACCAATCCCCTTCTTAGAAAATTAGGGTAGCTACAGCCTACAGTCCATCTCGGGGACGCAAGTGACACCACTTGGTGATCAAACTGTTTTGCTGATCTAGTTAGAGTAACTGTTATATGATGGTCTAAATAGAGTACTAAAGATTCACCTGATCGGACGGAGTGTGGTTCAGGAATACACTACCATCACAGCATCAGAAATCCAAAGGTGAATGCTTGTGATGAAATCAACAATGTGTAGAAAGGGAGATGAGGGTATAATAATTTCTTAATGTCTGGGGGATTGTGCCCTCTCTTACGTCCCATTCCTTCCGCCATCCATCTTTATATGCAAACTTCTGTGAACAGAAGTCCTTAGCATAGTTGTGAAAAATCAGGTTACATAAATAATGTAGTATAGTATTTTTGTTTACAGATTGAATATGTAATTGAGATTGTATTGTTGTTATTAATACGCTTATGACTTCAGTTTACTTGTTTTTCCACTAGTGCTGGAAACTTGAGAACTCTAGAATATCTGGTCTTCTGTGCTTATTTACCATGTTAGTTTGTCTACATTTGATTGAGACCAAGTGACAAGATGGCTAGTTTTGTTTTCTTAATTCACTTTCTGGCTTGCACACATTAATTGGAAGTCTGGAATCATAACGGGAGGTATATGCAATTTGCAGGAACCTCATAATATGGTTACCATCGCTGAGTATCGTTTGCCAGAGGTTAAACCTGGGACGGCTATGTATTTTGATTTTCCTAAACGAATACAAACCAGCCGAATCTCATTCAGACTTCTTGGAGATGTTTCCGCATTCACAGACGACCCAACAGAACAGGAAGATTCCGATTCTAGGGCCCCACCGTTGGCTGCTGGTTTGTCTTTGTCAAATAGGGTCAAGTTATATTATTATGCTGATCCTTACGAATTCGGTAAATGGGCCAGCCTTTCAGCTGTCTGATTATATTTTTTGCACGAAGAAAGGTGGTTTGGGAAATTTGATGCGATTGGTTTGTAGTATTTCGTCATATTCCAATTCTTTGTTGTAATGGTAGATGTCTGTGATAGTGTTAATATCCTTCAAGTGGAATAATAGTGGTGCTGGAGAAAAACCAATATAGGGCTTTTGTTTTTCCATTAGAAAAGATATGTGAGCATGTGGTATGATTCAATTGTAATTGAAACCAGATAATTTCCTTTGGTGGTATGTCTTTGGTTTTTGTAAGAGCATTGTTTTGCTACTTTCTTGGGTTGCTCTTCGGCTTCTTTTGTTAAATAGTTATGTTACTTCTGTACTATCGTTTCCTTTGGATTATGAACTTAATTTCCCACTGATGAAAATTGATCCAATTGAATAGTGGTTGCCTGCCTGCATGAAATTCCCAGCTTGTGTTCTAATAATAACGTTTTTGTGATATACCACCACTGGGCTTGTCCCAGTAGCCCAGTGGAAGGTGTCTGGCCTTGCTCTCAAGTGGGCAGAGTTCGATTCTTGTCAGGTATCGCAAATTACCTAGTGGGTCGGGGCGGTGGTTGTTTTGGCTCATCCGGAGGTTTACACTCTTAGGCTGTGTTTGGATGACCGGAATCTTGAGTAGGATTATTATATGTGTTTGATTCTTTTACTTTTTTACAATGGAAAATAATTGTGTGTGACCGTGCCAGAGAGAGCCTTTAAGTCTTCTTTCTCGGATTAACTTCGGAAAACCAAATCTAATCAGACGATTGTGTTTTACTGGTTCAATTACCTCAATTAAAAGGATTTTTCTTTTAAAGTGAAGAAATATAAACCAATTCATTTAGGAAATCAAAGAACAATAAAGAAACAAGATACTTTGATTAACAAATCAAAGGTAATTTACTTTGAAATCGTCTACAACTTTAAATAGAAAGACAACAGGAACTTCGAACACTTGATTGTTACAATAATTACTAACATCTACTTCCTAATCTACTTCGAACTGAGTCGAATTCCTAAAACTACAATTCTAATTGCCAAATAACAAACCAATCATCATTTTTGTTGTTTGTTGAAGATTTGTCCGGGGGTTTTTCACTCTTCAACTTCTTCTATTTATAGGCCTTGCTCACAATTTGAACTCCCGCTTGATTTCTTGACTTCGAACTCCATTTCATTTCAAACAGGTAGTTTCTTCCCTCCAAAAATATTTGAACTTAAATTACTTAGATATTTCTCCAGAAGCTTTAAGGAGTAACTGCCTTGCACGACTTGTTCCACGTGTCTCAACTGTCAAATGTCTTAATTTACACGTTTACATGTGTAACTTATGCCTTTTAGCAGTTAAAGGTGTGGCTTCGAAGCCAATTTCTTTATTTATCTCTTGGCGTATAACTGCCAATAATTACTTTTCAAATTGGATACTAATGCGACATCGTATTGATCCATTTATAAACCATTAATCCAGTGTTTTTCATTAACGATAAGCCACCAACGTTTGACATTCTTAATTACGTGTCAATTAATTACTGGATGTGTTGATTTTATATGTAAACATACCCCCGCATTAACATCGATATTCAAGGAATTTGAATGTGTTAATGTGCCTTTACCGCTTCGAATTCCTACATACTTCCAATGTGGAAGTTATTGGCAGTTCTTTCCACTTCCAATGAGAAATTTACGAGCAGTTCCTCTATTTCCAATGAAGAATTTATGGGAAATGGGCAGTTAATTTGCACGTTCTCCACTTACAAAATTTGAATCGTTTCATCGTCAAGTTTCATCTATAAATGTATCCAATTACTGGTTAACATTCAACACTAATCTTCTCTCTAAACTAGTGCAAATGGCTGATTTTACCAATACTCAAAATGCCTTCGAAAACATGGATCTTAATGGCTACACCCCCTTTCAAACTGAAAACTCTGTTTCACCCATTGCTGGTGAAATTCGAAGAAATCATTCTTATGTGGTAACTCAAATAGAAGAGCACACTCCCATCAATCCATGGGAGCCTCCTACTTCTACCACAGAGCCATCACTATGGGGTTT
>CM029270.1:23303699-23402854 GCA_016920895.1 Vaccinium myrtillus
CCGTTCAAACCCAGAAGCAGAAACCGATGGCAACGTCCACAGTGCTATCCCCAAACCTAGCCTTATTCTCTCCGTTCAAACCCAGAAGCAGAAACCGATGGCAACGTCCACAGTGCTATCCCCAAACCTCGCCTTCTTTCAGTGACGCCGACAAAGAAGCGGATCTAGTAGTTGTGAAGGAAGGAGGGAGGGAGATGCGGCGGCGAGGGCAAGGTGAGTAGAAAGGTTGCTGTTTGGTCGTTTTACGGGATTCACTCGGCAGTTTGTCGAAATTAGGGGGCGAGAGTTAGAGATGCTCTAACTAAAGTAAATTCTACATTCTTCATTTCAACACTTTTCCGCTGCAGAATTAGCTCAGGAACCTCAAAATGCCCAAATATCGAAGCACGATCACCTACTTGTTAAATGACCTAAGATTACTTCTGTATCCTTCGATAAATGTTGCGCAGCAAATCAATCGGAAGAATTTATCACATGAGAACACGCACAAAAAAAGGTGTGTCGATGGGTATTGAAAACACACATGAACCACATTGGTATAGCTACAGAGAATCCAACACCACAACATGAAATTAATAGAACCAAGTAATAAGGAAGAAAGAAGTGAAGGAGTGCCAACTAGACACCAAGTAAAGAAAAAAAAAACAGAGATATATTGAAACAATCACTTTGTTTCAAACATAGGAGATGAAACTAAAGTCAGGTGGTAGCATAACTGATCTCAGAATTAGATCCTCGCTGCAACCGATGCAAAACGCTCGTCGGGGAAGAATTGGAGGTCGATGATGATCTCAATGCTTCGGCAAGAGGGCCGCCCATAGGAGCTGCCTGGTTTGTGCCCCACCCTCCAGCCCAATTCAGTTGAAGCCCATCTCTGTCTGCATTATTCCTGTCTTGTTCGCCATCCCCATCTCCATTCCCGGTCGACAGTTTAAGTGAGAAGTCCGAGGGTGGATTTCCTGGAGTCGAAATGGAAAGGGCAGTACCCGGCTCTTGAAGTGATCTTGGCGGCCAGTCGTCGAAGAAAGGGCGGAGAACACCTGTACTGGATTTTTTAACCTCATTTTGGGCTTCAAATAGGCCTTTGGTATCACTTCTTGATTCCATTGTTCTACACAAAAATGTGAAAAGCATTATGGCAGCAAAAGTGAAGGGCAAAGCATTAGGGAACAAAAGCAGGTATGGGCAAATGAAGCACAATACGCATTGGAGAACTTGATAGAGAATGTTCGGGTCAGTTCAAGCAGAGTCAAATGCTCTTTTGCCAGATCGAACAGCTAGACACAATAACCAAGGTAAGTGATTATCTATGATGAGAAATGGCAGCAGTCAAGGTCACATTTCATACTCGAGTTGTTCATTTTCTAAATCTCAACGTGTACACTATCCATTTAAAAAATAATGACAGTCAAATATCAGTAAGAGTTTTCGAATTATGGTGGGTTTCCACTAAATTTTGTCTTCAGGCTAATGGCAACAGAGAAGTTGTTTACGCTAAATGGTACTTTAGTTGATGTATATCTCCGCTAAATGGTATTTTAGTTGATGTATATGAGTAAAATGACTTACCTTGAAGTCTGTGAGAACATGGGCTTTAGTCAATTTAGTCAGTAGAGGAAACTCATCCAATTTAATCAAATAGTAGATTCTAGAGAGAAATAGATGGTCATGAATACACCGTTCATTACTCTCATGACAAATATTTGTCGTTAACATGGATAAAGATATCCAATCAACTTGATTTTTAATAGAGTCGAAACCTATGCAAGAATGGCTCAGATAATCAAGAAGGACCATGTATTTCTTATTTCGCATTATCTGAGATCAGACGAGGGATCGTCACGAGAGCTTGATTCATGCAAGAAGATCCATCCATCCACTAAAAATCTCCACAGGATAAAACAAGAAAAAGAACCATCATAATGAATGGGAACTGACTTTCAACCACTCAAATTGTCTGCACACTCAATTATTCTGTCCTTGCCATGAGAAAGTTACAAAAGCTACCATTTCATTCATTAGTTCATGTTACATTTTTCCACAAAAGACATGCAATGGTATATGTTTTGGTAAATTAAGACGATAAGCTGAGTGCTCATATGAAAAGAGACAGAAAATTATATTTCTGGGAAAGAGAAATAGAAGAAAAGGAAAAGAAAAGGAAGCGACAATAGAACTTGAACTAGACCAATACCCGTATCAAAAATGGGGGAAAAAATGCACTAGCCACTCATTAGTCTTTATTGAAGAGATCACTCGAAGGTTTAAGCCATTTCATGGATAGAAACCATATGAACACACACGAAAACGAACAATTATAGCATGTTTTAACTTCATTGGAGAAAAATAATAATACCTCTGATTGAGTTGGAGGAGATCAATGGAAGGGGAAGGCCCAAAACGATCAAAATGGGACCCACCGGCCAACGTCTGGTCAGCCAAGGGTACGGTGGTTGAGAGCACTGCGGCACTGCTGCCACCAATAGCACCGCCACCATATCCACCACCAACATTGGCGGTGGTGGAGGGTGTGGGGATTTCCACAGGCTTTCTTGAACGGTTGCGGCCACGGTGCACGTGGCGTTCACAATATTTCTGGCCAGTCACCACATCCCTTGAGCACCTCCATTTCTTGCCATCAGTCCTCCTGCACCGACCCGGCTCTGGATCCACGGATCCTCTCCCCCAATATCCTGATTGCAGCACTGATTCAAAACCAATTCACTCAGCAAGTCAACTTGAATCATATATGTACGTACACAGCGGCGGCTCCACAATTTCAAGAATATATAATGTTTTAGCTACGAAAAGCTCTATGCAAAAATTAAACTCTAACTTGGTGATACATAATTATTAAAAAAAAAAAAAAAGGAAAATGTATGCATAGGTTCCATTATTTCCGAAAAGGATATCAAAAATATAGCCTTTAGTATTGGATAATGTCCAAGACAAGTCTTCATATGTTAAAAGCAATGACTTATAATATTCAACTACCCAAATTTCAAAGGACTTTCAACTCTGCATGAGTGATCCAGTGTCAACATTACTAAAGAAAATTTAATTCATCAAATTAACTTTCATTTATTTATGAGTGACTCATGTGCCTATTGTGCTTTGGGCTTCATATCAGGGTATTGGAGTCTCTTTGGGTTCCACTATGATTTGTGCTCCCTTTCGGGTTCCACCACAGATTTGTCCATGAATATTGTTGGTTCTTCATTGAGAGTGACAAATATAGCCGGGTCTTAATTTATCTTCGCCCATAGTGAATACTCTCTCACTCTTCCCTCGTCAGGTATGTTTCATCTTTGTGCTTGAGCGGAACCACAAAAATCTTTGTGTCCTTGTTTGATTGCTTGTTAGTTTGTTTTTCTCTCAAAGTGACTACAATAGGCCACTAATTGGAACTGCACAACCCAAATCTCAGAGGGAGCTAGCGCAACTCACACCAGCCACAACCCCCACTTAGCACAGGTACTCACCCTGCGGGGAATCGAACTCCTGACCAAGGGGTTTACTCCCAAAGTCAAGCACTCGCCTTAACCGCTGGGCAACCCTGGGGTGTGTAAGTCATGGTTTTCATAACATATTCCAAACCAAACTATTCAAAAGCAATTTACAGAACTCTAATAATATGCTTGGACATGGGTAAGACAACCAGTGAACACCAATTAAGTTAGCAAATATGAATTTAAATGTTATGACGTGTCCTAAAATCCCCTTTTTTGTTTTAATCGGTGTCCCAGTATCCTTGAAATGAAAAATACATGAATCCAATAATTCACACATACTCACACCTGACATATGTACCCGAACCCCGTGTAACATAGGTACTAAGTAATCCAATCAGTTTTAACTATTAAAATCAGGGGGCGTTCCACTAACTCAATTTTTTGAAAAACCTAGTTTTTCAGTCTTTTATGTGATGTGTTGTGAGAGAATGACTTGTCTCGGTGTTTGGAAAAAACAGTTTTTTGTTAATGGAACACACCCTCAATCTCTTGTGGTTATTTTCCAATTGGGCTAGATTTTGTGTTTGGACTGTCTACATTGTTATAGTTAGGCCATATTGAATTCAGGGGCAGACCTAGGGGTGCAAGCAAGGGTCCAGGCCCCTGCGAACACCCAAATTATTCTGATACTTCTACTACGAGTATAATTTAGGTTTGTCTGTAAAAATTATTAAGAAAGGTCTCCTCAAGATTGTGTTATTAGTATATAAGGATGATATTTTGTTTTTAACTTATGAATACAAGTGATCTACTTAGAATCTTGTGTCCGTGTCGACTGAATGTATTTATTTAGTTGGGTGAAAAGTCCAACTATGTAGGTATAAATATCTCACACGGGTAGAAATTCTCTGGTTGAATGGAAAAAAGTAGTGTGCCCTTCATTCCCCTGTTCCTTGGTGCCATTTTCCCCGAAGCATTTCCCAGTGCTTGATTTGTTCACAATTTTCCACTCAAATCATATTCCACTTAGCAACCAACCTTGAGAATTTTGCAGTTAAAGAGCAGCAGAAATAGTAATAGGATTACCACGAATTATGTATGTAACAATCTTATACAACTAGTGTCTAATCTGACCGATCAAATCACACATAGAGAAGTAGCTATCAAGTACTCGAGCCATAAAACATAAGTGATAATGGAGGAATGAACTTACAAGATGGATGATTGTAATTGGAATAGTAGTGTTGAAGAGGGTGATGATGGTAGTAGAATGATGGTGAAGAAGAAGAAGATGTAGTACTAGGAGGAGAGAGAAGAATGGTTTTGTTGATGAGGAGAAGGTGGTGGAGAAGTTGAGGAGGAACAGCAGCACCTGCTACCAAATGCCTAAATATCAATGCCTGCAGCTCTAGCTCCTCCCACTGTCCCTTGCTCAAGTAGTAACTAGTACTACTACTTCCCATCCCTGTATTACAACATTAACAAACAAAAACCACCACCAAAACCAAAAGAGATCAGAGGGGGGGAAAAAAAAAAAAGGAAAAAAAAAATTCATTAGTTAAGACTTTAATTAAAGCAAATCAACCCTTATCAAACTTACTTGGGAAAAAAAAACCCAAACAAACTCATTTTGGAAAGACTTTGTTTACCAAATTGGAGTACTACTTATTTTCAGAAGAAAGAGTAACTAATAAGTCCCTATCGTTCAAAATTGCTAGAATTTTTTTGAAAAATTCTTTTTTACTATCAGAAAAAAAATCCAGGAGAATAAAAAATAAAGAGGGGTAGTAATTTTTTATGGGTTACTATGAAAACTTGCGAGTACAAAAACAAGAAGTCCAAAACGTACTAACATGTTTTTATTTTAAAAAAATAAATCAGCAACAGAATACCAAATAGTATACAAATATACTGGAGAGAGAGAGAGAGAGAGAAGGGGGCCGGGTGGGGTTACTGGAAAATCTGGTGGAAGATGTGGTTGAATGATCAACCGAGTTGTTTAATGATGACATGTCACTGAGTTTGCTGGTGAGTTGATCAGGTACAAACAACGGAAGCGCAGTGGATGGCCGCTCTTCTGCTTCTTCTTGTTCTTGTTGCTGTTGATGTTCTGACTGCTCCTCCTGCTGCTGCTTCTGCTGCTGGTATCTCCATTTCTTCAGGTTGAAGTCCATTTCCAGAGAGAGAGAGAGATGTTATTAGGCTGGGGTTTTCAAATTCTTTTTTTGTTGGTGTATGTGTTGGGGAAGTTTAAGTGAAAGTTTCCAAAGGGCTCTTCATTGGCAGAGGACTTCTGTCTGTATCAGTTCTGTGGAGTCCTTTATATCCTTTTGCGCTACAAGACACGATGAGAGAGAGAGAGTGAGAGGAAAAAAGCCTGACTGTGGGCCTTTTCAGTGAAGAAGCCTGGGGGGGCACTAGAGAGAAAAGACGAGTCAGACAAGACAGTTGAGATAGAAGACATTAATAAGAGTCCAATTTTGGATCGAAATGGGGTGATTTTGGATCGAGCTCATACAACCGTTCGATTTTCTTGATTCCCGCGTAAATCCACTCAGAATTCAATTCTGAGAAGAATGAATGGCTCGGATCGATCGGTTGGGGCTCACAACGGCGTCCCCGACACCGTCGGTGCCACGGTCGGTTCTCTTATCTTTACTGATTTTACTAGTAAAAAAAAACCAGTTCTTTTAAAACGTGATGAAAGAGAGAGAAGGAACCTGCAGGCTGTCTGTCTTTGTATACCTTGGAAAGAGAACCAACAGGCCGGGGAGAGAGAAGAGCAGCAGTTATTACGAGGGGAGAAACAGCCAAAAGTAGTGCACCCTTCTAAAACCACGCACTCTTTTTCTTTCTCCAGTTTGGGAGAAAAACTCAATGCCGAACCGGCAGTGCCACTTGATATTCGTCGGTGCATTCGAGTTATCCAAACGTATTTTGGATGATTTAGATTGAATTGTGACATTTTTGTAAATTTTATGTGCAAATTTATCCCAATAAATTTGGGTCTTTCGAAATACATTTGGACAGCTCAGATATGGCGACGGATACCACGTGATGGTACATGTCCGGCACATAACATTTTCCCAGTTTGGACTCCTTTTTTGTAGACTACTCCTACCAAAAATACTAGAGTATTTACTCCCTTTTTTTTTTAAAGAGAAAATCGCTGTCATTATCGTTAAAAGAAAGATCCATAAGGATCAAGTACAGATACATGAGAACAAAACAATGGCAAAGCAAGCTGCCTACAAACCGGACAATATCTTGATCCGAAACGGGCATGTTGCCAGCAGAAACTGAGTCATTACATTCCCGACCAGACGAAACCAGGCCATATCGACAGAAAACAACCGCAACGATTACAGACCACCGCTCTTGGCGGTCAAACAAACAGAAAAAAGATAAACTAAACACTTATTCCCACCACCACAACCCACCGGATCTGGAAAACCAGATCGGGACCAAAACACACCGGACTAGGGAAACCCATCAGGAACCAAAAACAAAAAAGAAACAAAAACCTCCTCACCCGTTATTTGCATGTTTTGGGACAGACTTACTAGAATAGGAGGAAAATGCTAAAAATAACTTTATGCCCCATTCCATTAAGCCAATTTATTTTTAAGTTAACTTATTTTTTTGAAGGATTAATTCCACTGACCTTCCCAGAGGTTTGGGTTAATTCTACTAACTTCCCTTCTGCTTTTTGATACTATTTCACTGTCATCCCTTACTTTACAAACTATTTGGCAGATACCCCATTGCCATTAAAAAAGGCTTAACGGCGTTAACTTTGATGGTGAATTGACGTTAATGCCCTTAAATTCGAACTTTACTTTATTTTCTTTCTTATTTGAGTTTATATTACATAATTTTTTTTAAAAGGAGTGAAAAAATAACTTCATTATTACTTTTTTCTTGGAACTTCCTCTTTTTTTTTTACTCAAAATTATTATTATTATTATTATTATTATTATTATTATTATTATTATTATTATTATTATTATTATTATTATTATTATTATTATTATTATTATTATTATTATTATTATTAATTTTTTTAGTTCCCATAAGATATATTTTAACATTTTGATAATAAAAATAAGAGTATCAATAATTGCCTAAGCTCACTGTTTGCATTGGTGTTTTTTTTTTTTTTTATTTTTTTTAAGGTTTCTTTTTCTTTTTCTAGATCTAAAGCCCCAACTAGACTCCCTTTTCTTCTCTTCTTTTTTACATAATTTAGCTAACTGCTCTCTCTCTCTCTCTCTCTCTCTCTCTCTCTCTCTCTCTCTCATTAGAGGTAATAATGGTCTAAAATAAATATGCACACCCTTTTAGCACACCCTTTTAGGAAACAAGCATTTCACAAAAAAAAAAAACTATTGGCATGAAAATTTTCGGATAATTTTTTTACACCAATTCAAGGATCCCATTGAGAAAAAAAATTAATCTAATTTTTTACCCAAAAAAGGGACTCATAAATACATTTATTTTTTGGGACAACTATCCATTATTTGTGAGAACCTTGCATTTGCATGATGCACGCAAAAAATAATGTATTGATGAGTTTTTTTGGGTAAAAAATTAGACTAATTTTTTTCCCAATGGGATCCTTGAATTGTTGTAAAAAAATAATCCGAACAAATTTCATGCTAATAGTTTTTTTTTTTTGTGCAAAATGCTTGTTTCTCCTAAAATGGTGTGTATATTTATTTTAGACCATTATTACCTCTAATGCGAGAGAGAGAGAGAGAGAGAGAGAGAGAGAGAGAGAGAGAGTGGTTAGGTAAATTATGTAAAAAAAAAATAGAAGAAAAAAAGAGTCTAGTTAGAGCTTTAGATTTAGAAAAAAAAAAGAAACTGAAAAAAAGCAATAAAAAAAATACAACAACAACAATGCAAGCAGTGGACTTAAGTGATTATTGATACTCTTATTTTTATTATTCAAAATGTTAAAAAAATACTCCCTCCGTTCCTAAATAAGAGCCCCACTTTCTCTATCTTGCTATTTTTCAAATCAAAAGATGAAGTACTTTCGTGTATCATTTTTTGAATTTTTTTGCACCAAATTAAAGTAGTGCGAAAAAAATCGAAAAATGATACACGGAAGTACTTCATTTTTTTATTTGAAAAATGGCACGACTTTTTCGTAGTGGACTATTAATTTGGAACGGAGGGAGTATATCTTATGAGAACTAAAAATTAAATAATAATAATAATAATAATTTTGGGTAACAGAAAAGAAAGTTTCAAGAAAAAAGTAAATAATTAAGTTATTTTTTCACTCCTTTCAAATTTTTTATGTAATATAAACTCAAACAAGAAAGAAAATAAAGTAATGTTCGAATTTGAGGGCATTAACGTCAATTCACCATCAAAGTTAACCCCGTTAGGCCTTTTTAAAGGCAAGGGGGCTCTCTGCCAAATATTTTGTAAAGTAAGGGAGGGCAGTGGAATATCAGAAAGCAGAGAGGAGGTCAGTGGAATTAACCCAAACCTTAGGGGAGGTTAGTGGAATTAACCCTATTTTGAATCTCAAGACATATCATTCTTTTACAATACATAAAAATAATAATAATAATAATAATAAAATAAGCCAACTTATTTTCCTTAGCAGAGCGGGGCCTTGCGGCTGTTCTATCAAAAATTGAAGAAAAAATGTGTTGAAATGAGAAAAAGTTTAAATATCAAGTAGAGTGAGTTTTTTTTTTTTTTTTTTTGATCAGGAAGTAGAGTGAGTTAAAATGCATAAAATATTTATTATTTGTCAAATACTATTATATTGTTTCTCAATTGGACAAAAAATATTAAAAAATTGGTGAATCACAATGAAACATCCTTAACTTTTTTGGCATATTGACAGTAATTAGCTTAGACAAATGATTGTGATTTTCTTATAATTCAACAAAATTAGTAACATAAAAGAAACAAAGCGTAAACAATTCCTTTTTTTTTTTAATCAAATCAGAATTAAAATAGCAATGGAGTAGGACTGGGAGATGGAAGAAGAGGGGTTAGACCTAGGTGGACGCAAGACCGGCCCAACCCCAAGGTCCAGGAGGCCTGGCCTTGGGTTATCTAGAAAATCCAAAAATTAGGGGCATTCCTATAATTTTTATTATTAGGCTTGAGTATAGTTTTTCATGGATAAACCTACGGGTACAGAAAAGTGGCCACAGAAATTGCACAGATTGCGTTCGGGGACCCACTTTTGGTTCCCACACGAGGGATCTTTCGATTGAAACGGTGGGACTTTGGTTGAACCACTTCTAACCGTCCGATTGAGCTGAAATTTTGTTGGCCCCTTCGGAAAAATGTTCTAAGAATAATGAACGATTCGGATCACTCGTGTGGGACCCAAAAATGGGTTCCCGAACGCGGTCTGTGCAATTTCTGTGCCCCCCATTCTGTACGGGTAGCACTGTCCGTTTTTCATAGCACAATAGAAAAAACAAAGAAGACCTAATCTGGTTGTTAAAAAAGGTCTTAAAAAAAAGTTCATTCGGCCTAAAAGCCCAAAATAAAACACTAATCGACTAACTTTTACTACTAGCCATATTGTTTAATTGATATTTTTAGGAAGAGGTGGATTATACAAGTGTTATTGCTACTTTTGTTTATAGAAATACAACCCGAGCAATATTCAAGTGATACTCATGCGTTCTTGAGATGATATATTGTAGACACCCCAAAATGAGACGTTTGTACACATTTTAATCCCCAATGATGAAAAGAAACGCCCGGAAAGCCTCTCGGATTGAAATTCTCCAAGTCAACTCAGTCAATAGTGCCGCACGGTACTCATCTCTCACGCACGGTAGAGCCCAAGTCACGTACGGCATCTTTTTGAATTTTGGCGGTCAGGTGTGCCGCACGGCACAGTAAGTGTGCCGCACGGCACAGTTTGTGTGTCGTACGACACTGTCATACATCAGTCGACTTTTTGCAGAGGCTCCAGCAGCTCCTTTTGTTGACATTTCCTCTCCTCCTTCATCATGATTTCGTGCAGCCCACAAATTTGGAGTGCACACCAAGTTTACTTGGTGGCCAAGCTCAATTCCTCCTCTATATATATGCCCATCAGTTGGAGGAAGAAAAAAAAGAAAAAATTCTGTGAAAAACCATGAAATCTCATTCTTAAACACACTCTCTATTGTCAATCATCCTAATTACAACCTCTAACCTCCAGAGAATCAACTCAATCTTCCCCAAAGCAAATTCCAACCGAATAAACCCAACCCCCTGTTTTTCGGTTCCAAAACCGTGACATAGTCACTCCAAGCTTGCTCAAATCCAAGCCTTCAATCGTCCTTGCCACTACACCAGAGTGAAGTCGGAAGTTCAGAGGAGCCCAAGTCATATTCAGAAGTTCAAGAAACAAGTTCAATCCGAGAGGTCCAAAACCGAGGTATAATCCCGTTTCGCCAAATTTCTTAGCTATGGTATCCTGAGGGGAGGGGTACCAAGTGTGGAATGATCTTCCATATCATCTCCACATTTGGTATGCCCATGTTACATCAAAAATCAGTTTGATTCGTGATCTCCCGGTTGCGTCATACGGTGAACTTTACGCATCGTATGGAACAACCTAATGAGGAGGAACAATTTCTATTCAAACATATCATTTTCCAGTTCAAAGTAATTAGTTTTGATCAAGTTTTCATGCCTTGAATGTGCCTACATTTCATTCTTTTCGAAAAATCAAATATCAAACTGTTTGTGAAGTAAACAGTGCCGCACGGTACACTTAGTGTGCCGTACGGCACACTTGGAAAATCAAAATCTTTAAATCATTTTCCAGTAACAGTAGGGTTATTTCTTGTTGGTTTCTTGGTTATTATTGCTGTTTTTAGTCATATATAATTATTGTTTATTTACTCAAAGTTCGGCAATAAAATGTTTTCTATAAATCCCACAAATGTTTAGTAAAGACCGATTTTTAATCGGGCAAACGGGGTGCATTAAAACCCTTCCCCGTTCGTAACCTGGCTCCCGAACCCGAAACGAATCTCTGGTTTTCAAATCGTTTTCTAAAGTCATTTTCTCAATCATCCTTCAAATTGGTTTCTCGGGTCCCAAATCATTTTCCAAAAACCCGGGTGGCGACTCTATTTTCAAAATCAAAACCGACGTGGAGGTCGACCGTCCACAAAATGGCGACTCTGCTGGGGATTCTCAAATTAATCTCTAATTTGGTACTTTTATACTTATGAACTTCCCGAAAGCTTGTCAAAACGAAAATGCCTAGCGCTATCGCAAGGAAGGAATGGCGGATTAACAGGGCCTCGCCCGGCCATCCTGACTGGAGCTTTTTGGTTGTTTACATGTGTAAAGATGTCAAAGAATGGATTAATTTGGAGAGCCAAACTTGAAAAATATTTGTGGGATTTTTGAAAACAATTTTATTGCTGAACTTTTGCATCACGTGCATCGATGTTGGATAAGCCCCGCTGCTGCGTCTTGGTTACCCTACCCAGTTCACTGGTGTTAGGACATCCCCGGATGCTCAGCAACCTTGGATCGTGATGAGTCAGCCTGCCGTTTGACCTTTGCCATGCAGTACACTTGGCACTGGGAGGCAAATATTGGCTCTAGTCTGGGGAACCCCTTCAACCAAAACCAGCATTTGCATATAGTAAACCTAGAACCTTCCAGCCTAGGACAGGGACCCACAGGTTAGGATTATGTGATGTATCCTGTTATGTGTTTATTGCTTTCCATATATTGTCATCATTTTGCATGCATTTGCATTATCATGGTTAGTTGGACACTATGCTGTCCCATTTTCCCGCGGTCTTGAGAGGTTGCCCTGCCCGATGAAGAGTCGTGCATTCCAATGCACGTTGTCCAGATCAATTCAGTCCTTAGAATAACAGGACTTAGGAAATCAAATCGACTTGATCCTTAACAATTCCTTGGCAATGACCTAACAGAAATTAGGAACAATTGACCCAAGCTGGGGCAGTCGTCCCTAAAATCAAAGTTAGACCCTTGAAAAGGAATCATCGAAAACCAAGTTGTTTAATTTTCTCGAATCCTGCTATCCTAAATAAAGGATACACTGCAAAAGATACACTGAGGACCGGGGCAGCCTTTTTAAGACCCATTTTTCCATAGTCTAGGAGACTTTAAATCTTTGGAGTTTGAAACACCTCCAGTGTCAGCCGTGCTCGAACGGCTCCTTGTGATCTAATCAAATTTCTATCCAGATTTTGACAGCTTTATTGCTCTACCTTGGATGGTCACGAAAGTTGATTGGCTCTGGTTCCAACACACAGGAACTTAACCTACTGAGTAGTCGACCTACCCATGGTTGTTGAAAACTTTTTGAGACTTAGGGTGACACACAACAACACAAAAATGACATTCCTTTTTTAAAAAACAGGCAGGGGCGCTTCTGAGTTCAATTTTTGCTTTACTGTTAATTCAAAGCCATCGCGCCAAACAAGAAAAACCTTACCACTTGAAGCCAATTTTCAGGACAAGGATTGACCCAGCCCAAACCTCAGACAAATCCCGAACCAACATGGAAGCTCAAGCTGAAATCAAAGAGCTCAAGAAGACTCTAGACGACATGGGCAAACGGATGGATAATCAAATTTCCCAACTCACGATCATGATACAGGACATCCGCAACCGTCTCCCACTAGTCCATGAGAACTCCCAACGATCCAGAAGAAGCCCAAAAATGGCCGCAGCTTTGGCCAGAATCTCTGAACTGAATGAATCCGTCATGGGCTTCATTGAAATTGGAGACTCGAAGGTGAATCCATGGGACATCGAAAGGGACGACTTTGTTCAAAAGAGGAAAAGGGTTAATTTCGGGAATAGCGGTACACTGTTCAGTAACAACCACCATGCCAACACTACCCCCAGCTCCACAAATAACAACCCCAACCAAGCTAAACTACCGCAGAATCTTCCATCCAATAACAACCCAAACGCCTTCTGTGCTTACCACCAACTACCCGGCCATCACACCAATAACTGCCTCCGGCTTAAATACAAAATCCAGGACCTCATTGACAATGAAATTATCACAATTCCACTCGAAGAGCCTAGAGCCCTCTCTAACCAGATACCTGAGCACCAGCAAAACTCCCTCAAGCAAGCCGAACCAGCCAAGACCATAATCCAAATCAACCGGCCCAAAGACCAACCAAGAACATTTTCCAAGTTCTCTACACCCCTGTCCTCGGTCTATAAGGAGCTCCTCAAAGATGGTTTTCTTGAACCACTCCAACCAAAGCCTCTACCGCAAAAGCTTCCGTCCAACCACAACCCAGATGCCTTCTGTACCTTCCATCAAATGCCCGGTCACGCTACCGATGAATGCTACCGTCTCCGCTACAAGATTCAGGATCTCATTGATTGCGGAACCATCTCTCCTCCACCAGCAAAGATGAGTATCATTTCTAGCCCCTACCTCCATATTGACTCCACCCTGTTCAATAATGAGCCCATGAAAGAATATTGATGGAGCCATCACTTGAGTTAGCAGACAAGGATGAATCGTCAGCAGCCATGCAGTAGTACGATCCTCCACGAGTTTTGAGAATTTTCAAGTTTCGAGTCAAGTTTCACTTGTGTTGAGTCAGTTTGTGCTTCATGTCTTTTTGTGTTTCTGCTTTCTTTCATATTCAAGTCTGTAATGTTGTTGACAAAAAAAAAATGAAAAGCAAAAATGGAGTCAGCTTTGTAGTCCCGAACTACGCACGACCTGATTCCTTGCAATGGGATACGTAGGCAACCCTCAGTGGTTCGGTCGCAACTTTTGAAATCAATGTCATGCTTTTGTGTTAGAATTGTCGTAATAAACTTGAGTTTTGCAATAATCCTTCCAAATGGAATTGTTTTCCACCATCATTTGAAATTCATGATAATCACTTCAAAACACGAGATGGTTTTTTTGAACACTCAGCTCTCACACGAAGAAGGAGTTTCAGACGCAATTCTCCAACATCATCAAGAAGCAATACTTTGACCACAAAAAAAAAAATGAAGCCTGCTAGGTCGAAAACCCGAAAGGGCGGCCTAGGCAAAAGTTAAGGCAAAACTCGCTGGATCAAAACTTTGAAGCACGATTCAGGAAAAAGTTAGAGCATGTACGGATTCTTTCTATCAAGTTGTGCAATTCAAAATGAAGAAAGGCATTCTTTGCTTTTATTCCCCAGATAAATATATCCCTTGATAGCCCTTTTGAGCCTGAATCATTTTCTTTGAAAAAGAACCGAGCTAGGCAGCTATCCCCCACACTGGGATGAATTAAGAGAAACGAAAGTGCCAAATGTATGACCATCAACAAGATGTCAAGATGAAAGTACCGAGCACATGATCGCTAGAGAAATGCCGGATTTTCAAAAGTACCAAATGCATAGTTGCCAGTGGTACGTCAGAATGAAAAATGCCATTTTCATAGGCATAACCAAATGTTAAGCACTGAAAAGGAAGAAAGAAAGAAAGTGTCCATCAAAAGTCAAAATGGGGCACAAAGGAAAACATTGAAAAAAAAGAAAAGAAAAAGAAAGGGCACACAAAAAGAGTTCAAGATAGCTGCTAGCTCTAAAACCCAAGAAGAATGAAATTTGTTTTGAGCCTTTTATCCTTTCTTTGTCAAGCCCAAAGCCTTGGCCCCGTTATAACCTGAATAAAGTCCTTTCAGATTGAAAAGCACGACTTGATAGTGAAAATCCAAATGGGAACAGTATCATTTCCCTTGAAGATCAAAAGTCAAAGCATTGCGGAACACCAGCATCTGCCAGAAGCAAAAGTCCAGACCGGGGCACCTCAATGGAAAATCAGTGAATCAGCATTCCGACGACAAAGGTTCACACTAAGAAATCTTGTGTTTTGATAAAACAATTGATTTAAATGAACATCATTTGATGGAGTGAAACGATTTCAAAACCAAAATACTCAGGTTTATGACAATTTCAAACATCAATTGTGGGGCACATTCTGCCATTTCCCGAATTCTCGAGTTCGTCATCAGGTCAACATAATCTTGTCAGAGTCCATTCCTTTGTCACAAGGTCAATCCAGTAACAGAATAACCCGTGTCAATCTTCAAAGAAGTCACTCTTTTGAGTCAGCCTAGTCTTGTCTAAATCTACCCCCTTCTGGTAGAAGATCAATGAGTATGTCATCTCCGCCCAAACCAGGGGGCATCTTTGTAAAGTCACTTGTATCATCCAGGCCTTGTCCAAATTCACACAAGGTCTTTTGTCCAGTCAACCCTTGGTAGTCTTGATATTCTTAAACTCCTGGAAGACAATTTCAATGCATGGAAGGGTATAAGCTTGGATACACAAGTCAATGGATTGTTGGAACCATCAACAGATTCAGAACCGAGATTCGTCATCTATTGTGGCACACTTGTCCAAGACTGGGACACGTCAGCTTAGCGCCGTCTACTGAGAAAAGCACATAAGTTCAAAACTGGGGTATGAAAGCTGGAGGCCCAAGCCTCGACCAAAGAAAGCCGAAAGCTCAGAAAGCCCAAAAGGCCAAAATCCTGACGCAACCTTCAAGCCCAAACCTTGGCCAAAAAGGAAAGACAGTAAAAGCAAAATGAGCACCCCGTTGCGCCACCTTACTTTTTAAAGAAAGAAATGTTGTCGTTGTGTCATTAAGTATCGAAACCTGAGTCTCACGCAAAAGTCTTCATGAACAGTTTTTCAATCAAAAGTCCTTCGGGACACGTTTTTCCAACAATCGTCCTTCGGGACATGTTTTTCAATCAAAAGTTCTTCGGGATATGTTTTTCACTCAAAAGTCCTTTGGGACATGTTTTTCAATCAACCGTCCTTGGGGACATGTTTTCATTCAATCATCCTTAGGGATAGTTCTTTTCAAATCAACCGGGTTAATTCACCAGTTATATTAACACAATCATTCACAAGCACTAACATGGGTCCGGGCGATCACTCGCTCTGAACGGATCCTTGATCACATCTCCACGTTTTAAGACAGATTTCTCATTGAATGATACAAAATTGTTTAAATGATTTTCCTCTGTCATGTAAGTCCTTTCAAGGCATTGAAACCAAAATTGTTTTCCTCTGTCATATAAGTCCTTTCGAGGCATTGAAACCAAAATTGTTTTCCCCTGTCATGTAAGTCCTTTCAAGGCATTGAAACTAAAATCGTTTTCCTCTGTTATGTAAGTCCTTTTGAGGCATTAAAACCAAAATGATTTTCCTCTGTCATGTAAGTCCTTTCAAGGCATTGAAACCAAAATTGTTTTCCTCTGTCACATAAGTCCTTTCGAGGCATTGAAACCAAAATTGTTTTCCCCTGTCATGTAAGTCCTTTCAAGGCATTGAAACTAAAATCGTTTTCCTCTGTTATGTAAGTCCTTTTGAGGCATTGAAACCAAAATTGTTTTCCTCTGTCATGTAAGTCCTTTCAAGGCATTGAAACCAAAATTGTTTTCCCCTGTCATGTAAGTCCTTTCGAGGCGTTAAAACTAAAATGGTTTTCCTCTGTTATGTAAGTCCTTTCAAGGCATTGAAACCAAAATTGTTTTCCTCTGTCACATAAGTCCTTTCGAGGCATTGAAACCAAAATTGTTTTCCCCTGTCATGTAAGTCCTTTCAAGGCATTGAAACTAAAATCGTTTTCCTCTGTTATGTAAGTCCTTTCAAGGCATTGAAACTAAAATCGTTTTCCTCTGTTATGTAAGTCCTTTTGAGGCATTGAAACCAAAATTGTTTTCCTCTGTCATGTAAGTCCTTTCAAGGCATTGAAACCAAAATTGTTTTCCCCTGTCATGTAAGTCCTTTCGAGGCGTTAAAACTAAAATGGTTTTCCTCTGTTATGTAAGTCCTTTCAAGGCATTGAAACCAAAATTGTTTTCCTCTGTCACATAAGTCCTTTCGAGGCATTGAAACCAAAATTGTTTTCCCCTGTCATGTAAGTCCTTTCAAGGCATTGAAACTAAAATCGTTTTCCTCTGTTATGTAAGTCCTTTCAAGGCATTGAAACTAAAATCGTTTTCCTCTGTTATGTAAGTCCTTTTGAGGCATTAAAACCAAAATGATTTTCCTCTGTCATGTAAGTCCTTTCAAGGCATTGAAACCAAAATTGTTTTCCTCTGTCACATAAGTCCTTTCGAGGCATTGAAACCAAAATTGTTTTCCCCTGTCATGTAAGTCCTTTCGAGGCATTGAAACTAAAATCGTTTTCTTCTGTTATGTAAGTCCTTTTGAGGCATTAAAACCAAAATGATTTTCCTCTGTTATGTAAGTCCTTTTGAGGCATTAAAACCAAAATGGTTTTCCTCTATCATGTAAGTCCTTTCGAGGCATTGAAACCAAAATTGTTTTGCTTTGTCATGTAAGTCCTTTCAAGGCATTGAAACCAAAATTATTTTCCTCTGTTATGTGAGACCTTTCAGAGCCCTAAAATTCCAGATCATCATGATTCTTGTTATTCTCAAATCATCGTGGTTTGAAATGGTTCTTCCCAGTAGTCATCAATGGATTGAAATGATTCTTCCCGGATCATCAGAAAGTCCTCTATGGCACAAAAGTCTTCAACAGTTTGAAAGTCCATTAAACACTTTTATGACCCCGAAACCGGTCATACACACTCTTGTGACTCTGAACGGTCACACACACACTTTCATGACCCCGAACCGGTCATACACACTCTTGTGATTCTGAACGGTCACATACAGCCACTTTCATGACCCGAACTGGTCATAAACACTTTCATGACCCCGAACCGGTGATACACACTGTCGTGACTCTGAACGGTCGCACACACACACTCTTGTGACTCTGAACGGTCACATGCACTTTTGCAATCCCAAAACGGTTTCGCACATTACTCACATTTTTCACGAAACCTCTCTGGTCTCGCACGAACCTTTTTGGGGACCTCACTGGTCTCGCTCGAATCATGTTTTGTTTGGGACCTCGCCGGTCTCGCTCTAATCACTTGTCACTGTTCACGGAGCCTCACTCGCTGGTTCTATCTCACCATTCATTGCAACACTGAAAGGTTTCGTAAGTCCTCTCTGGCATTAACAAAGGTTTTCTCAGACACCGACAGGTTTCGTAAGTCCTCAACGGCATTAAAGACGGTTTTCTCAAGCACCGACTGGTTCTATAAGTCCTCAACGGCATTAACGACGGTTTTCTCAGCAACCAATGGTTTCGTAAGCCCTCTCCGGCATTAACGACGGTTTTATCAGCATCAACTGGTTTCGTAAGTCCTCGACGGCATTAACAGCAAGGTTTCCTCAGCACCAATGGTTTCGTAAGTCCTCTCCGGCATTAACAACAGTTTTCTCAAGCACCGACTGGTTCTGTAAGTCCTCTCCGGCATTAACAACGGTTTTCTCAAGCACCGACTGGTTTCGTAAGTCCTCTCCGGCATTAACAACGGTTATTTCAACGCAGAATGGTTTCGTAAGTCCTCTATGGCATTAACAACAGTTTTCATGGTTTCGTAAGTCCTCTCCGGCATTAACGAATGTATTCAAACACCACTGGTTGCGTAAGTCCTCTCTGGCATTAACAACGGTTATCTTAGCATAGAATGGTTTCGTAAGTCCTCTACGGCATTAACAACGGTATTCAAGCACCAACGAGTTTCGCAAAGCCCGCTACGACCTTAACAACGGTTTATAAACATCAACTGGTTTCGTAAGTCCTCTCCGGCATTAACAAATGGCATTCAGCACCAATAGCACATCATTCGTTTTTCCCTCGTTGAAAAACAGAGTGACAATTCCCGCAATCCAATCAAGGTATGTTTCCTATCAACTCTTGTATTTCATGTTCTAAAGCCCTGATGAACTACGCCGGTCTGATCCCTACAACGGGGTACGTAGGCAGCTCTCACGAGCGCGACCACATGCATCACATTTTACTTGTTTGTTTTCGTACGAGGATGTCCACATCGAGGGGTGTCTTCTATCTTTGACGCGACTTCCATCACACAATGATTGTAAGCCTCGTCAAAGAGGGGCAACTGTAGACACCCCAAAATGAGACGTTTGTACACATTTTAATCCCCAATGATGAAAAGAAACGCCCGGAAAGCCTCTCGGATTGAAATTCTCCAAGTCAACTCAGTCAATAGTGCCGCACGGTACTCATCTCTCACGCACGGTAGAGCCCAAGTCACGTACGGCATCTTTTTGAATTTTGGCGGTCAGGTGTGCCGCACGGCACAGTAAGTGTGCCGCATGGCACAGTTTGTGTGCCGTACGGCACTGTCATACATCAGTCGACTTTTTGCAGAGGCTCCAGCAGCTCCTTTTGTTGACATTTCCTCTCCTCCTTCATCATGATTTCGTGCAGCCCACAAATTTGGAGTGCACACCAAGTTTACTTGGTGGCCAAGCTCAATTCCTCCCCTATATATATGCCCATCAGTTGGAGGAAGAAAAAAAAGAAAAAATTCTGTGAAAAACCATGAAATCTCATTCTTAAACACCCTCTCTATTGTCAATCATCCTAATTACAACCTCTAACCTCCAGAGAATCAACTCAATCTTCCCCAAAGAAAATTCCAACCGAATAAACCCAACCCCCTGTTTTTCGGTTCCAAAACCGTGACATAGTCACTCCAAGCTTGCTCAAATCCAAGCCTTCAATCGTCCTTGCCACTACACCAGAGTGAAGTCGGAAGTTCAGAGGAGCCCAAGTCATATTCAGAAGTTCAAGAAACAAGTTCAATCCGAGAGGTCCAAAACCGAGGTATAATCCCGTTTCGCCAAATTTCTTAGCTATGGTATCCTGAGGGGAGGGGTACCAAGTGTGGAATGATCTTCCATATCATCTCCACATTTGGTATGCCCATGTTACATCAAAAATCAGTTTGATTCGTGATCTCCCGGTTGCGTCATACGGTGAACTTTACGCATCGTATGGAACAACCTAATGAGGAGGAACAATTTCTATTCAAACATATCATTTTCTAGTTCAAAGTAATTAGTTTTGATCAAGTTTTCATGCCTTGAATGTGCCTACATTTCATTCTTTTCGAAAATCAAATATCAAACTGTTTGTGAAGTAAACAAGGTCAAGACGGTACACTTAGTGTGCCGTTTACGGCACACTTGGAAAATCAAAATCTTTAAATCATTTTCCAAAGAATAAAGAGGGGTTATTTCTTGTTGGTTTCTTGGTTATTATTGTTGTTTTTAGTCATATATAATTATTGTTTATTTACTCAAAGTTCGGCAATAAAATGTTTTCTATAAATCCCACAAATGTTTAGTAAAGACCGATTTTTAATCGGGCAAACGGGGTGCATTAAAACCCTTCCCCGTTCGTAACCTGGCTCCCGAACCCGAAACGAATCTCTGGTTTTCAAATCGTTTTCTAAAGTCATTTTCTCAATCATCCTTCAAATTGGTTTCTCGGGTCCCAAATCATTTTCCAAAAACCCGGGTGGCGACTCTATTTTCAAAATCAAAACCGGCGTGGAGGTCGACCGTCCACATATATATTTGGAGACTTCGTATTTTGTGTTCTTATATAATGATTAGTAACTTTATATTGTTTTTCCGTTCAAAAAAAAACTTTATATTGTTTTGACTTTCTTGTATTGTGATTGTTGTTGTAAAAATTGTTTAAGTTTTTATTTTTAATGGTACAATTTTTAGATTAGGGCTTGAGCACTAAAAACGCTTGAACCAACCCTTGGTGGAGGGATCCGGGTCTTTTTTATTCTTTTTTTTTTACTACTAATATGAATCAGGGTGTACATAAAGGGTAGGTGTGAACTGTGAATAGCATAAAGGTGCGTATTTAGAAAGCTCCGAATGGGTCAATTATGAGAGGCATGAGAAACTTCGTTTGACAGAATTGCCCTTCCAACCTCTCCTTTATTTACGCCAATGAGGTGGTTGTTTCCCAAATCTCCATGCACTTTTTCAATGTGGCCCCTAATACTATAGTTTACAGTAAACGATATAATGGTGCTCAAGGTGTTATTTACCTGTGAAAAGAAGATTACATGCTTAGGCTATCAATCTTATTTTAATAACAAGGAGCGGAGCTAGAATTTTAGATTAGTAGAGTCAAAAATTAGATTTAGATGCAAGTTACTCCATCCGTTTCAAATTATTTATCTTATACTGTACTATTATTTTGGGATGTTTCAAATTGTTAGTCCTCTTCGAAAAGTCAAAATAAATTTATTCAATCTTCCAAAATAACCACTTTTCAACAACAATCATTTCATTTAACAGTATAATATAAGGACATTCTTAAAAAATAATGAATCTGTTTGAATGTATTTATTGAAAAGTGTGGAAGGGAGCGAGTATTTTTTCTATTTGCTCATGCAAAAAAAAAAAAAAAAAAAACGTAACCTAAGAGGTTAATTATAATGTAGACATACAGTGATACATGTATTTTCGCTTTATAATTGATCCTAAGGACTTATTATATTTCAAAAATAATGTACCATAGCCTAATTTGCAATACTATCAACTCTCAAAAAGGACAAAAAAACTTGAGAATTCTATGTATTTTAAGCAAGTTAGGGCAATTTATGGAATTTTGACGGGTTCAAAATTGAAAAATTTAGTTTCAAACTATCAAAAATCCTTGTGAGAAATTAAAGAGATGGGTCAAGTGACAGCCTCTTGTCTCTTATTCCTCCGCCCAGCTAATGGACCGAACCATACTGTTTCTGATATTGAGAAGTTAGGGTGTTTGGACTAGTTTATGTATACTTGAAAAAATTTCACGGACCTAATTCTTTGGTTACTATTGGAGAGCCTACTCAAAGGCCGGACAAAGTTTTTTTTTTTTTTTACTGACCCTTTAAGAATTAATCAACGGTAGGCCCTTACTTTTTGAGGACGTAAAGCAAAGATAAATTATGGGGGCCTTTTATGAATCTTTATGAGCAAAATATAAGTTGATAAATTGTCTTTCCAAGAACAAATCTAAGTATATATCAAGAAGAAGAAATTCCTGATTCAGTGACCAAACATTCAAAGATTCCAAAGTCTTTAATATAATTAATCCGAAAAATAACCAAACATTACATAATTTTAAAAGCAGTATTATCATTTCAAATATCACTCTTGGTAAAGTTTTAATTAGCAGCAAAAGTACTAAATATATCGTGAACAATCAATCTTATACATCATCTCATGCTCAATAGATATGATGGAGAGTTCATTGAACATTTCTTGTGACATCAACTGTAACCTAAATAATCAATAATTCTACATAAAGCAATCGATGTATTTGGAATGGAAAACAATTCTCCATTCATAACAAATGTTTGAGCTCTGTGGACGTTCGTTCGGGCTGCCCACACATTTTTTGGTTGTGTTTGTGAAAAAAGGCGATCCGGGAAAAAGGAAAAATTTAGGGTTGCCACCCGGGGTTTAATTTTTGGAAAATGTTAGGTACCCGAGAAACCGTTCAGAAAAAATAATGACTCTTGTGCTGCTGAAAAAGGGTCTGATCTGCGAAAAATAGAAATTTGGGTTCGGGAGCCAGGTTACTCGCGGGGAAGGTTTTGTTCGAAAAATGCACCCCGCATGCCCGGAATTTTCCGGTCTTTACTAAACATTTGTGGAATTTTTCTGAAAATACTTTATTGAAAACTTTAAAACACATAAACAGTATATCATGAAACAACGAGCTTAAAGGAAATAAATAATGACAATAAATTAAATAACACATGATCAAGTATATAAATGCGAGAAAATTAACTAAGAGGGGGAATAAATGCAAAAATAGAAAGTGGAGGGGGTAAACTGCAATTTAGCCCTCTGGTTTTACCCAAAAACAGAGCATCGGGTTTCAGAAAACAGGGAAGACAAAATGTTTTCCAGTGATGCCGTACGGTGTCCAAAATCACACCGCACGGTGTACTTTGGATGCCGTACGGTGCCTCTGTGTATTGCATTTTTCAAAAAGTTTTCGTTTTATCCAGTTAAAACCAACTCTGCTCTTGGTGCAAAAATCATGTTATTTGTTGATAAAAATAGGTTTGGAAAATGGTTTTAGTGAATGAATGTACCTCGTTTTTAGGGACGGCATCCCACGACAATGGATAATATCGCACGATGCCTATCCGAGAGGCTTGAACTTTGCTGAAATATTTCCTTTTGGGCTCAAGGAGGAGCTACGGAGCTCTCCTCGAGCCCGGTGAAAACTCCCCTCGGAATATTGTTATTTGAACGCGAATGTGTACCTCTGGGTTTGCTCGATTAAGACTACGAACTTTGAAAGGGATTGACTTGAGGATCGGGAATTATAGTTGTAGGTTTATGAGGGCAAGGGTGGTGTAATTTGAACTTGGAAATGATTTCGACAGAGTAACGAAGGGGGCGACAATTTGTTTCGAGATAAATTTTACTGAGAATTGGTGAATCTCTCTCCTGGCCGCTCCTTCTCTCGTCTTATATAGAGGAGATTTTGGACGAGCTCATCATTTGGGCGATACCTGTAAGCCAAGAATCGCATCATTTGCCGAATATCATCATTCGTTCTGAGCTGCTGGAGCAACCCGGGAATCCTGTTGATGGGACAAGGGTGTCGTACGGTGCACATTGCAATACCGCACGGTGCAAAGAGAATTTCAAGCCGTACGGTTATGGGTTTCGGGCCGTATGGTTCAGGTAGGTTTGGTATTTTTGGTTCTTTCGATTCAAGGAACTGTTCCGAGGTACATTTCGCGCGTTCTTTTCATCATTGGGGATGCACAAGTCATCAAAATTGGGGTGTCTACAAGCTCTTCAGTTGGCTTCATTATCTCTTGTATTAAGACTTTTTTTTTCTAGATTTTCAATTCTAAAATAACATTTTCATTATTGTAAAAACCCCTTCAAGTTTCAAGGAATATTTTAGTTTGACACAAATATACAATATATAATCTTCAAACATTCATCGCTTCTAAAATTCAACTTCCTCATATAAAACAAAAACCCCGTTTTCATTCATACTTCTCAAAGTGTTTCAACCGGCTCTTAAGTATAAAGAGTAATTGATCAATTATAAATACAAAGTATTCCTTTCTTCCCAAATTGTTCGCCTCATTTGGCAGTCGTGCCCCTCAAACAATAATCTATATAATTCACAATCTATAATGTTTTTCATGATTTCAAAAAATTTTGTTTGGTAAAACTAATTGAGATCTATAAAAAAAAATCCATATTAAATATAAAAAGTAATTATAAATGAGAAGATATAGACCATTAGGTCCCAAATAGTGAAGTTGGACTAACAATTTGGGACAGATGGAGTACATCTCCAATAGATCCCTCAAACATTAAATTTTAAAAAAAAATGAGGGATCAGGCATGAAATCTGTGCTCCAGCAAATCCCTGAAACACCAAATAATTTGTTGTAAAAAACGAAAAAAAAAATGGAAAAAAAATGTGCCACATCATAACCAAAAAAACTTCTAAAAAAACAACAAATGGCAAAACATATGGCAAATTGCCATTTTCTTTGCAAAATGAATATTGTTAGTAATCGACATTTAATCAACGGGTATCTGTAATCTTAACGTGGAGAGATTAATAAGTATTTAATAACGTAGAGCTCGAAATATAATCGAGATAAAGATGGGAGTGCAATTATAATTCTTTAGTGGTGTGAATTATAATTTGTGAAATAAGAATAGAATCTGGGTGGGATTAGGTTTTCTTATTTACACAAGGAGCCCAGATTTATTTCTCCTCAGGTCCCTGCTCTAGCCCTATAAATATATCGTTATGTTCTCTAGGTCTGATTACAGTCATTCAGAAAATTAGAATAGAGGCTGTGAGAGAGAAAACAAAGAGATCACGTAGAAGTCCACACTTGGCTACGTGATCGAGATATAAGGGAATATGGCAGAAGATCATGAGGTACTGTCGAGCAGAGTTTGTTGCATACAGTAATCGGGTCTGTCAAGTTAAAAAATAAACAAGTCAACCAGCGTTCGTGTCTACAGATGAGAGGTAAACCCTAATTCCGCCTCGTAGGGTTTGTGTTTATTTTTGTTGTTTAATCTGTACGCAGAATTACTGGGTTCTGGGATTCGTTTCCCAACAGTGGTATCAGAGCGGGCTGTAATCATGCGTATGGATTAAACAAGTCATGTTGTCCGTAAAACATAGATATAGAACTGTGTTAACCGTTGTTTTGCAGAGTTCTAGTTTGTTCTAACATCTGTTTTGCAGAATCGATTATCCCACTATTATGTTCACGCATGTTTTTGATTGTGTGATTGGATCCCACGATTTGTAATTGTTTTATGCGTGGTTGCTATTACTGTTTTTTTATTACAAGTTTAGTTTTGTAATCTGTAATAGTAGTATGTGGGAGGCATAAGTTTTTGATGTAAGCTTTGTTTCTTCAGTTGTATCGTTTTAGATATATAGATCTGTTGTAAGATTACAGATTCTGTAATGGGGCATAAGACACGGAGAAAAACAATCTTTTTTGACAAGAAGATAAGTTTTGTCAAGAAAAAATAATGTTTGGCTCGCAGCAGAATTTTTTTCAGATTTTTAGGGTCAGATTGCAAGGCTGTTTTGACCCAGTAAACATCGAAATTGGAAATTTTGTTGTTCACAGAAGTTGTAGATAATTGAATTTCGAATCCAACCCAATTGGAATCAGTTCAATCGGAGTTCGGATGAGGGAGAAAAGTCCAAAATACTGAAGGCTGTGCAGTTTACTCGGGAAAATTTTCAAATCCGATTTTTCTTGCCTAAGTATGGTTGGATTTTGGCTTCCTTGATTGATTCAAAATATCTAAGTCTTCTACATATGTATTGCTCAAGGATTTCAAGTTTGGAAAGGATTCCTTATTGCTTAAGGATTTCAAGACTCGAAGGATTCCTGACTGCTTAAGGATTTCAAGACTAGAAGGATTCCTTATTGCTCAAGGATTGCATCTTTGACCATAATAGTTGGGATACATATTATTTATGTTTCCCTATTTATGAATTGTGAACACCCCGCGGGAATGTCCACGAAAACGATAGCGGTTTTGGAAAAACGGTTTTGATTGGTTGAATGGGAGTTGCCACCCGGGTTTAAGGACCGTACCAGAGAAACCATTTGAAAAATGACTCTTTTGCCCTTTGAATGGTAAATATTTTACTGGTCTCACAAAATGAGATTTCTCCGGTCCGGGAGCTAGGTTACGAGAGAGGAAGGAATTTAAAGCACCCCTTTCGCCCGATACGATGACCAGTCTTTACTCAATGTTGAAAGGATTTTGAAAACATTGTTTAAATGGACTTATAAATTCATACAAGAACACATAAATACATTTGCATAGTAGGAATGATGTATGCGTATGCATGTGTAAAATGTCATGAGCTAAAGAGTGCAAGGTGTAATGAAATACAAACATATAATACATTAAACAGTCTTAAACATGATCAAGAATTGTTGGAAACCACCCCAGAACAAGTCCATGAACAACACATAGCTTGCACCTGGACTGCCTACTGGACACCTGAATCAAGCTGATTTAGGCGCCTGGATCAGAGATGGGCGCCTGGAAGAGGTTAATCCAGCCGCCTGGAGTGCAATTATAATTCTTTAGTGGTGTGAATTATAATTTGTGAAATAAGAATAGAATCCGGGTGGGATTAGGTTTTCTTATTTACACAAGGAGCCTAGATTTATTTCTCCTCAGGTCCCTGCTCTAGCCCTATAAATATATCGTTATGTTCTCTAAGTCTGATAACAGTCATTCAGAAAATTAGAATAGAGGCTGTGTGAGAGAGAACAAAGAGATCACGTAGAAGTCCACACTTGGCTACGTGATCGAGATATAAGGGAATATGGCAGAAGATCATGAGGTACTGTCGAGCAGAGTTTGTTGCATACAGTAATCGGGTGTGTCAAGTTCAAAAATAAACAAGTCAACCAGCTGTTCGTGTCCACGGATGAGAGGTAAACTCTAATTCCGCCTCGTAGGGTTTGTATTTATTTTTGTTGTTTAATCTGTACGTATAATTATTGGGTTCTGGGATTCGTTTCCCAACAAATATTCCAAATGATATTTGTACCAAAAATGGCAACCGAAAATAGCAAGATATTGGTGCGGATACTCTAATTACTCAGAAAATTTTGGGTATGGGTAAGGTAGATCCACGTGGTGCCTGACACCACATCCAAGCCATCCAAACATGTTTTGGATGGCCCAGATCCATATGTGGCATTTTTGTAAATTTTGGAACGAAATTTACCCCTCATCCAAAACATGTTTGGACGGCTCGGATGTGGTGTTAGACACCATGTGGATCTACCCTACCCGTATTCAAAATTTTCTCCTAATTACTCCGTTAAGCAAACCAGACGGCCACAAGACGGGGAACCGGCTGAATTGGTAACTTTGAGTATAGCAATCAATGAGGTCTGAAATATCTGAAATATGTCAACGCATAGGTGTGTTGGAAAACAGTAAGAACAAGCAAGCAAGGAATCCAACTACCGCATAGAGTGGGTAGGGTGGTGCTAGGTGGTCTCTTGAGTAGTGGTTTTTTTATTAAAAAAAAAGAAAAAAAAAAATAATATTAGCACTTTTCAAATTCATAGGATCAGGGTCTTTGCTATACACATGGTGCACAACACTCTATGGTGCAGGTATCCGGAATTGTTACAATATCAATAAAGGCAATGCCAATATCAAGTCCATGCAGGGATTAATATTGGCATTCCAAAGTGAAGTGTCATTAACAAATTGAATAGTGTCAATATCAATATCAAATTTTTTTTTTTTGCGTTTTTTTTTTTTTAATATTTGTTAGGTCCGTGTTATATTTTTTGAATGAATTATTCATCTCGACGAGAGAAGTCTAGAAGTAAAAAATTATAACCAAAAGCAAAAAATAAAAAATAAAATCATTAAAGACAAAATACTAAACAACTGCCATTTTTCTCTAAAGTGGCGTTTTATATGAATGTTTTTTTTTTTAAATTTTCGGTTGACATTTTTTTTGTATTTCTTAATTTTCTTCTCAATACGAATGATTAATCCTATAAAATCAATAAAAAAATACGGAAAATATAAAATACCTAAAAAATTATTAGACTAAATGTTAAGGAGAATGGAACCTAAGTCACCCCTTTGTTGGATTTTTTAAGAGCCCAACTATGGGTACATCATTTGGTGTACGTAAAACCTACACCACCTTGTGTAGGATATCTCTTTCGAAGTCTCACATTAATGTTCAATGCCATTCAAATGTTTAAGACATTATTTTATAGACCCCTATAAAAAAAAATCAGCTCATTCGCATATCTGTAAAGCTTTATCAATTTTTTCATTTTTTTCCTCACAAACTCATAGGCAAAAATCGATCAAAGCCCTAATCGATATCCGAATGAGTTGATTTTTTCACATGGATTTTTAAAACCCTATTTAAATGAATTGAACAACTCTGATAATTTTTGCAAGATACCCCAAAATGGGTCCCACACAATCTCCTCATCAAGAAATTGTAATCACCTCCTTTTTTTTTATTATCATTTCTGTGTGAATCCATCTTGTTCCCAAACGGTAACCTGTACAGTTTATAATGTATATAGTGACACATAATTGTAGCAGGTTCCATCCTAATTTTTTATAGCTCTAGTACAAAAGCACTATCTTGAGAGTACCTTGGCATAAAGTCAAGATATATCGCATGTTGTTAGCATCGTGCAATGCAACAATTAGCCATAACTTGTCACAGCTAAAAGCTTGTCGGCTTCTTTGACATAGTTCTAAGTACAGTAAACCGCCTGAAATATTGAATAAGGCCAAACATGATTTATCCACCAATCAATGCACGTGCAATGCAAAAATCAATTTTGAAACTAATTTAAAATTTCATAGATTTTATTTCGAGTCTAGCTCTCGTTTCTCCCCAGCAAAGTCGCCACTAAGTCGCCACTATGTGCACCCGTGACCTCCGCGTGAAAACTTAAAAATACTAGAGCATCGCATTCGTTAGAGTTACCACTTAATTTTAAGGTTAACCAAGCAACCGAATAAACGTACAATCATTCGAGACAACCGATCCATCATAACCAGAGATAATCTTGGTTCAGGAGCTAAGTTACATGATAGGAATGTGTTAGGTACCTGTGGGGCTTGCTTATTCGGTGCACCTTTTTGAACCTTGTAGAACGGGCAGAGATGGACGATAGCGGGGGTAAGGACAACTCGAAAAAAGGGGGATCCACTTGGGAGGGGGACCTACATAAGTAACACCCACGTTAGCACCTCGCCCAGACAGTGGTCCGGGAAGGCACTCCAACAGTCTAGTAAGTCACCGGCGCTAAAGTATGAAAATCAGAAATGATCCTTTTTTTTGGGGAGAGTAATAGAAGATTCACCACTTCCTGGTGGGAGGAGCCCCTCTTTTATAGGAATGGGGAAGCTTCCCCACTACGTTTACCGTACCTCCCACGCACCGTGCTTTTTTGACCAAGCACATGGGCCAGCCATGATTACTTCGCTGCTCCAGTTGACGTCACCCTACTTGCCTGCCCACGCACTCAACAACTCTCGGATACCCCCCGGCCCGTCACGTGGACCGCCAGGCGCCTCAAGCGCAACGTCCTGACGCCGCCTGACATCGTTTCAATCCATTTGTCACTTGTCAAGTCACCACCCACCCTTTGCAAGGACGGCTCCAAGGGTCCTCGGCGACACCTCTTCCCTCGGCTAGCATCCCTAGCCCCTGACTATCGGATCATCGCCCACGCTAGGCTCCTTTCCTCTCGGTGGGTGGCTTAAGACAAGCCGGCTACTCGCAGGCCTGGTTGATGTTCCCATGCGGTCATCTGTCCCTCGGCAAGTCTGGTCCTTCAGCGGACAACATGGCTTCCGGATAGCTCGAGGATCGTATACAATGCAGCCGAGGAGACCCCGCCGGAGCGACAT
Source organism: Vaccinium myrtillus (assembly GCA_016920895.1). NCBI lineage: Eukaryota > Viridiplantae > Streptophyta > Magnoliopsida > Ericales > Ericaceae > Vaccinium > Vaccinium myrtillus. Next base: position 23,334,027 of record CM029270.1, read on the forward strand.
CTGGTCTGGCTAACCGGGGGCGTCGTTCCGAGCACTTATTCCCTGACTTGACCCATTCGGGGATCGCCATCACCGAGCGGTTTAATACCATTAAGAACCGAAGGAGATGGGGTTTACCGAGCCTCAGTTGACCGTTGCGGCCTCTTTGAACCTTGATTGCTACAATAGCCCCTCAGCTCCTCCGGTCGCCCCGACGGCGATGGTGGAGATGATCTTTGCCAAAAGCCAAGGTGACAACGAGGTGTGGGGCTGAAGAACCCTTTCCCATCAGATAAGGATGTCAGATCAATCACGTCCGAACCGTAGGCTTGGGGGCAAGGGGGCCTCCACGTGTCTTCAAGAGGCGTGCCTCCTCTGAAGCAATGATGGCATGTCTCAGACGCCACAGAGATTCGTTGCGGGTGAGGACAACCGGCACCAGCAGCGGAGGGGTCATTAATTTCCCTCTATTTCGTACGCCACGTGTCGGCCCCCTGTTAGTCACCTGGGGGACGCGCCGTTTCCCGCCCAACGTGGCGCTTCGAACCCCGACGCTTCGGATTCCCTGCGGTTACGGGAGCCCAAACGGTGCACCCTCCCAAGTCCTATATAACCCACATCAGAGGGAGAGTGCACACCTCTGCTCTCTCTCTCTCTAAAAATCAAAGCTTCCTCGCTGCCCCCGCCCTCCGCCTTCTGCCACCGTTAGCAACCATCGCCGTTGCCCTTCTCCTCCGCATTCAAGTATTTCCGGCGCCGGTTTCTGCAAAAACTCCCAGGTAAAACTCCCAATTTCCTCTTAGTTCCTCGCTTTTGCTTCGTTTTTCGTCATCTTCGTGCCAAATAGCATCAATTTGATTTCGTTAGTCTCTCCCTCCTAGACTTAGCGTTTAACATTTGAACGAAATCGGTGGGGGAGGTTGAACAGCGGGCACGTGGAGAACCCGGGTGCTCTAACTATTCATCTCCCCCTCAGTGAACGTGGGTGGGGATGAAGGGTTCGTGCCTGGAGAACCCAGGCCTTCAAACCGTTCATCTCCCCCCAGTTGAATGCCTTCTTTCGAGCGGGGACCTTCAACCGAAGGGATCCCCCTTGGCCAAGCGGGTCTGGCCAGTCCCCCTTGGTTCTTCATCATGCCATAGGTCTTTTAGACGTTAAGCCCCCTCTAACAATCTCCACCAGTGCACTGTCTTTTAGGTTCCTCAGCATGGTGGAGTCTTCAAGTTCCAGAACAAAATCAGACTCCCACGACGGAGTACTCCCGAGGGAAGCCGAGCGCATCGCTGCCCTTGCCCGCAGCGTCCGTATGAGCGCTCCCTCTGCTCACGGCGAGTCAGGGACTTTCCTGGTCCGCAGGCCATCTGACTCCAACGACCTAGCTGAGGAGGAGGATCACGGCGAGAACGCAGGGGAACATGGGTCTAGTGCGACAGCTCCGGGGCCCCCCGAGACTGGGGGATTGAACCCAGCCGCCTAGGTCGCAAGTACCTCGGCAAACCCATCGAGTACCTCTTCGTCGGGACGACGAGCGCTAAGGCGGAGGGAGCCGATGGACCCAGATGTGATCCCCCCTCTGCCGGCTGGGACGCCAACCAGCCCGTATGCCTACTATGTTAGCGGAGCTCCCGGGGTATGGGACTAGTTTCGCCACAACTACCATATCCCCGACGACGTTGTGGTGGAGCCCTACACCGAGCAACGGCTGTCCTACTCCAAAGACTTCGTCATCTTCCCGCTAATCGCCATTACCGAGGGAGGGGTGTGCTTTCCCCTCCACCTCTTCCTTAGAAAATGTATCTGTCTCATTACGAGCTCGCGCCGTGCCAGCTCGCCATCAACTTCTTTCGGATTGTCAATTCGGTGATAGCGCTGGTTAGGGAGAACGGCTTGCAGCTGTCGAAGCATGAGTTGTCCCTTATGTACAACATGGGGCACAACTCGATGCACGACCGTTATTTCTTCTCCACTCGGCCCGGGTTTGACCACGTAGTAACTAGGCTAACCGATACGGACAAATGGGTGGTCGAGCACGTGAAGGTGTCTGGGAATTTTGAGTTCGGCCCGCCCGATCCACGGTTCGATTGGCTTTACTACGATTAGAACCCACGCCGATTCCCTGTTCCTCGGTCATTTCCTCAGCTGTTTCCGCCTCGGCCGTCCTTGTTGCTCCTGGAGCTTCTATCTTCGCCGTTTGCCCTGTCCCTTTCGTTACTTCCCCTGCCGGCCTCTCCTTTGATGACGTTGACCAGCTTTTTTACCTCCTTAGGCACCTTGGGGGGATCCTTCATTGCGCGGCTAATGATAAACTCTTCGAGTTTGCGGTATTTGTCGACCGTGAACATCAGTTCGGTCATGCTCTTCGGCGACCGCAACAGTAAGTCTTTGAAGAGCTTGGAATGCTCATCAAGCCCGTGTTTGAAGGAGGACGCGACAAGCCTCTGATTGTAGTCCTCGATCGCGTTGTAAATTTCCCAGTATCGGGCAACATACGCCCTCTAGGTCTCATCCGGAGTGCGTCTGAGGTTGAACAGAGCATCGACCGTCCTCAGTTGCACATTGTTGGTGACAAACCGAGACGTGAACGCCCTCTCCAGGTCATCGAAACATCCGATAGCCCCTGGAGCCAACTGACCGTACCAGGTCAGGGCGGCGCCAAACAGACTCATGGAAAAGGTTTTGCACATGATGGCATCACTGTAGCCGAAGAGCCCCGCTACCTGTCTGTATTACTAAACGTGCATGAAAGTGTCTGAGCTGGCCTCGTACTTGGGAAACTTCGGGATCTTGAAGATGCTCGGCGAAAGGACCTCGTTAATCGCAACCGTGAAAGGAGACTGCTAAGCCCTGCTAAGCCTTATTTTTGCCTCATTTTGGGACAACTGACCAACACCAGTCGTGCGGTTATTGTCGCATGCTCTCTTCCAGTCGCTCGCCGTACCCCGGCGAGGATCGTGGTCATCGACTTGAACTTAGCTTCGCTCAGAGTCCCGCTTTCTCTGGGGGCTACATTTGGGGGACTGTTGCCGCGGGGAAGATGCCCCTGGAATAGGGTCTGCCCTGAAGATCCTCGACTCCCCAGTGCGCTCATTGATGGCGACAATGCCGTTCCCGGTAACCTCGTACCGAACGTCCGGGTCGAGGCCAGCTCCGCTCGCCGCGTGATCTTCCTCTCGTCTTTGGTGTCGTCTTCCCTCGATGGATTGTTCGGCTGCCCTTGTGCCCCCTATCCACTGACCTAGTGGGGTGGCGAGCGTGGTTCGACGCCCTGGCGGCGTGTTTGTTGCCCTCTCTCCCTACCGAGCGCTCCGGACCACAATGGTCTCTGTCGCTGGGTGCTGGGTCCCGACGTTCACCTTGGCGACCATCGACGACCCCTTTACCGTGCCTGCTCCGGCGCTCTTGGTCTTCGGCGTCCTTTGCGCACCTTCGGCGACCTGCAGATCTCGCATTGGATTCCGTCGCGCTATTTTTGGGTATATTAATTATCCGAGAGCGGGTGTCCGCACGAGCGTCGCGCGTATTCCAATCTCTCCGCTCTCGCCCGTGCTCGTCTATCCTGAACGCGTTGTTTCCGAGGCGAGAGAATACCGTCTCCCTTCCTGTCTGTACCGTGGTTTGGGAGGGGGCCCGGAGCCTCTTCTTTCCTTCTCGGCCGGGCTCCGCCGTCTGCTGTTGGTTCTTTTTCAGGGCCTCCACTTCGGCCACTAGCAAGGCCACCTGGGTTCCCAATGGAAAAAGAGGAGGGGGAGGAAGAGGGGTCGCCTGTCTGGTGGGGGTTGCCAAGTTCGACGTCACAGCCATGCCATCTAAGTTGAACAACACGTTGTGGGCTTCGGCGGCACTGGTGCCAGCGGGATTGGGGTCTACCATCGCGACTCCTCCCCGTCCAACCTAGGGGTGAGCTGTAGCCCCAAATCTTGTCGCACCTCGTATCTTCGACGGTCGGCTGAGTTATGCCATTACCCGCGCCCGTCAAAGGCGTCAAGGCCTAGGGTGAGGTCTTGTGTGGGGCCCGACATCTGGGGGCCTTATGGGAGGGCTTGGAGAAGGCTAACCACCGAGTGAAGAGTCTGGGAAAGCAAGGAAAAAAATTCCCCAGTAGAGTCGCCAATTGTGGGGCTTGCTTCTCCGGTGCACCTCTTTGAACCTTGTAAAATGGGCAGAGATGGACGATAGCGGGGTAAGGACAACTCGAAAAAAGGGGGATCCACTTGGGAGGGGGACCTGCACAAGTAACACCCATGTTAGCACCTCGCCCGGACGGTGGTCCGGGAAGGCACTCTGATGGTCTAGTAAGTCACCGTCGCTAAAGTATGAAAATCAGAAATGATCCTTTTTTTTGGGGAGAGTAATAGAAGATTCACCACTTCCTGGTGGGAGGAGCCCCCCTTTTATAGGAATGGGGAAGCTTCCCCACTACGTTTACCGTACCTCCCACGCGCCGTCTTTATTGACCAAGCACATGGGCCAGCCATGATTATTTCGCTGCTCCAGTTGACGTCACCCTACTTGCCTGCCCGCGCACTCAACAACTCTCGGATACCCCCCGGCCCGTCACGTGGACCGCCAGGTGCCTCGAGCGCAACGTCCTGACGCCGCCTGACATCGTTTCAATCCCATCTGTCACTTGTCAAGTCACCACCCACCCTTTGCAAGGACGGCTCCAAGGGTCCTCGGCGACACCTCTTCCCTCGGCTAGCATCCCTAGCCCCTGGCTCTCGGATCATCGCCCACGCTAGGCTCCTTTCCTCTCGGTGGGTGGCTTAAGCCAAGCCGGCTACTCACAGGCTTGGTTGATGTTCCCATGCGGTCATCTGTCCCTCGACAAGTCTGGTCCTTCGGCGGACAACGTGGCTTCCGGATAGCTCGAGGATCGTATACAATGCAGCCGAGGAGACCCCGCCGGAGCGACATCTGGTCTGGCTAACCGGGGGCGTCGTTCCGAGCACTTATTCCCTGACTTGACCCATCCGGGGATCGCCATCACCGAGTGATAGGCGCGCAATGTCACAGATATAAGCGCCTAAGTAGGGCGAATTAGCGCATTAGAGGCGCGATTTATTCCATTTTCCACTTGATGCGGTGTTGTCTTTTGTTTTGGTATTGTTGTGTTTGTTTTGTAGGAAACGGGCCGGAGGAGCACGTAAAGTGGACACATGACATCGGGCATGTTGGGAACCGGTGGGACCCAAGTAAGGTCGAGCGAGCAAGCTGAAAGTCAATTTGAAGGTGTCGGTATCGATACAGGTAAACCCCTGTATCGATACCTAGGCGTCAGCAAGCGAACAGAAGCTATGGGTATCAATACAGGGCTTTACCTGTATCAATACCGATAGGCTTAAAATCAACGTTTGACTTGCCACGTGTTTTGACTTCGGGGAAGGATAAATACCTCATTTTTTGGACGAATTAGGGTTCGAACTTTCTTTCTTTTTCTTGGAATTAGCAGCCGAATATTTTCCTTTGGAGATTCTACTTTCCGGAGACTTTTCCATTGAAGTTTTGAAGTTTTGTTTGCAGATTCAAGTATTGCTTCGGTAACTTTCAGTTTGTTTACGTAATCTTAGTTCACGGGAGTTTGTCCGTGTTTTGTTTTCGAATCCTTTGTTTTAATCCATATTCCATTATAAAAGCATGAGTTATTTCAGAATTCTGTTGTTTATTCAAGTTAACATGAGTGAGTAGTCGCATAGGTATGGTTGCGGGGTGATTAACACGCCGTGGCCAGGGCTGGATTTGTTCTTGCTCCTATTCTCAAAATCAATAACGGAAAAAGCAATTTTAGGTTATTAAAGGACTTCCGTTGGGCGAATCCGGGCATTGTCGGAGCCCATGTAACGCGGGGAACGGGGGACCAAAACTCGTTCTTCGTTGTACATGGGTAATGGCGACCGCGAGGATTCGCATCTTTCGGGGTACCTTTTTCTCTCTAAAATCAGATGTTTTCTTTGGAACACCGAATGGAGCAGGGAATGTCCGGACCTGGTCACTTGTGTTATGAACCCTACGACCGTACTTTCTTTTACATAGTTTAAGCAGAAACCAAATTCTCTTAGTTTAGTTAATTCCTCTCATTAAATTACAAAGAGTGGCTACCTAAGAGCCGTGCTAAACTTTACAACCCGAGTTTTTAGTAAGCACTCTCCACCTTCTCTGTGGATTCAATTCCGGTCTTACCGGGTATTGTGCTACACCGGTCTCAGCCCTACGCTTGGGGCAACCCATTAATTTAGGTCTAGGATTTCGGTCAAGCATTTTTGGCGCCGTTGGCGGGGAAGGCAAGAGGTGTTGAAAATTCGGGTCGTTAGTGTCTTGTGAATTTTAGTTTTAATTTTATCTTTCTTAATTCAAAAAAAAAAAAAAACATTTTAGGAAAATCTTTAGTTGTTATTTCTAGAATTGAGTCAAAATAGGTAACGGTAGGAAGGGTTCACCAAAGGCGGACCCGCTCTTTTACCGAGACCCGTCTAAGCGTCTAGTTAGGATAGATAGAGAATCGTTGGTAGAAGTTCCACTTGTAGGCGATTCTAGTCAGTTTGAGTCAGTAGGATTCCAGTTTGAGTCGCCGTCCACTCAGTCCGAGTCTTCCGTAGGTCAACCTGAATCCATTCCCGACCTGTTCTTAGAATTTCCAATCCATTGTTTGACTTAGAGATTGAGCCACCGATGGCGGAACAGAAAACTATGCGGGATTATATGCATCCCGAGAGGACTACTCCTCTCGGCCCAATAGTTCTGCCAACTGAGACTGTGGAGGCACGCAACGCTTTCACTGTGAAACCGGGAACCCACAATGCCCTCCCTCTCTTTTATGGGAGGGAAAATGAGGACCCGTATGAGCACGTCCGCCATTTTGAGGGGTTGGTGCGCACCCTAGCCACCACTACTCAGTGGGAAAACGCTTGCCTTAAGCATTTCCCTGCGTCTCTAAAAGATAGTGCGGATAAGTGGCTCAGAATGCAAAAGGAGCGATCTCTCACGACATGGGCAGCTGTTAGGGAGCTGTTCTATAAGAAATATTTCTCTGAGAGCAAGTCACAGCACTTGACTCACCAACTCCAGTCGTTCAGACAAAAAGAGAGCGAGTCATTTTTGAGGTGTTGGGAGAGGTTTAAGGACTTGTTGTCTTTACCCCACCACGGGTTCGAGAAACACCAGTTGGTGACATTCTTCCAGCTGGGCCTAAATATTGCGACGGCCCAGCAGATTGAGTATCTCTGTAGAGAGGGAGATTTCCTAGATAAGGCCCCAGATGAGGCATGGGATTTCCTAGAGGAGTTGGCCGAAAAACATCGAAGTTGGGAACCTTCCGACCTCGCTGACAGAGCCATAGCTGCACAGGGACCCAGTGGGTCCGGTATTTTCCCCCTTAGTGTGAGAGAACACACTGTCCAAACTCAGCTGGACAAATTGACGAAGCAAATGGAGGACTTGCGGCTGAAGCAAGTCCAACAGGTCAATGATGTGAGAGTTGAGGAAGTATGCGCGCTTTGTGAGTGTCCGGGGCATTCAGTGACTGTTTGCCCCGCTTTCCAGATGGTTAAGAAGGCATACCAAAGTAACCAGGCTGAGGTGAATGTGGTGAACCAACGTTGGGATCCGTTCTCAAACACCTATAATCCGGGTTGGGCTCATCACCCAACCCTGAGTTGGAGAGATCCTAAAGTACCAGTGCCACCCCAGGCACCACCTCAGCAACAGATGCAACCATACCAACCTCCTCAAGGCCAAATGTCCCAATACCGTTATCCCTCACAGAATCAGCAGGGGTTCGGTCCTTCATTTTCTGGACCACCCCCAGGCATAAATCATCCTACTAGGGATAGGCAGACTGATGAGATGTTGAAGGCTCTCATGCAGTCTCAACTGAGTTTTACTGAGTAGACTAAGCAAGCCATAGGAGACATTAGGTCCCAATTGACTCAGTTGACGAAAGCAGTTGGGCAAACCCAACAGGAGAGGGGAAAATTTCCCTCTCAACCTCACGCCAATGCTGTCGGTACTAATTTTCTGGGAGATGGTTCAGGAACAAGTAATTTGAACCCCAGTCCGGAGGAAGCTAACGCGATCACCACTCTCAGAAGTGGGAAGGTGATCGATAAGACTATTCCTCTGAAGCAAAAACCGGTTCCACCTCCGGAGCCGGTCGCTGCACCAGTAGTTGTCCCTGCTGTGGGGAAGTGTACTGAGGAAGAGAGAGAATCAGAGTCACCTGAGGTGGTGGTGCCCGCACCTGCGGCCCCCACGATTCCTTTGCCACCCGTTGCACCATATCCCCATCGCTTGGTGGCAAAGCCGAACGTCAATGTGAATTTTCAGATTCTTGAGTTGTTCAAGAAGGTTCAGTTTCCTATTTCTTTAATGGAAGCCATTGACGCTATTCCTCAGTTTGCTAAGGTGCTGAAAGAGCTGTGCACATCGAAACGGAGAACTTAGAGTCAGTGCAATGTGCTTCTGACGGAACAGGTGAGCTCCATTCTCCAAGGTGATATTCCGATTAAGCGGAAAGATCCAGGTTGTCCCACCATCCCTATAGCTATCGCAGGCCAGAGTTTTGAGAAGGCTTTGCTGGATTTGGGAGCAAATGTCAATTTGCTCCCATATTCGGTATACTTGAGATTAGGCTTAGGTGATCTTAAAGCCACACCGGTCACGCTACAGCTGGCTGACCGGAGTGTGAGAATTCCTAAGGGGATAGTGGAGGATGTGTTGATTCAAGTAGGGGAGTTTCTGTTCCCCGTAGATTTCATTGTTTTGGACACGTGTCCAATTCCGGACGTATTTGAGAAGACTCCCATTATCCTCGGCCGTCCATTTTTAGCCACTTCCAGGGCTGTAATGAATTGCGAAACTGGACAAGTCCAATTATCATTTGGGGACTTGAAGATGGAGGTGAATGTTTTCAATGTGGATAGCCGAGTAGAGGATGATGAGGAGGTCTATGAAGTGAGTCTGATTGACACGCTGGTGCAAGAGCATGTCGATAATATCTTGTACAAGGATCCTTTAGAGATTGCGTTGACCACCGAGAATGCGTCATTTTTGGAACCCCCAGAGGTTGGGAGTCTAGTGGCGATGTTAAATGTTGATGATATTGGGGACGCATGTGGTGTGATGTGGGACCCAGGCAAATTGAGATCCCGGTGGGATGGTCCTTACCTAGTGGTGAAAGTCTATCCAAATGGTGTCGTAGATTGTCGTGACCCTAAGGATAATCATGTGTTTAAAGTCAATGGTCAGCGTCTTAAGCCATATTTGGAGTTTGCCGAGGTAGGAGAGCCAGATCAGGAGTTGGTCGATCCAGTTTACACGGACGACCCCGCTGAGTAGCTTCCGAGCTACGTTTCTCACGGGTAGCTCACGCGTACCATGGTCTTAATTGAGCGTGGACCCGGCCCCTAGCAATAGGGGTACCCATCATTGACTTGGGTATTTATAGCTTCGCACGCCGCTATTAAAATTAGGATCGTGTGCCCAGCTCCGGTTAGTAAGGGCGATTTGTGTATTTTCGTATCTGTTTTTAATTTTCAGTAAAAATAAAAAATAAAAATTTGTGGTCCGGTATAGCCACCTAATTTCTAGCCTTAAATTTGTGTATCTGGGTTTCTAACAATCTTATTGTCGTGTCTCGGATAGTCATAAAAGACGATTGGCTCTGATTTCTTTAAGGAAAAACCTTGAGTGATTTAACCTGTTGAGTCATGACTTACCCGGGATTGTTATGATGACCTTCTCTACACAAATTTAAGTGAGACAATTAGGGAGAAAAGTAATACCCGTGCCTTTCATGTGATGAAAGTGGTGGATTTCAATGTTTTGAAGAGTCTTGAGTAGCATTTCTTCTCCTTCTTTTCTTTTTCTTTTGTTTAGTGTCTTGCAGACTAACACATGCAGGTTGATTTGTCCAAGTTGGGGGCCTGCTTCTCCACTTACTTCTATCTTGTGTTGTTCGCTAGTTCGAGGTCATCTCTTTCCTCTCTCTTTATTTATGTCCTTATCTTTTAGTGTTTGTGCAATCAATGAGGACATTGCTTTATTCAAGTTGGGGGGAGGATTACTTTGTCACTTGTCTTATTTAAATTTAGAGTCTTGAAAATTTTTTTAAAAAAAAAAAAAGAAAAAGAAAAAAGAATTTGGATGCGTGGGTGTAACTATTCTTGGTTGATGACTGCTAATTAGCGCTATAATGGTTGTTGTGCGAGTCGGAGTCTCGATACGATTTCATGGATAGACTTACGCTCGTGAACATGATGTTTAGGAAGCACTTAGTTAGCCCGTATCATCTATAGTCGGATAGCGTTTGGTCAGTTGGAAACATGCTCACACACACACTGTTCCACTTGAGTATTCACCAGTCTCGAGTTTGGTTCATATGTCTTCGATATGTCAGTATGTGATTCAATGGAATCTTTGGAACTCCTTCCCCAATAATAAAAAAAAAAAAACAAGAAGAACAAGTTATGTGTGCTATATTGTTAATGCTTATCCGGGCGTCCATTGAGAAGTAACCGGACAATCGGGGTATGCTCCCACCGTGTTGTTCGCGTCAAAAGATGGATAGACCTTGTGAAAGTATCGCTAAATGTGGTTAGCCTGGATCTCAATAAAGCCTTTTTGACTTGAGCAATTAAGTCTGTAGGGGTCTCTTAAAACCTGGTGCTCTAAGGCCGTTTGGTTTGGGGATAGCCGACCCAAAGCTCGCTAAAGAGTCAACTAGAAAGCCCGAGAGATCCGGCATTGCACGACCACGCAAGAAAAAAAAGAGAAAAGAAAAGGGAAGGAGTGTGCTTAAAGAATTATTGGGCTATCAACGGTGTGTGAACTATTCTCAAGGGTGGGTGAATTTCTATATGTGGTTTTTCCATACATGCATGCCATCTGAAAATTCTTTATCCGATCGTAGGTGAGAGGATTAATTTTTGTGCTAAGTTTGCTGAGAAGTTCACTTGTTTAACTTTGTCCATGGATGAAATGTCTTGTCTTTGACCTGCCTGACAGTCACTGTAGTGCTTCGAGAAGCTATTGATTGGGTTGAGTTGCATTCAAATGTCCGAGTCCTTTGTGTTTTGTGGGTTATCACTGCTGAAAACCTCACGAGACTTCACTCGTCCTACCGGGGCCGCCTGGGGGTTTAAAAGATCTATCCTTTTATTTATTTGTTTTATTCTTTTCGTTGCTCGGGACTAGCAACCTTCAAGTTGGGGTGTGTGATACCGATAGGCTTAAAATCAGCGTTTGACTTGCCACGTGTTTTGACTTCGGGGAAGGATAAATACCTCGTTTTTGGGACGAATTAGGGTTCGAACTTTCTTTCTTTTTCTTGGAATTAGCAACCGAATATTTTCCTTTGGAGATTCTACTTTCCGGAGACTTTTCCATTGAAGTTTTGAAGTTTTGTTCGCAGATTCAAGTATTGCTTCGGTAACTTTCAGTTTGTTTACGTAATCTTAGTTCACGGGAAGTTTGTCCGTGTTTTGTTTTCGAATCCTTTGTTTTAATCCATATTCCATTATAAAAGCATGAGTTATTTCAGAATTCTGTTGTTTATTCAAGTTAACATGAGTGAGTAGTCGCATAGGTATGGTCGCAGGGTGATTAACACGCCGTGGCCAGGGCTGGATTTGTTCTTGCTCCTATTCTCAAAATCAATAACGGAAAAAGCAATTTTAGGTTATTAAAGGACTTCCGTTGGGCGAATCCGGGCATTGTCGGAGCCCATGTAACGCGGGGAACGGGGGACCAAAACTCGTTCTTCGTTGTACATGGGTAATGGCGACCGCGAGGATTCGCATCTTTCGGGGTACCTTTTTCTCTCTAAAATCAGATGTTTTCTTTGGAACACCGAATGGAGCAGGGAATGTCCGGACCTGGTCACTTGTGTTATGAACCCTACGACCGTACTTTCTTTTACATAGTTTAAGCAGAAACCAAATTCTCTTAGTTTAGTTAATTCCTCTCATCAAATTACAAAGGGTGGCTACCTAAGAGCCGTGCTAAACTTTACAACCCGAGTTTTTAGTAAGCACTCTCCACCTTCTCTGTGGATTCGATTCCGGTCTTACCGGGTATTGTGCTACACCGGTCTCAGCCCTACGCTTGGGGCAACCCATTAATTTAGGTCTAGGATTTCGATCAAGCATGGTTTAATACCATTAAGAACCGAAGGAGATGGGGTTTACCGAGCCTCATTTGACCGTTGCGGCCTCTTTGAACCTCGGCTGCTATAGTGCTCTGAATTTATGAAATTTAAAAAATAGTTTTTAGGATTATTTTATCAAATACGGTGACAGGGGCCAAGGAGATAAAAATTAATTATGCATGATGCAAGATTTAAAGAAATGAAATAGTACCAAAAAATTGTAAAATAGGCGACCGAACTTCTTTGAACAACAACTGAATTGTCTCCTAAAAAACGCGATATTGGCAAACCAAATCACAATTTTACCTTGAAAAGAACTTTGCTTGATTAATGATTATGGTTTTAGAGAGGAAACGTACAAGAACAAGGCTAAGAATGAAGAATTTTCTTGCTAGAAATGTTGATTAGATCTTGAGGTATCCTTGAAAAAAAGGTTTAGGGTCCTATTTATAGGACTCAAAGAAGGCTTCCAGCCTTCAATTCTCCACCAGAATCGAATGGGAAGGCATTGAAAGGACCATGCTTAGCCCATGCCTTATTTGTAATATTTCTTTGTTTTATGGGTAAAAATGTGGCAGCCGCAACATTCAAAGATATTGGCCTCAAACTTAAATGCGACGACCATTATGTTTAGAAAGCCAAACATGGTGCTTGCTAACTTGAATAGTAGCACCGAAAGTTTTGATTCTAGGCTGATCTTGTGTTATTGTTTAGGCTTCCTCCAAGCCTTTCTTTGAGCTAGGGTTTGGATTGTTTGAGTTTGAGAATATTTGGAGAGGAAATGACAAGCTAGTCTTGTTTCATGGCTTCTCTTCCCATGCACTGATAGGTCTAAAACTGGCTCCTCGCAAAAATGTGGTTCGTCCCTCCTGGTTAGCTCAGGCAGTCTATTTTATTTGGTTCCAAACCAACAAGACCTCCGCGGTCTACACTTGAATTTGTGTAAAACTGGCCACCTTATCACACTTCGCCTAGAGGCCCCATGCTCCTAGCAGAGGGGTGTTGTTTTTATCTACTCTAGTCCGACCAGATAGTGAGTCCTGTTCAGCTCTGTGCTGGTTTGACTTCATAATCTTATTCAGCTCCGTGCTAACTATATCTCAGTTTTGCTCAGCGGCTCCGAGCACGACGAGCAGAGCACACCAGGCTCCCTCTGTTCAGGCAAAGGAGGCCTTTATATAACAGTTTCCCATGGAACCGGGAGAGAATATCTCCAACAACTACTACACAGAGCTCTACGAATAATTAGTCCACTGCATTCAAATGGCTAACGCCACCTTATTAGGGGATACAAATTCTAGTAACCCAAGACGGTTAAGAGGATCCTATGGGATAAACTCAGCCCACCATTTCTGGTCAGTGCCTATAAATACCAAGTGTAAGGGCCCGTAATTTTATAAGATTTTTCGAAATAAAGTTGGGAATTGTGTGGATTTGTTTAAAAAGTTAGATTGTGGGGTTAATTCAAGAAAATTGGAGAGTATGGACTTGTTGGTAGCACATTTATTAAATTAGGGATGTGTTGTGTGATTGTTGGGTTTGGGAGTAAATAGGAGTGAGGAGAGAGAGAAATCACTTTCTCTTCTTTCCCTCCCTTGTATATGTTGACCTCCCCCTCTCTCTTCCTTCTCTTAATTTTCTCCACTCCCTCTACAAAACCAATCACCTACGCTCACCCTCCACTCAAACCTAACATAGATCTACATTTTCTCTTGCCATTGGAGCTTAGATTCTTGCTCATGCTTGTATTGGAGGTAGGGGGATTTTCTACCTTCTCTAAGTGTTTTTATCAATACACCTGTCTACTGTCCTTTAATGCTTCGTTTTCTTCTTGTTTTAGTCTTCGGCATGTCCCGAATCTTCCTCTAATGATTAGAAACGTGTGATTATTTTTAGAAAAAAAAAGGTTGTCTTAAACTCAATTGGCGAATTATAAGCCCGATTCGTTAATTGTTTTGAATGCTTTTGGGACACGATGGTTGAAACTACTTATGGGATGCATTATGGATTCATGAAACCGTTTGAAAGAGAATAATGAGCGTGAGTTATACGATGGCACATATGAGAATTGAGATGAAAGATTAATTAAGAATATGAATATTTGAAAGGAAGTACACGAGGTCTCTCGATGCTCGGAATGACACTAGGACCTCTTATTAGCCAAGGGAGAGTACATACGGCCAGGGTCTTGAACGCCCGAAACTAAACTAGGACCACTTCTAAGTGAGTCGCTAGGAATCTCTTAAAAGTACTATGACTATAAATTGAATACATAACAAGTTGGAAGAGTTCGACGCGAATGAGAAGAGTGGGTACGTATCGGGTACGTTGAGTTTGTATTAAGGAAACCTTGGAACTCGACGGTGTGTGGTTCACTTCAATTGATACTTATATGTTGTGAACATGTTTGTTGGTCATCCGTTCCTACATACTATCTTGCACATTCATCTCATTTGCATTTAGTTTTGGTAGAAGTCCTCTACTGTCTGGTGTAGCCCCTAACAATTTCAGGTACCATGCATGGAGCATGAGTTGGTTTGCATGGAGTGCTTGGATGTGGACGAAAGTCATGTCACGAAAGTTATTTGATCATCTTTTATATTATACTTTTGAAGAGATGAACTTGTAACTTTATTATTTCATCTTTTTTACTATGGGAAGTTTGTAATCTAAATACTTTGAACCTATGTTTCTTCTATGGGGTATTGGTATTCAAGTTAGTCAAGTAATGTGTAATGAATTTCCCACAATGTGAGGAAACTTTTGGAAGGATTATATATGATGTTGTTGAAGATGAGGAGGAGGAAGTAGTCTAGGAGGAGGTCGAAGTGGTTGTTGATCTCCTGGGTAGATTCTGGTGGTTAGATATGGACGGAGAGAAGACAACTTTTTGCTATTAGTGAAATTCACGAGGTTGAAGCTAATGAAATTCATGAGCTAATTGTTGTGTTAAAATTAGTGAAAACCACGAGCTCGAAACTACTCAAATTCATTCTGTTCAAACCTAGTGAAATTCACAAGGTTATAATTAATGAAATTCACAAGCTCAAAGCTAATTGAAATTCACGAGCTTGAAACTAATGAAATTCATGAGTTGATTGTTGTGTTTTAAAATCGAGTGAAATTCATCAGCTAGTTCTGTTTTGCGAAATTTAGTAAAAATTTGTGAAATTCACGAGCTCAAATCTAATGAATCACGAGCTTATATCCGGTGAAATTTACAAGCTCAAATCCAGTGAAATTCACGAGATTAAACCCAGTAAAATTTCACAAGCTCAAAGCTTGTGAAATTTCGGCGGCCAAAAAAGGTTGCCGGCCAAAAGTAAATGTTGGGTGGAGAAGAGGGAGATGAGAGGGGAATAAGTGTAAATTTGTTCTTAAAGGGTAAAATGGTAATTAATGTGACCTTATTAGACTTTTTTTTTGTGGTAAATTAGCTTGAAATTAAAAGGGGTTAAGCGAATGTACAGCCTACAAGGGGCATACCCCAGGGAGAAAAAAATAAAAAGAAAGAAAGAAAAGAAAAGAAAAAGTGCATGGTCCCCGTCACAACCCGCCGGGGTGGGAAAATGTGTAGTACTGGCACATCCCGCCAGCATAGGTGTAAATAAGCAAAAATGCAATAACGTAGTAAGCGTAATACCGTGCACAACCCGCAAGGCTAGGATAACGTGAAATGCATGCATATAAATGAATAACAGGTAGTGAGTCCTGAAAGGCACCACTGTATGGAATGTGATTAGCCCGTGCTCGCATCAAGGACATGAGAATGGGCTTTGCGGAAGAACATAACCAAGTGATGATAGTGTCAAATACCTCACCAAAGTAAGGGAAGTACTCATATGCTCAAGATCTGCCTGACCTCCACAGCAGTAGCAACAACAACAAAAAAACTCGGCGCTAAGGGTATAAGTCCACCCGAAACTGCAAACACCGTCATCCAAGTACCATAGTCGTCGCAATCACCCCAGAGAGATAGAGCCAGATCATAAAAGTAAAAGGATAGCCCGCGGTGCATCATAATATCAAGGATAGGGCTAGAGGTAGATCATGATTGACAGAGCCAGCCCCAAGGAATAAACCCCGGATCAGAGAAAACCAAGTCACCACTATGTAGAACACATCTAATGGTAATCTCCGCCACCGGGCTCTGAACATACACAATAAACCAAACGGTGCAACTATCCTAATCCAAGTAACCCACACCCGGTAAATGTTACAGTGCCCCCTGTAATGAAAGTAGTACACGCAGAAGGAGCTCGGAGTCGGAGGTGGATGAGACCTCTGAACCGTGCTAAGGTAGAACCATGACTAGGGTCAGCCCTAGAGTAAACTCCATCCCCTTCGGAGAACCCCAGCCCACAGAAACTTGGCCCATCACTCCAAAGTAACCATGCCTTCGGACCTAAGTCAATATCCACCAAACGCCGAAAACAGCCACAACCAAACTCCAATCGCACAACCACCACCAAGCAGGAGAAAATAGAACCATAAAATGTGATAAAGGAATAAATCCAAAAGTGCCCCCTGTAATGAAAACAGTACAACGCAAATGGAACTCGGGGTCAGAGGTAGACTTGCACGTAATTAAAATCAGCAACTCTCTTTAATAGTAATTTTGGACTATTTTTCTAGACCTACTGGTAATTTGCTAATATTTGAATAGGTTTATTGGTCTTAAAAGGGTTTATTGAGCTTGGAACTGTTGGAATGGATTTAATGGGCTTGGCAATGTCGCAATCCAAATTTTTGAAGAATAAACCAAATCGAAGAACTTATTCTTGTTGTAGTGGGCCGAATGTGACATGTTGGTTGACCAGTCAAACGTACATGTTGGCCAACGAAGGGTCGAACATACATGTTGGCTGACCAAGGGCCAAACGTAGTAAATCTGGGGCTGAACGTACATGTTGGCCGACCAAGAGCCAAACGTACATGTTAGCCGACCAAGGATCGAATGTAATAAACCGGGGCCGAACGTACATGCCAACCGAATCTGGAGCTGAACCTGGTTATTGGCCGAACATAGTTGTTGGCGGAGTCGAGTCGAGTCAAATGAGGTTCGACTTGAGTTAGATACAGATAATCCGCGTACAAATCGGAGGTTCAGTTCGGTGACGTGGCACTAGATGCGTCATCCATGACGTTACTTCAAGAAGCAGTTAAGGCACGTACCTATCACGAGCTTACTTGGGGCTTAAGTTAGGCACTATATATAAAGGGTGGTTCTAAACCCTAGAGAGGTATGCCGATACTACTCACTCTAAAGCTTTGTATTCTTCCTCTCCTCTAGTTAAGGACAACTTAGGCATTAGAGTGCCCTTCGGCCAACGGCGGCTGATAGGCGCTAACAGTGTTCTCTTGTCACGCCCTCAAATTTAATAATCCAAATAAAGGTAATATCCACGTGGGACAAGTCAAAAGTCTTACATTTACCCTTTGAATAGTCAAAGTCAAAATAGTTACATTCTCACCATAAATAATCAACGAGTTCTAGCTACGAGTTATTACATTAACCAAATAGTCAAAAGATTATCAAATAAAAGTTACAAAACCATCTTTCAAAAAAATATGGGGCAAAGATGGGAAAATAACTTCATGCTCGATGAATCCAATGCTATGCATCCACACTTCATGCATCCATCTCATGTGCCTCACAAGCCCAGTAGGAAAACCATTCTACTAACGCTAGGTGTATAAACATGATACGTGCATGACAAATGGAGTATTGTGAATGAAATAATCAATGTATGTGATTTGAAGGAACAAACAAATGCAACCCGACCACCGAGTACCCAAATCTCCCAAAAATGTGACCAAGTATCCATAGAGTGTGTCCAAGTGTCCCAAATGTGTCCGCGTGTCCCAAGCGTATCCTAAAACAAATCCAAGTGTCCAACAAAAGCCCAAGTATTCACCAAATTCTCAATATCGCATACCAAAAGCCAATTTTCGCTAAGAACACCACGGTTAGACCAAACATGCCATTTCCAATATTTCACAAGAAAACATTCATTAATCTTAATAGGGAAGTATCCCTCTGCTGGATTTCGTGGGCTCCGTGCACCCCAGCCGGATTTCGTGGACTCCGTGCACCCATGGCTAGGGTCACCATTTGGTGACCCTAGTACTCACATTATACGATTATATCATCTCAAAACATTTTGTCATGCAAAAAGTTCCATAAGTCTCATTTGTTCCAAAAGTTCACCATTTTCGCCAAAGTGTGTCAACCGACGCGTGTCCGATACGTATGACGAAGGGATTTGTTAATTCACGTGTCAAAAGAATAGTTTTATGATTCCAAAGTGAATTCGAAGTTCGAAACGAAGGTATGGGTCGAATACACGAAGAAACGGACGTTCGGGGGTCAAACGGGCATCAAGGAACGAATCGGAACAAAACCGACAAAAGTCGGGCTTGCTGGATTTTCCGCCCGGGCGGTCGGGGCAGATTCTGGGCATCCGAAAATGTCAAATTTTCACCCCTTTGGGTGTGAAATTTCAACCCAAGTCCTATTTTGATGATTTTAGCATAAATTTGGGATGCCAAGCAACAAATCAACATGGAGGGAGAGTAAATCAACTATCAATTGCATCAAACAACAACCCAATCCATAGATCAAAATCTCAAATTGAACAAAACCCACTTAGGAGAGAAAATCAAGATTTTGGGAAATTTGAAGAACAAGGGCAAGATATATGCAACACATCTCATAAATACAACTAAAGGAAGTAGAATTTGTTCCCCTACCCCAAGATTGAAGCTTCAAATGAGTAGAAAATGCAAAGCCCTAGGTTGTGAAGCTTCCAAACCGAAATACTTGATCTCCATGAAGAACCACGGTGAACCCGACTCCAATTGATGCGTAGGTGAAGGTTTTGAACTTGGTTCTTGAAGAGATTGAGTGAGGGAGGTGAATTTGTAGAGAGAGAGTGGAGAAAATTTGTGAGAGAGAGAGAGAGAGAGAGAGAGAGAGAGAGAGAGAGAGAGAGAGAGTGATTTATTTTGTGTCCAAGCTTCCCACACAAGCCTTATACACACACACACACACACACATTGCACTTACCCCCTTGGTGTTTCAAAAGCATTTTAAAGAGACCCAAATACAAATCCACTTCCATCACATTGACCCATTTAAGTCAAAATTTAATTCCTCACATTATCCCAATGTTATTCTGGAAAAATTATGCAAAATTACGGGACCTTACATCTCTCTTGCAGGTTTAGGTTGAGGAAGGCGGCACTCCACCTAGATCTGAAGCAGAGATCCAAAGGAGAATAAGATCAAATACCTCCCCACACTTGGCGCCGTTAACATTTTCATCATCGGAGACACATCCGGGCTCCAACTTGGGAATCATGGATAATCAAAATTGGAGCGTCTATAAATGGCATTCATTAAAATCGATATGTTTTATAATACGAAACTATAGAGATACGGATCATAGTTAATAGCAAGGAATTTTTTTTAAAAACAACAATAAATACGTATGGGGATGAGCCTTGATTTTACCACCAAACAAATCGAATCACAAGATTTAAACAACACGCCACAGAAGATCAACAAAAGTACTTGACGATAGGACCTTGTTCGTTTTGAGTTTCGATATCGGTTTTCTCAATTATTACTCACATTTCGCTCCTATCATTATTTTTATTTTTAATTATCATTCTCATTTCTATCCCTCTCTCTACCCAACCATTACCCCTATATTTTCAATTATTACCTCATTTCTCCATCTATTCATTACCCAAAAACAAACCGAACAAGCTCTAGATCCTTTATACCTTGTAGTTAGACTTTGCAATAAGGAAAAAAACAAAAAAGAATGAAGCGACAAAAGTGAACAATCATTCATTGTATCTTTTATTCTTTTTTACTCTATCGGGTGAGTACAAGCAATGGGCATTACTGTCAACAATTTTATTTGATATCCTAGTTCATACGCTAGACTCTTCTCACTTTCCTGCTGTAGAAGGCTTTTAAAAATCGTTAACGAAATGATTTTTTGATGGCATACATTAGAAGTTTTATATATCTGATAGGAAGATTCCAAAACATTTAATATTGTTGAGGGCACTGGAAAACTGCATTTATTTTCAACTTACGGTGTATTAAGATATTTTTTTTTATTTTTATTAAAAGTTTAGCATCACTTTTTTATTTTGACATGACCCCGTTAGTTCCAAGAGCTACAACTTGATTTTTCGGTTGTGGGAAGCCACGGGTCCACTAGTGTAAGCAACGGAACCTCGGGCTACTACTGGATTACAAGGATTTTGGGCTTGGATAATGTTGGACTTCTTTAAAAATTGGGCCCAACTGAGTAGAAATGGCCCATGAAAACATCATCTGCCCATCGTTATTTTACGGGTAATTTACAGGCCACTCCACTTTTGTGGAGGCCTGCTCAGCCCACTCCAAATATTTGGAGAAAAAGCTCCGAGCTCCAAACCTTTGTGGAGGCATGCTCAACATTTTTAGTGGGTTATTTCTCTCACTCTACATCTCTCTCTCTCTCTCTCTCTACCCACCCCACCTAAATCTCAGGATACCCTATAAAAGTGTCTAAACCTAAACTCTAAAGTATCCTATGAAAGTGCCTAAAAAACCTTAGGGTACCCTATGAAACTGCTAAATTTTAAATTCTTAAACGTATGGTCTAAATTCTAAATGTACGATCTCAATTCTAAATGTACAGTCTAAATTCTAAAATGTACATTCCAAATTCTAAATGTACGGTCTAAATTCAAAAATGTACATTCTAAATTCAAAATGTACGGTCTAAATTCTAAAATGTACATTCTAAATGTACATTCTAAATTCTAAATGTACGGTCTAAATTATAAAATGTACATTATAAATTTAGGGTACCCTAAACTTTAGGGTACCCTATGAAAGTGCCTAACATCCTAGGGTACCCTATGGAAGTGTCTAAACTACTAAAAATCCTATAATAGGAAAGTGCACCCTAAGTGCCTAAGCCCCCAAAAAGAGTGATTAGCCTTAATGGAGTTAGTGGTAATTAAAAAGAATGATTGGAGTTAGTGGTAATAAATATTTGTTTTTTGTACCGGCCCGTAATAAAACCTTATTTTACTGGAAATGTTGCCATGTTGGTATCAATGTTTAAGGAAAACGCTAACCTTAGCCCAAAGGGGAAGGATAATGTATAAAAGATGTATCGATATTCGGAAATAAATGTATCAATATCCATAAAAGTGCATTGATATCCGTGAGATGTGTATTAAAATCCAAACTTGTTTGTCTATATATACCTATTGTCCTCCACCTATTAGGTGGAGGTTAGCAACACCCACGTTTTAAAACCCAGTTTGGACTGGCCGGTCCAACCACTAAACCTGTCAACCGGCAATCAGTTTCTGTCTGGTGAGCCCCCAGTAACCATTTGAGTTATAAATCTGGAAAAAACCAGAGAGAACCAGTTGAACCGCTGTCAAAACCACCAAATCGAAAGAACGGAACTAGTCGCTTCACACGAGGTGGGCCCCAAATGAGCCGCACAGCATGCGTGCTGTGCAACTTTGAACCCCTTCAGACGAACTTGCCCGTTCAGAAAGCTTTGACTTATGATGCCAGGTGTCACTAAAATTGCCCGACACTGCGAAATTTACTTTACAAACCAAGTGAGATGAACTTCTTCCTTGCTTTTCCGAAGTGGGATTAACTTTGGGAAAAATTATTTCAGACGCTTCTTCTTGCTTTCTCATTTATATTAGCTTTTAACCCAATGGAAATTCTAAGTTTCTCAAGATATTTTTCTTTCAAAACTCAGATTATCAATATTGTAAAATATGCACTTATGAGGTAACGATTCGATTTTGATTGAACCGCGATTGAATTATAGTGACACATTCACCCTCTTGTCCAGCCGGTTCACTCCGGTTTTTAGGTTTCAAAACATTGGTTGGTATACAAATCCCAAGGGATGATAGAAATATCCAAAGCAACTTTACAGTTTTTGACGATGCTGTTGTTAACTAATCACGATGGAGTCAAGCTTGTTGACAAGTCTTTTGCCACATGTACTGTCTCTGTTGGTGTTTAGCAAGTAGTTAGTTACTGAGTTGGTTATAACTCATGCTTGGTTTGCATCTTTAACTAAGTCGGTTGTATTTCTTGTATAAATATCTTCTACCCTGTATCAGTTACCAATTAATGAAAGCTTTACTAATTCTTTCTGCATTTAGAATGATCTGTAATACCCCAGGTTTGGGGGTAAATGATGTTTAGTCTCACATTGGTTATTTATATGAGTGGTCTTGGGTATATAACAAACCATGTGGGCTACTACTAGTACCTTGGGCTTAAGCATTTTGGGTCATGTGGTGTGGCTTGTGGATCAAATCAAGGTACTAGGCCAGTTGTCTACATGGGGCGTTACAAATGGTATCAGAGCCCCGCCCTGGTCCAAGTGGTGGGTAAGATGTGCTCTGCCACCACGGACACCAGGGGAGGTTGCTGGGACTAAGCAACGAGGACGTTGCATCTTTAAGGGGGGAAGCTTGTAATATCCCAGGTTTGGGAGTAGATGGTGTTTAGTTCCACATTGGTTGTTTACATGAGTGGTCTTGGGTATATAACAAACCATGTGGGCTACTACTAGTACCTTGGGCTTAAGCATTTTGGGCCATGTGGTGTGGCTAGTGGATCAAATCAGGGTACTGGGCCAGTGGTCCACATGGGGCGTTACAAATGGTATCAGAACCCCGCTCTGGTCCAAGTGGTGGGTAGGATGCGTTCTACCACCACGGACACCAAGGGAGGTTGCTGGGACTATGCAACGAGGATGTTGCATCCTTAAGGAGGGAAGATTGTAATACCCCAGGTTTGGGGGTAAATGATGTTTAGTCCCACATTGGTTGTTTATATGAGTGGTCTTGGGTATATAACAAACCATGTTTAGTCCCAAGCATTTTGGTCATGTTTATAGTGGATCAAATCGCAGTGGTCTTGGGTATATAACAAACCATGTGGGCTACCCCGCTAGGATGTTCCCACCACGGACACCAAGCATTTTTGGGTCATGCATCCTTAAGGTGGGCTAGATTGATCAAACCCCGGGTTTGGGGGTAAATGATGTTTAGTCCCACATTGGTTGTTTATAAATGGTCTTGGGTATATAACAAACCATGTGGGCTACTACAAGTGGTGGGCATTTTGGGTCATGTGGTGTGGCTAGTGGATCAAATCGGACTACATGGGGGTTACAAATGGTACTATGCAAGAGGTGGGTAGGATGCGTTGCATCCTTAAGGAGGAAGATTGTTGCATCCTTAAGGAGGGAAGATTGTAATACCCCAGGTTTGGGGGTAAATGATGTTTAGTCCCACATTGGTTGTTTATATGAGTGGTCTTGGGTATATAACAAACCATGTGGGCTACTACTAGTACCTTGGGCTTAAGCATTTTGGGTCATGTGGTGTGGCTTGTGGATCAAATCAAGGTACTAGGCCAGTTGTCTACATGGGGCGTTACATGATCTCTCTGTTGATCATCAAGATCATGTAGAATTTCTTCATTTGTTGTCGTGGTATCAGAGCCTTCTACAAGACGAAAGTCATTACCAGATTCGATCTACTGATTTCACAAGTTCACAAGACTGCGCATAATCTGAATCGTACTCACATAGTTCGTCGTCACTGTTCATAGAATCAAGATCAAGAATGGCGTCTTCATCCTCGTCTTCTACTGAGTATTTGCCCCAATCTCTCACGCTTCTTATAGAAAATTTCAATCGTTTATCACTATCAAATTGGACTCGACCAATTATTTCGCCTGGAAAACTCAGGTTGAAACCGCTTTGCGTGCGAATTCGTTGTTTGAATTTGCAACTGGTTCACATACAGTACCTTCTGTTGAAACCCTAGATTCTTCAGGAAATAAAATCCCTAATCCTGACTATGTAAAATGGGATATAGTAGATCGCATGCTTCTATCATGTCTAATCGCAACCCTAACACCTTCAATCCTTCCACACATTGTTGGAACTCATCATACTTGTGAGGTGTGGTCAAAATTAGAAGAGAAGTTTGGTTCTCTGTCTCGTACTCATGTTATGGATCTAAAAAGGCGATTGTATACCATTAAGAAAACCACACCTATGGAACTGTATTTGGATACGATTAAAGGGTTATTACAGAAGCTTGAAGCCTCTGGAACACATATGGATGATGAGGATGTTGTTTTCCATACTCTTAATGGTTTACCAGATGAAACCTATCGTACATTTAAACAAGCCATTCGAACCAGAGCTAAAATGACACCTCTTACATTCAGTGCATTATATTCCATGCTTATGGCTGAGGATCTGTGCCAGGATACAACAGTTGACACCTCTACATTGTTAGTAGCACAACATAGCTCTGGATCTTCAAGTCATACTGCTCTTCCCTTCTCTGGACATTCAAGTACCCCAACTATGTCTACTGCTGGTGGTTCAGGGCCAGTGTTTCAGTTTCCAGTGCAATTTGGTCAACAAGGGCCTCAGTTTTCTCAGACTGGTCACATGGGACAAGGTGGCTCAAAGGGTGGTTATCCAAACTATGGAGGAAATAGAGGCTATAAAGGGAATAAGTTCAGAGGTTCCAAAAATAATTGGAATAACAATAACAACTCTTCTTCTGACAGTGGCCAAATATGTGGCAAAAACAATCATCTAGCTAATAGGTGTTATTACAGACAGGACCTCAACTATAGACCTCTATCCTCACAACCTCCATCTTCTTATTATGGAGCTTCTTTTGGTGCAAATATACATGTCTATCCTCCGTATCCCCCTGCTCAGAATGTGCATCAACCAGTTTATCCTACTGGTTTCTCCTCACCAAGACCTCAGGCTTTAATGATTAATACAGATGGATCCTATTCTGCACCTCAGGGTTCTTATTCAGCACCACCTTCATACCTGTCATACCCACCTATGTTTCAGTCTATTGGTCCACAGCAACCTGCTCATTCACCACCTGTTATGGGGCCTGCTATAGCTTCTTCACCGACACCTTGGTACTTTGACTTTGGAGCAATAGCCCATGTTACTAATAATCCAGCTCATATCTTAACACTTTCCTATAATGCTCCATCTGCTGTTACTGTTGGAAATGGCCAATCCATTCCAGTATCTACTTCAGGTAAAGGTCTTCTTCCTCTTCCCACACAAAACTTTCATCTTAATCATGTTTTGCATGTTCCCCAAATATCTCATAACTTGTTATCTGTTCACAAGTTTGCTTTGGATAATAATTGTAGAATCATCTTTGACTCTTGTGGCTATGTCATTCAGGACATGACCACCAATCAGGTTCTCCGCAAGGGGCCCTGCCACCAGGGTCTCTATCCCCTTCTGCCTTCTTCTAAACTCTCCTCTACTGCCACTGCACTCCTCAGCATGTCATCATCTGCTGAGTTATGGCACAGAAGGTTAGGCCATCCACATGGTGTACTTCAACAACACTTGTCTACTAAATACAGTTTGGCTATACCTCCTCCTTTTCACACCGTAAATTGCTATGCTTGTAATAAAGGAAAGAGTCATAGACTCTCCTTTCCTACATCTGTTACTCACACTTTGTCTCCTTTTGAACTCATTCATGCAGATGTATGGGGTCCAGCCCCTATTGCTTCTTTTACAGGCTATAAATACTATCTTTTACTTGTTGATGATTTCACGAGATATAGTTGGTTGTTTCCTCTCCATTTTAAAAGTGATGTTGCTGCTCATATATTCAGGCCTTTAAGGTTTTTGTTTCTAATCACTTTGCTTATTCCATCAAGACCATTAGGTCAGATTGTGGGGAGAGAATTTCTTAATAAACTCATGACAGCCTTCTTTGCTAAATTTGGTATACTTCAAGAAACCTCTTGCCCTTACACCCCACAACAAAATGGCTTGGTTGAGAGAAAGCATGCTCACATAATAGAGGCATTAATTACTTTGCTCCAACAAGCAAACATGCCAATTCAATTTTGGCTTGAAGCTATCACCACTGCATTATATCTAATAAATCGTTTACCTCACTCAGCCTTGGGTTTTGAAGTTCCTTATCACAGATTATACAATAAATGTAACACCCCGAAAATTGGGTACGTTAATAAATAAATTGCAAAATTTATTTAAATAGAATACCAACTCCATTAAAATTTCAAAGAATACTTAATAAAAAAAATTTAACGGAAAGCTAAAAGTTATCTTTCTTATTACAACCCAGAATAAAAAGGAACTTTAACATTGTCTGGAAAACTTAAACATTTATTTTAAAACAAATTCACTGAAAGGAAAGAACAGAGCCATCTAGCTACAGATCTACTGGTACAACCACGGCTCCGACACTTCGTAACCTTCTTGTTGCTCCATTCCCTCAAACTCAACAAGCGGTTCCTCTTCTCCTTCTGTACCTGGCGTTGGGGATGCCAGGGGCCACAAAAGTAGCACCGTGAGTGGTAAAATTACACTCAATAGGACACCAAAACTACCCCTTTACAAAAATATACTCATGCAGCAGTTAAAACACATGGGACATCAATTTAAGACATAGAGCAACATTTCCCAACAATATAAGTTCAGTAGATTTAATACTCCGTCATCAACTCAAGGTTCACAAATTTCGTTCCCACTTCGAATAAAATAATCCATCCAATCGTTGTTTGGGGAAGAGAGCCTGATAGGTGTGAGAGAAGACGAGCCTGCTGCGATGCTATTTGATTTGAAGCCTGATTTGGAGCTTGCCGAGGAGGTAGAATTGATGGTGCTGAGCCAGGATGCCCTTGGAGATGTTACTGCACTCATTGTGGATGCCAATGGAATTTATAAAAATTGCACTTTTGTACCTAGGATCACTTACATTAGCACTGAATTTGAGTCAGAATCTGAGTCTAGCACTGAGTCTGAGTGTGACCCCGAACATGTATCTATCATTGCCTCACGTCATCACTTTTCTTTTGAATTCGAGTCCACCTTCATGTATCACGCCCCTGGGGCCCCCACATTTGCTATCAATGAAGTAGACTTTGCTTATCTTGCTGTATCCGAAATAAATTGTGTTGACCCCGACGATGAAGGGATCAAATTCAAGGAAGAAATTCCAGAAGAACTTCGATCTTTAATAAGAAGGGAAGACGAAAGGCATGCTCAGCCTATAAAAGAAGAAATTATTTCTATAAATTTGAAAGATGAGAGCAACCCGCGCATGGTTCAAATTGGTTCCGGACTATCTCCAGAAGAGTTCAAAGCCCACTCGGATCTCCTGAAAGAATTCGAGGATGTTTTTGCATGGTCACACGCAGATATGCCTGGTATCGACCCCGAGATTGTGGAGCATCGAATCCCGCTTTATCCGGATGCAAAGCCTGCCAAACAAAAGTTGAGAAAAATGAGGCCTGACTGGGTGTTGGAAATTAAGAAGGAAATTCATAGACATATAGACGCTGGGTTCCTGATGGTAACAGAATACCCTCAATGGGTTGCAAACATCGTTCCTGTCCCTAAGAAGAACGGAAAAATTCGAGTCTGTGTAGACTTCAGGGATCTGAACAAGGCTAGCCCTAAAGATGATTTCCCATTGCCACACATAGATGTACTTGTGGACAATACTGCATGGCATGCACTTCTTTCTTTCATGGATGGTTTCTCAGGATACAACCAGATTCTCATGGCTCCCGAAGGCCGTGAGAAAACTACTTTCATCACAGAGTGGGGCACTTACTGTTATAGGCTCATGCCCTTTGGACTGAAAAACGCCGGGTCAACCTATCAGAGGGCGGCCACAACGTTGCTACATGACATGATTCACAAAGAAGTCGAAGTTTACGTGGATGATATGATTGTCAAAGCCAAGGAAAGGGAAGGGCATTTACCGCCCTCAGAAAATTCTTCGAAAGAATTCGCAAATACCGGTTGCATCTCAATCCTGAGAAGTGTACGTTTGGTGTCACAGCAGGAAAGATGTTGGGATTCATGATCACTACACGAGGAATTGAGACAGATCCTTCCAAAATCAAGGCTATTCTCGAAATGGAGCCACCCCGAACGGAAAAGGAAGTACGAAGCTTTCTCGGGAAAATTCAGTTTATCAGCAGATTCATCGCCAAGTTAACCTCAACTTGCGAGCCGATGTTTCGATTACTCAAGAAGGATGTGCCATTCAAATGGGACGACAGATGCCATAAAGCTTTTGAAGCCATCAAAAATTATCTTCAGAATCCTCCAGTGCTGACGCCACCAATACCGGGGCAACCCCTCATTATGTACTTGTCTGTTACCTCATCAGCAATGGGATGCATGCTCGCACAAGAAGGCGAAGGTGGGAGTGAAAAAGCAGTCTATTGCATTAGCAAGAAAATGGCAGGATGCGAGGAACGGTACACCCCTCTGGAGAAGGTTTGCTGGGCTTTGATATGGGCTTCCAAAAAGCTGAGACACTATATGTTAGCCTACTCGGTAAGGCTGATCTCTCGGATGGACCCTCTTAAATACCTGTTTGAGAAACCGGCACTCACGGGTAAGTTGGCACGCTGGTTGCTTCTGCTAGCTGAATTCGACATCAAGTATGTAACTCGGAAGTCTGTGAAAGGAAGGGTTGTCGCTGAATTTTTGGCCGATCATCCAGTAGAAGATTCAGAAGATGTGGGATTCGAATTTCCCGATGAAAATATCATGACCGCGACCAATGATGTATGGTTGTTGTATTTCGATGGGGCTGCTAACCAGAAAGGATTCGGGATTGGAGTTCTGCTTATCTCACCAGAAGGGTCACACATCCCTCTTGCTTTCAAGCTAAACTTTGAGGTCACCAACAATCAATCTGAATACGATGCATGTATCGTGGGGATGGAAGCTGCCCTTGAAATCAGTGTCAAAAGATTGGAGGTGATTGGAGATTCCAATGTAGTGGTTTCACAAGCAAACGGCGACTGGAAGGTCAAGGAAGACAAGTTGAAGCCTTACCATAAGGACCTTGACGATCTGATCCATCGATTCCAAGTTGTCACTTTCACTCATGTGTCCAGATTAAACAACCGGTTTGCCGATGCCTTGGCAACATTAGGTTCAATGGTGGAGATACCTAACGGAGTCAAGCTTCGACCAGTTATGATTGAACAAAGGGACAAGCTCGTTGTAGACACCCCAATCCAGACCCTCGGAATTCCGGAACTTCCCCGATGATGAAAATGCCTATTGTGAGCACTCAAGGTTTGATCAAACGACTTGAAAACCCCTACCAATAACCTCCCAAAAAATTACCAAAACACCCTTTGAAACCCTGAAATGGCCCACAACCTTAAAACACTGCACCTGGATTACTCTTTCAAGCACTTGGATTGGTCAAATCCAGGCGCCTGGAAGGAGTTCAGGTGCCTGGAATTGCACAGTCCAGGCGCCTGGATATCAGTCCAGGTTGAGTGTAGTTTAAGTTTGTTAGTGGGCGAGAACGATATCTCAGGGGATTTCTTGCAGGATTCAGTTAGAGGGAGAGTGGGGAGATCATTACATCTACACCTTGCCCCCTAGGTGCCCCCTCACCCTTTCTAAAGGTTCAAGTGGTTCATCTTGAACCCTTGCTTGCCTATTTAAGCACCTCCTCTCCTCCATTTTCAGGGGCTGAAAATCTTACTACTCCCTTACTGTTACTTTGCCAAAATAACCTCAGAAGCTTTAGTTCCATCCATCATCTCTCAAATCCAACCCATTTCAACCCCAAAAAACGATCTCTTTACTCCATCAATCCATCCCCCACTCATCCTCACCAATCAAACCCCATCAAATTCTATCTACATTGGCCCTACTAGCTGAATACACTCAAGTCCAGTAGCCATAACCTACACAATCTACTCATAAACCCATTTTTAGCCCATTTGATCAAGCCAAAAAGGTAGTTTTCCCTACCAAAATGCTCAAATAGGCCCTGAGGGGGACTTAACCAAGCTTTCACTGGTCATCAATACCAGTAGGAGGCTTGGAAGAAGTTTAGAAATCATCAAGAAAGAAGTTTGTTTTGTGTATTAGCACTCAATCCAGGCACCTGGATCATCACTTTCCAGGCGCCTGTATTGAGTCCAGGCGCCTGGATTCATCCCATGCAAGCGCCTGGATCCTTTTTTTTTCATCATATTTTCTGCTTTCTTTTGCATTTTGAATAGTCCTAGGTACATCATGTGCATGCATTGGTCTCTGATTATCTGCATTTCATGGTCTGATCTTTACAATGGTGACCATTTAAAGTGTTTTGGAGTTATAATCATGCTTCGAAAAGAGGTTATACAAGAAAGAAACGTTCATATGAGTACATGAGTCAGTTATGGGTTTTAATCATTCAGTTTCAAGGAGCATAGATGAGGTTTTCCATGTTACTCAAGCATATCCCAATTGTGAGTGTCTAAAATGATCATTATCAATGCTTTGTCATTGCGTTTTAGGTTTATTTCATTACATTTAATTTAAATTTGAAGTTTCATGCTTGCTTTTGTATTGCTATACATTTTTTTTAGAATGCATGTGAAACAATAGAAATATTGTATTTGATCTCTACTGTGAAAGATGAGGCTTTGAGTTTTCTGTCTGGAAGGCAATCCAGGCGCCTAGATTGGCTCTTTCCAGGCGCCTGGATTTCCTTGATCCAGGCGCCCAGATTGCAATCCAGGTGTGATGTGTTTGATATGTGTGATCAGTTTCTGGAGCATCTTAAGGCATTTTGGGGGCATTTTAGTGTAATTCTAGCATCTTTTGTACATAAATCATCCATTCACAACACTTTTGCACAAGCATTCACCCATATCCCATTGATATTCTTGATGTATTTGCTATGCTCTCACATGAATTTGAGTTTGAAGTCCATTTAAACAACGTTTTCAAAATCCTCTAAGCATTTAGTAGAGACCGGTGGCTACACCGGGCGCGAGGGGTGCTTTAAATTCCTTCCCCTCGCGTAACCTAGCTCCCGGACCCGAGAAATCTCATTTTGGAGACCGGTAAAGCATTTTCCATTTCAAGGGCAAAAGAGTCATTTTTCAAATGGTTTCTCGGGTATGGTCCTCAAATCCGGGTGGCGACTCCATTCGACCAATCAAAACCATTTTCCAAGTCAAAACCGTTTTCGTGGACATTTCGCGCTCCCGCGGGGTGTTCACAAGCTGGCGACTCCGTTGGGGATCTATGTATTAATATACATTTTAGTATTATTACACTTATGTGTGATTTTATTAAAACGTGTATTAATCATCGAGAGCTAAACTTGAAAAATGTTTGAAGGATTTTGAAAATATTGTTTTTATGGACTTTTTGCATTGCACATGCATGGTTACTAGCCCCCGCTGATGTGTTTCGGCAATCCCGCCCGGCTTGCCAGTGACGGGGAATCCCGAAATGCTCAGCACCCCCCGACCGTGATAAGTCACAATTGTCGTTATTACCATCGCCTTGCGGGATCCTTGGCGGTGGGAGACAGCTTTGGCTTTGAGTCCGGGGTACCCATCTTAAACCAAAAACCGGCCTTTGCATATAGATAACCATAGAACCCCACGTCAGATAACCAACCAATATCTTAGGATTATGTGCTCCATCCTGTTACGTGCTATGTGTTACCGTCTTTCCAAGCATGCCATACTACATACATGCATACACTTGCATCCGTACATATTCTTGTCTTTCATGTTGTCAGTATAGCATAAGATAGGTTCCTGGCAGTTAGTAGAAGGTTGCCTTAGCCCGATGATGAGTCGTGCATCCCATATGTGCGTTGTTCTTACAAGTTGGTCTTTAGGACGACCGGACGTGGGAAAATTTGAATGATCAGATTCTTGACAACAATCTAAATGGGTTTTATGGGACATTAGCCCGAGGAGGGACAATCGCCCTTAAATATCCAAATTTAGATTTTTGGCCAGAAATCTGTCTGAGTCATGTTTTCCCAAATCCGTTCATCCAATGTCAAAGACTTTTCCCTTAAAAGAAAACTTGAGGATTGGGGCAACCTTCCAAAGCCATTGGGTTGAGTCTAGGAGACTTTAAATCCATGGAGTTTGAGATACCTCCGGTGTTGGTCGTGCCCGAACGGCCACCGTGATTCGAACTAACCTTGAGGCCATTTGTGTCTCGGTTACAACATCCATATTGCTTTGTCTCGGATGACCAAGAAAAGTGCTACGGCGTCAACATTTAGGTTTTAGGTTGTAACGCCGTACCTACCGAGTAATGGTTTACCCGGGGTGTTGGAAAATCTTCTGTGCAATGGCTTTAAGTGAGATTTGGATCCGGTAGTCTAACCCTAGGTTTTTTTTTTTTGGGTAAATAAGCGTGAAAATAAAAGGGGCTAAACGAATATACAACCTACAAGGGGCATACCCCAGGAGGACAAAGCAAAACAAAGAAAGAAAAGCAAAACGGAAATGAGGGAGGCCAAGTGGCTACATTTAGGGAAAGGAAGATGAGGGAGAAACACCCATATGAGGATTACAACTTAAACTAATACAATATGAACTGGAAAACGGACTTGAACTTGTGGATTTTCTCGGCCTGATGGTGCACGGCTTGAAGCAGCATTATGTCTTGTACTTGAAACTTGAACATGTAACTTGGATTCTTGCACCATTGAACATGGAACATGGACATGCATTTTATCGGCTTGAAATGGGCAAGCACACTTGGGAGGAAGCCCCCTCCCCAAGGGGGTCACACATGCCTAGGGACAACCCCCTAGGCTAGGTTAGAAACATGGTTTTTTTTTAAAAAAAATTTGGGCAGCACCTTGGTTAAAAATACAAAGAAATTTTAATTTGGAATTACTAGCAAGATCAAGCTCAAATTGAGTGTACAATCCAGAATAATCACCGAATGTACAACAACAAGAATTGATGCAAAGAACAACAGAACAAGTCACGATGCAAAGAAGAGAATTGAAGAGTACAGATGCAAAGAATGCAACAAGAACAATGCATGCGATACAGACATGCAACAACAAGATACTTGAAGAGTGTATCATCATGGTGAACATAAGACTAATGGCAGCCACTTAAACTAGAACCAAACATGTAACAAAGAAAGCTCGGAATGCCCAAATGCAGGCAAAGCAGAACAAATATGCAGCGGTATTCTAGAGCAAAGCAGAGCAAACGTTATCCCGGACAAAGACTTAGAACGACATTAGACCATGGAGCAATTGTAACTCGACAAAGAGCGTGGGGCGCGGAACAAGGAACCGCCCGCGATCGAGACCATGGAAAAGGATGCAATAGCATAACAAAGTAAGTGGTCTCTATCGGGAATGATAATCCACGGACACAGAAGTGACAGAACAGTAACATGTATCGGTCAATGCAGGGATCAATCGCAGATGCGGTAACAGAACTTAACAGCAGTATCATTCAAAGGTGATATCTGAACCAGTCGAGGCAGCTAGTGGCATGAGGTACCTAGTGAACAAACTATCCAGTGTAACAAACAATCATGGCAACAG
This sequence comes from Vaccinium myrtillus, assembly GCA_016920895.1. Classification (NCBI taxonomy): domain Eukaryota; kingdom Viridiplantae; phylum Streptophyta; class Magnoliopsida; order Ericales; family Ericaceae; genus Vaccinium; species Vaccinium myrtillus. The sequence continues at coordinate 23,367,617 of CM029270.1, forward strand.
TAGCAAGTTTAACAAACAAGCAAAACTGATCTATGTTTAGCCCATATATCAACCCTGCCCAACAGATGGCAGTCCACAGAGAATACAAAATGAACACTCTGAATATGCACGTTAAAATAAAATTCATTCACAATCACAATTCTCAAGACTTTGGATCTCGCCTCCTTTCTCCCTCAAATCCTGACCTCCGTCTCTCTTTTCCCACATGCCTTGAGAATCAGGTTAATCTCACAAATCACTCCACTCAAAAGAAAACGGAGATGGAGGCAAAAATCTCACCGGGAACCCACATATAAGTAGTTCACACACACTCAGCAATCCAGCCAGATACTCATGCAAATCCAAACTAGAACCCAATGGGACAAGCTGGAGCTTCAAGGAGCCACTTAAAGTTGTGAAGAAAGTAAGATAACAGACCTCTATGTAAGTAAATAGCAGGGTAAGGAGACCCTTCGATGTGGTAAGATTGCCCCGCAAGCACACACCTGCAATTGAAGATACTAGATAGAAAGCACTGCAAGGATAAATAATATCTTGGCACATGAAAGTTCAAGTATGTAGATCCCACTTCCTGATGAGCCACTGGGATTGATACCTCCGGAGTTTGAGATACCTCCGGTGTTGGTCGTGCCCGAACGGCCGCTCGTGTTTCGGACTAGCCTTGGAACCACTTGTAACTGGATGGCGACACCTCATTGCTTTGCCTCGGATGGTCAAGAAAGGATAACGGTTACGACTTCAACATTTAGGCTATAGGTTGAAAAGCCGTAACTGCCGAGTAAATGACCTACCCGTGGTGTTGATACAATCTGTTGTGCAAATGATTCCAAGTGAGATCCGAAACCGGTAGCTTAATTCCTAGGCTTGGAAGTAGGACTAACTTGGGGGCGAGAAGTGACACGCATGTCTAGGCACCCTTCTATTTGTATTTGGTATTCGGAGGCTGCAAACTGAGTCCCGCTTTTTCTTTTGATTCAGTTTTAAACCATTGGGCCTGCAAAGAAGAAGAAGACCTTACCTGTTTGGACTCGACCTCCCGGACAGAGATTGTCGCGACCTTCATCGCCAAAGTCCGAAACAAGCATGGCAACCGAACAAGAGCAGGATCCCCCAAATGAGTTTGAATGGCTAAGGAAAGAGATGTAAGATGAAAGGGTTCAGAATGATACCCAGGTCGCCCAACTCATGGCAATTATGGTGAACATTCAGAGTCGACTCCCTCCACCTCAACAACAGATACCCGATGGTGAAGCTCGGGAACAAGAGATTCCCAATGATGAGCATCCGGAGCAGCCTCCTCCGCCTGAAAATCCCCAGTTAGCTGAAATGCTAGCCAAGATACTTAAGCTTGAAGAATCTGTGTCCAAAAGTGAGAAGCGAGCCATCACCGGTTTTGATATGGACAAACTTTGCATCTTCCCAGGTGCTAAACTCCCCAAGAAGTTCAAACATGTGGACTTTGAGAAATTTGAAGGAACCGGAGATCCGAGGGGACACGTTCAGGCTTATGTCAGCTCTCTCTCATTACAAGATGTTGACAAGCCTGCCATGGCACAAATGTTCCATGAGACTCTCACGGGGCCCGCCCTCCAATGGCTCTTATCTCTTGACATCTCGAAAAGACAGACTTGGGAAGAAATGGTGGCTGCTTTTGTTAAGCAATTTGAATACAATGTGCAGCTCAAAGTCACCACTCGAGAGCTTGAGAGTGCTAAAATGAAAGAGAGAGAATCCTTCGCGGAATTTGTGAAGAGATGGAGAGCGAAGGCTGCGCAAATGACCGATCGTCCTAGTGACAAGGATCAAATGCACATCATAACCAAGAACCTTCAGCCTGATTTAGCTCAGTATATGGTGATGGCTCAGGCGCATAATTTTGAGACTTATTTTGAGATGGGTTTGTCAATTGAGGAAGCCATGCAAAGTGGGGTGTTGAAGAAAGGAGATCCCATCCCTAGGCCCAAGCGGAATTACATTGGAAATACCTCATCCCTATATGCGAATCCCAGTTACACAGCCGGTGCCTCATCCAGCTCCATGAATCACCAATCCCATAAAACCGAGCCCATAAATGCCATCATGTCCCAACCAGCTCAACCAACCCAACCATTTCAAAACCAAAGACGACGCCGAGTTTTCACCTCTCTTCCCTTACCACTTCCTGTTGTCTTCGAGCGACTCGTCCAACAAGGAAAGATCACTACAACAAAAGTCAGTTTCTATAGCGTGTCAAAAATGCTATAGAAAGTCAGTTTCTAATACGTTGTGATCCGCCAATAATCAGGGCATCAATTGCTTATCAACAGTTACAAATGATCAAGAAGCTGAATCACTTAACCAGCTCTCAAACAACAGGACTTCAAGTAAAGCTTTTAGAACGATCTTTAGAATTTGATGCTTGTCTCAAAACTGATCTTTGAAAAAAGACCATAATTACTACAAAGGATAAATTAGGAGTTGAACCTGAATCTCTTAAAGTCGCAACTATAACGGACATCTTTGATTAGCCGAAATCCAAAAAACATAGGCTAGCTTGTATGCATAGAAATTCTACAAGTGTATATTAATTCTTCAACAGGCCTTGTTTTGCACTATAGTAAGTCCATTACTAATTAATTAAACATTCACTAAACAACCAAAATCAAGCAAACTAAGATCAAAGCACTGCCAAATACCTAAACAAATAAGGAAACAATTGACCCAGTAAAAAAACATAGAGATATCTAATTTTTAGTCTTGGGTTTCCGATTTGCAGCAAACAAATCTATCTTTTTAACTTTTAACGTCAATTTTCCTGCACTTATTTCATAGTTAGAGCTCATTAATTCTGAGCATCTTCACATTCTAGCAACAACTTACCTTAATATGGCAATGGAACTGGGATGTGAAGACTAGCAAAGTCCCAATATGGAAACAAGATCTCAATTCCCAAAATCTTAAATTGGGTTACCGCATAGGTAACCAACATCGATAACTAAGGAGTACATCGCAATTCCCAGAATTTAACGAAACCTATTACTAATGCACTACTAAAATAAGAGAGGAGAATACTTCGAAGCTAATCAAATAGAAACAGTAGAAAACTTATATCAGATACACCAAACGGTCAGACGCAAAAAGCTATTGCCTCAACATCTTTGAGCAACGTAGAGGATCTAAATTCATGGCATTCTTATGTAACAGACACAATGTTCTCGGTTACTTGCAAATAGACATGAATGATCAAATTCACAAAAAGCCCTATAATGGCATTTTATCAAACACGTAAAAGGAAAGCAACAATGGGCAAAGACAAACAAACAAATACAACATGGAACTGTAATTCATAATTTTTTTTCCTTACCGTTCCAGAAGTAACCTATTTGGATCTATCGTCACAGTTGAAAAAACTATAGGACCCAAATATCTGAGGGTATTCCAAGAGCACATCAGTTTGTTCAAAATCAGCTTTAGAATCCAACTATGGCAGAAAAAGCCCCAATAAATCGAGACAAAAAATTGAGCCAGGCAGTAGGGTGTGAGACCTATTTCGATCAAATTCTTGGAAACTAGAGGAGAAGGAACAAACCTTTGGGTAGAACACGAAACGAAATCATGACTGAAACCCTAGCACAACAATAATCAAACAGTCATCAACAGCCAACACGAAATGGTTTATCAGAGGTCATGGGATTTTCAACAGTAATCAAACCTTTGGGCGCCATTTTTTACGAAATCGATTGGAATTTCAGAGGTTGTGGATTTCCCACCAAGTGAATCTGTGAAAGGTGCCTAATAATTCCCCCACAGTGAGGATGGCGCCTAAATATGTGCACGATGTGATTGAGTATGTGAAATGCTATGTAAACCCTTGCACACTATAATTGAGATAGTGAAACGCTATTATTGACTCTCTATTATAGCATTCTTGGAAAAATACTATTAACTTATGCCATTAAAGCCCATATTTGTTGTAGTGCGGCCGCCTAGTCTTGGATTGTCCCATATTTTTGCAACAACTAGTAAATATAGGGCATGTATAGGTTTTTAATTCAAACAAACATCACCAAGTCACATCCCTAGTATATCACAGTCTAATAGAAGTTCATCGCCATGTAATGCATCCCGTAGATGGAAAATTTAGAATCAAGACACTTTAACTGCCACGTGTGAGGAGCATAGAAGAAATATGCATAAATAGTAAATGGTGCAATCTGTTTAAGGATGGGAAAAAACAAAAGAGTAATAACTAGAAGAGATGCAAAAGGAAAGAAATAGAAACACACTTACAATAGGATGAGCAAGCAACTCCCCAAAGTTGTATATGTTTTCTCCAAGCAATGCAGCTAGGGACAAATCAAAAGCCAAATCCTAGAAAACGATGCAACAAGAGAATCAATAACAGCTGATGGAACAGCAGGAAGTTCAACAATCCATGTACATGATATCTAAAAGAAACATCAAAAGCAGCTATCTGCAGCAACCAATTGAGCTTTTGAATTATTTTTCTTTCATAAAAAATGTTTAACATGCATCTCCGAACAAAGGGAAATTCAATACATTTGATCATTACTAGTGGTGAGCACGTGTGTTGCGCGTGACATGTGAACTCCTTTCCAATAACATATGTCATTATCATTTTTTGCTCGGCAAATTAAAGTGAGTAGTGTTAGTTATAATTAGTGAGATATGAACCCTAGTCAAATGCATTGGAGGACATGGTGCCTACCACTTCACTAACCATTATCACCCTGTCTTTACAGTCGTTCTAACTTTCAAGCGTGAGATTAGACCCAAAAAAAAGTCTAAACGACAAATTTCACTTCAAGTACAGTGTCTAAGATTCATTGTGTGCAACCTAAGGAAATATTTTTATGCCATAAATAGATGGCGTGTGGTTGTGTGCAACTCCAAATCAGTCTCTTTAAGAAGCTTCAAGAAACAGAGGCAACATCGAAGCATTCCTTATGAGTGATGAAGTGAGAGAGATGGTCTTTTAGATCGCTGGTCGTACTCATTAAAGTTTTCCCATAGATAATTGGCATAAAGATACATTTGACTATCTTACGAGTGAGAAGATTGCAAATTATCGTTGATAGATTATTACCCAACAATCAACGAGTTGATCATATCCTTCTATGAACCGTATGAGCACGTCCTCTGTCACCCCCCACCGCGCTTACAACTCTATCTATACCCCAACCCAACTTGCTCTGGCCCGGGGTCCTTCCTTTCTATTCCTCGGTAAGCGGACTGTGGGAGCATGGGGGCGGCAAGTAAATATTGATATAGGCCAGATTGATGAGAATCTCCCAGCACACCATATGAGTACATAATTGACGAGAATCTCCCAGCACCACAGGTGCAAATTCCGGAGAACTGCAATATTATGGTGTTGAACAACGGCGTGGCCGACATTTGGGATCAGCAAATGGAAGAAAATGTCTTAGCCAATGTTTGGGCCAATCCAAGTGAAGGCATAGCATTATCACCATTATGGGTTGGAGAGGATGAAGTTTGGGCCGTTAACCAAGCAGCGATGGAGAATGGAGATGTATGGAGTGAAGCAACCGTGGAGGGAATTACCAAGGGTTTAAAAGAAGCTAGCATTGCAAAGGGAAAAAGAAAAGCGGAGGGGGATCTTGTTGACTTTTATACAGATTATACTGATTTATGGGGTGATGACCTTGATTCAGTTCTCCATCTTCTTCGAAGTGGTCGGTTTTATCAGCCTCCTCAAATGTTCACTGGAAATACCTCTAACCCACCTCCTAACACCATGAACCAGCCCCCAAATAACCCAACCCCACAAAATAACCCGACTCCAAACTATCCCAATGACCCAATCGCCAACCCAACCGACTTCCAAAACCTTTTTAACCCACCAACTAACCAAACTCACACCTCTTCTGCAGCCAATAGCCATGTGTTTCATCCAAAACCTCCACCAACAGCCGAAGAAAACCCCATCCAAAAACAGCTCGAGAAAACCCCAGCCGCCTTAACTATTTGGGGACTACTCATGAGTTCCAGCGAGCATCGCCAAAAGCTTGCTCAAGTGCTATCTTGTATGGAGATCGCTCCTGACACTACCCCTGAAGCCATGATGGCCGCCATTGCCACCAAACCCACCATTGCTACCAAAACTACCAAGCACATCGTAACCTTCACCGAAGCCGATTTACCACTCGAAGGAACCGACCACAACAAACCGCTGCATGTTACCATGAAATGCATGGGGAAATGGATTCCGATTGTGTTGATAGATAACGATTCTGCTCTCAATGTCTGTCCTCTCCGCACAACTCAGTGTTTGGGACTCAAACCAAAGGATTTCACACCATCTAATCTTACTGTTTGGGCTTACGATAATACCCGTCGCAATGTACTTGGGACTGTGGAAATGGAAATTGCAGCTGAAGGGTTTAAATCGTTGGTGGAATTCCATGTCCTCGAGATTCCGGCTTCGTTCAATTTGTTGTTGGGTCGTCCTTGGATGCATCGATCTGACATAATGGCAGTTCCATCCACTCTGCACCAAAAAGTCTTGCTTGGGTTAGGAAGCGGAACGATTGCTCTCTATGGAGACTCAGGCATTCATCCTCATGCCGAAGACAACGCTCCCTTGTTGGAAATTATGCACGATGAGAATGACATCCAAATCGGAGGTTTTGCTTTTGATACCTCAAGCGGTGTGTGCACGCTCCGCATTGATGATGACTTCACAATCAACACCACTGTTCTCGAGATGATGAGAAGGATGTCTTATCTCCAGGCACCGGTTTAGGCCGGACACATCAAGGGGTGATTCAGTTTCCAGAATTTCCTTCCCAGCGAGGCCGTTTTGGGTTAGGATATGAGCCTACACCAAAGGAAATGCAAAGAAGAAAGACTAACGAGGCTAGCAGCAGCGCATACCATCAGATTCGCTTTGTCAAAGAAGGGTCTAATGCACCTTATCACGGCCAGCTGGAGCCATTTGTTAATGAAATAAATGGAGAGGTGTATCCCGGATTTGAAATCTCGCTAATGATGCTTGGGACAGTGAAGATGAACATGAAAAGGTGGAAAAACTGGTGAAAGAGCTCAAAGCAGATTGGACGGAGGCTCTGGATGATGGGATCCTAATGTCAATGTTCGATGAGGTCAGTCTAACATGTAAGGATAAAGAGGAGCCAACAATGATGATGCTCCGGCAGGAGACCCTTGAAGACCCCAGCGTGCTGATTGTGGATGCCATAGGAGGATATAAGAATTGCACTTTCACACCTGTTGTAAAATTCACTGGCACTTTCACCGAGTCTGAGTCTAATTTCGAGTCCGAGTCTGTACCTAGCTTTGAGTCGGAGATCGCGCCTCATGCCACTCCACGTCATCACTTTTTTTTTGAGTTCGAGTCCACTTCTATGTACCGCACCCCTGAGGGTTTCATGAATGAAATGGACTATGATTTCGCTTACTTTGCTGTTCCTGAAATAAATTGTGTTGATCCTGACGATGATGAGACCGAATTCGAGGGAGAAATACCCAAAGAACTTAGGTCTCTAATCGAAAGGGAAAATGAAAGGCTTGCTCAGCCAATAAAAGAAGAAGTTATTTCAATAAACTTGAGAAATGAGGAAAATCCCCGCATGGTTCAAATCGGTTCCGGGCTATCTTCGGAGGAACAAAAGTGGCTCACTGATTTACTTAAGAATTCGAAGATGTTTTCGCTTGGTCCCACGCAGATATGCCCGGAATTGATCCTCAAATTGTGCAACATAGAATCCCCTTGTATCCCGATGCAAAACCAGTAAAGCAAAAATTGAGGAAAATAAGGCCGGATTGGGTTGAGAAAGTTAAGGAGGAAGTTACCAAGCAGTTCAATGCCGGATTCTTAATGGTAACGGAGTATCCATAATGGGTCGCTAACATTGTGCCGGTGCCTAAGAAGGATGGAAAAGTCAGGGTATGCATAGATTTCAGAGATCTGAACAAGGCCAGCCCGAAAGATGACTTTCCCTTGCCGCACATTGATGTACTGGTAGATAACACGGCAGGGCATGCCCTATTGTCATTCATGGATGGCTTCTCGGGGTAATAATCAGATTCTGATGGCACCAGAAGATCGAGAGAAAACAACTTTCACTACTGAATGGGGCACGTTTTGTTATCGGGTCATGCCGTTCGGATTGAAGAATGCAAGGTCAACTTACCAACGAGCTGCAACGACTTTGTTACATGACATGATGCACAAAGAGGTCGAAGTGTATGTTGACGATATGATTGTAAAGGCAAAAGAAAGGGAAGAGCATCTCCCGGCACTGCGCAAGTTCTTTGAAAGAATACGAAAGTACAGGATGCGCCTCAATCCACAAAAGTGCACATTCGGAGTCACCGCTGGGAAGATGTTGGGATTCATGATTACCACTAGAGGGATTGAAGTTGATCCATCAAAAATCAAGGCGATATTAGAGATGGAGCCGCCAAACACGGAGAAAGAAGTCCGGAGTTTCTTAGGAAAAATCCAGTTCATCAGCAGATTCATCGCCAAGTTAACTTCAACTTGCGAGTCGATGTTTCGTCTTCTCAAGAAGGGAGTGCCTTTCCAATGGGACGACAGGTGCCAGAGAGCGTTTGAATCAATTCAGAAGTATCTTCAAAATCCTCCGGTATTAATGCCACCAATACCTGGAAAGCCCTTGATCTTATACCTATCTGTGACACAATCGGCAATGGGATATGGCACAAGAAGGAGAAGTCGGAGTGGAAAAGGCTGTTTATTACTTGAGCAAGAAGATGGTAGGAGCTGAAGAGAGGTACACCCCGTTGGAAAAGACATGTTGGGCTCTTGTTTGGGCCTCCAAAAAGTTGAGACACTACATGCTAGCTTATTCGGTATTGTTGATCTCTCGGATGGACCCTCTCAAATATCTATTCGAGAAACCGGCACTCACCGAAAACTGGCACGATGGTTGCTCTTATTGGCCGAATTCGAACTCAAGTATGTAACGCGAAAATCAGTGAAAGGAAGGGCTGTGGCAGAGTTCCTTGCAGATCACTCAATCGAAGGGCCAGAAGATACGGAATTCCAGTTTCCCGATGAGCATGTTATGACGGTAACGGAAGATACCTGGAAACTGTACTTTGATGGAGCTGCCAATCAGAGGGGATTCGGAGTCGGTATACTGCTAGTGTCACCAGAAGGACCGCATATCCCTCTCTCTTTCAAATTAAATTTCGAAGTAACCAATAATCAAGCGGAATATGAGGCGTGCATAGTGGGAATGGAGGCTGCTTTTGAAATTGGGGTAAAGAAATTGGAAGTGACAGGAGATTCAAATTTGGTGGTTTCTCAGGCCAACGGTGATTGGAAAGTGCGGGAAGAAAAGTTGAAGCCGTACCATAAAGACCTCGACGACCTGATTCATCAGTTTGAGCAAGTCACTTTTACTCACATCCCAAGAATGAAGAATCAGTTTGCCGATGCACTTGCTACTTTGGCATCCATGGTAGAATTGCCCGTAGGAGTGAGAATGAGACCGATCATGATTGAACAAAGAAATAGGCCAGCCTATGAATATGTGATGAATATTGAAGAAGTGGATGATGGTCTGCCTTGGTATCACGATATTTGGAATCTGGTTGAGAAGGGAGAGTATCCGGAAGGAGCAAATAAGAAAGATCGGATAGCATTACAAAGGTTGGCATCGCAATACATCATCTGTGGTGGAATGTTGTACAAAAGGTCATACTGTGGTATGCACAAGTTATTCATCCATAGTGACGACATAAAAAGGGTAATGGAGGAGATTCATGAAGGAATTTGTGGTCCCCACATGAGCGGAGTAATGATGGCAAAGAAAATTCTGAGGCAAGGGTACTTTTGGTTAACCATGGAGACAGATTGCATCCAGTATGTGCAGAGATGTCATAGGTGCCAGGTCCACGCTAATCTCATGCATGTCCCACCAACTGAGCTTCATACAATGGCAACGCCTTGGCCTTTCTCAGTATGGGGCATAGATGTAATCGGGAAAATCACGCCGCCAGCATCAAATGGACACAAATTTATCTTGGTGGCAATTGATTATTTCACGAAATGGGTGGAGTCAGCTTCTTATGCTACATTAACCGCAGTGCAAGTGGCTCATTTTATTAAGCAGAACATCATTTACCGATATGGGGTCCCAAATGCGTTTGTGTCAGATAATGGCGTGCATTTCAAAGGAAGGACAACAGAGGTGCTTGAAGAATTCAATGTTCAGGTACACAAGTCAACAGTGTACAGACCACAAACTAATGGAGCAGTAGAAGCAGCAAACAAATCAATCAAGAACATTTTGGAGAAAACCATTGAATCATCCAGGGATTGGCATGAAAAGCTACCGTTGGCACTGTGGGGATATCGTACTTCCATCCGTACTCCGACAGGGGCAACACCCTATTCATTGGTATATGGTATGGAAGCAGTACTTCCCATTGAGCTCGAAGTGCCATCTTTGAGGGTGATAATGGAAAGTGAGATTGACGAGGCCGATTGGTTGAGCGATAGGTTCGCAGAGCTGATGTTGTTCGATGAAAGGCGACTGCGGGCATTGTATCACATTCAAGGGTATCAAAGGAGGATCGCTCGCGCATTCAACAAGAAGGTGAAATCCAGGGATTTGATTGAAGGAGATATGGTCATTAAAGAGATCCGAGCACCAATATTTGATCCACGGGGGAAATTCAGGCCGAAATGGGCAGGGCCATACATCATCAAGACCATACTTGACGGTGGGGCAGCAGTGATTATTGATTTGGATGGCAATGAATTCAACAATCTTGTCAATTTGGACCAACTCAAGCGATATTATCCCTGAGAGATGCTCGTTGGGCGGAAAACCGTAAGGGCGGGCGGATCCAAGCAAAATTCAGAGCAAGTCTGCTAGGCTGAAAATCCACGTTGGACGGCCTAAGCAAAATTTAAGGCTAAAATTCAAAAGAGCTCACTGGACCGAAAACCTGAAAGGGCGGTGTCAGGCAAAATTTAGAGCACTAAAAGGAGAGTGTAAATACCCGAGTGAACCTTTCCCTGAACTACGCCATGACCTGATTCCTTGCAAAAGGATACGTAGGCAACCTCATCCTGGGGTTCGGTCTAAATCCGCTGAGTTGGTTCACATTTCTCGTAATGTCCAAAGGAGATAGCATAAGGAATCGAATGAACCAAGAGGGGGAAACCCTTCATTGTTCAAGTTTATTCAAATCATTTCTTCGATTACATAAGCTGAGCATAAAAGCCTTAAAAAAAAAAAAAAAAAAAACTACATGGATGCACCATTTATTTCTGGAAACAGCTTAGTTAAGTTGAGAAGGTCAGTCCACGATTTTGCCAAATCTTGCTTCTGTTTCCCCTCTGAGCCATTCACGGTACCTTCCTCGCCGGTGAATACTCGGGTATTGGTCGCGAACCCAAGTCTACTTCCCCAACCGCGACGGTATGCCTCAACGACGGAATGCTTGAACTCGGGGAGATGGAAATCGGTAGGATATGAGAACTCCACCTCCTGACGAATCCCAAACTGACAAAGGATGCGCTGAGGAAAATAGAAAGTGAAGCCTGTCAGCCCGGCCAGAACCACCCATGAATGTCCCATGTGTCTGGCCGTCATGTCTGGCAAAGGTAACCAGTGGCACCTCCAAATGACTTGTTCCTCTTCCACCGCAATGAAGAAATCCAACCAGTCCTCCACATTGTCTCGAACTTCCACAAAACCCCTGCTTCTCCAATCCCTAGCCTGATAAACCCAGTTATTTGCCGGATTCGCGATTAACTTCATTTTGTCACATAACCACATCTGCCAAACCAAAATCAAAAACCATAAGCCCAAACTAAAACCAAGTACCAAAACCAAAATCCAAAATCAAAGTCCAAGATACACAAACCATAAAACATGAGCCAAACCAAATACCAAAGCCAAAATTCAAACCTGAAGCAAAAGGGGACTCCCGGCAAACACATCGGTTCTTCCTGATCTCACTACATCCAAACCTATAAGAGTCTCTGCCAAAACCATGGGAACAACGTCTTTTCGTTGCTCAATCTGCGCAGCAATCGAAACAATTGAGGGACTGGGATTACCATCGTTTGGAACCAACAAATAGGTGGCAAGAAGGCACATGCAAAGAGCAAACATGCGGCGGTTCTAAACAGTATAGTCCAATGGATTGCCACATGGACTAAAATCTGCAAAGAGGCGAAGAATATCGAGTGAATCTCCATGAATCAAACGCTTTGCAAAACCATCACTCACGCCAAGCTTGTCTCGAAGGATCTTAACCAAGTTGACGCGGATTGAAGGGATCACTGGCTCGGTATCGGGGCGAGTTTCGAGATGTGCATGAAACTCCTCCATAGTGGGGCAAAGCTCTTGAAGACCAAAATGGAACACGTGAAGCTCTGGGTCCCAAAATTGAGCGGCAGCAAGCAAGAGCTCGGGATGGAGCGGAATTGAGCGGATGTGACGTAAGGAATTGAGATGGTGACCCCGAAAATTGAACCAATCGATGTTTTCAAAGCTCGCAATCCAAGGTTGAAGCACGGCGGATGCGAGCATGGCCATGGTGTGGGGTTGAATGAGAAAGGAATGGAGAACAAAGTTATAGGAAGTGGAATGATGAAAATAGGTGTGGAGGAAATGCTTGGCAAAGCATGGTATTTATAGAGGAAGGTGATGAATAATGACAATTCTACATGCAAAAGTTGGAAAGGAAAATTCAAGTTTCAATAGATTCAAAGTTGGCTTTCATGAAAAATTGCATGGAAAATCATGAGAAAGTTTTGGAAATGACTGGCATTTGTTTGAAAATGAAGGAAAGAACCTTGGAAATATGTATAGGTGGTTTGGGAAAGATGTTTGAAGTGTTTACATGCAGCTTGGGGCAGAAGAACGCCATGCAAAGGGCAAGAAAATGCTTTGGGAAGAACAAAATTTCTGCTAGGAAGCAGGTCCAGGCGCCTGGACTTGCTCTTTCCAGGCGCCCAGACTCAATCCAGGCGCCTAGATTGGATGATTCCAGGCGCCCGCACTCAATCCAGGCGCCTAGATTAGCCTGATGCAGGCGCCTAGAAACCAGATGACAGCAACTAAGTTTTGATCTCCAAACTTATTTTCATGCATTTTCGGCAAGTTTCATTGATTCCAACATGATCTAACGGACATTTATGACTTGCAGGAAAGTTCCAATTATGGAAAATTCAGAATACGAGACGTTTAGACCGGTTTATTTGCAAAACAAGCTTGGTTTGACGTCTCTGAATCATGGTTAAAGGTTGCAAGTTGATTCTACCAAGTTTAAATGATTGGCTTGAATAAATATGACTTCGTGAAAGCAATGGGATGTTTGTTCTGGAAGAAAAGTGCATGGCATTGGAGAATCGTCTTTTCGAATAAGCCCTATGGACGCCAAATTCCATCCTAGGGTTATTTGTGTCGTTTGGTCAGTTCAGTTGGGTTGTACATATGTTTTTGAGTCAGGTGAAAGTATCGGTAGCATTTGTAATCATATTCATGTACATTTGAGTCACTCATGTCCGTTTTTGTTATTTGAAAGTGTTTCGAACAAATTCACGAACACTCGTGTCGATAATCGTGCCTTTCTGTATTGTAGATAACTTGTATATACTTTTGTTCATTACAGTTAATGGAAATCTTTTTATTGTTACTCGTGAGTTTTACAACTAGTGTTTTGTTATAATTCCAATAATGAAACGCATGAACGACATGAAAAGTGCAAATTATGTATCGAAACATGGCATCCATAAATAAGTCAACGCAAGTCAAATATCAAGCCATAATCTACGAAAGTACTAGGGCAAACATGCGCCCGAAAGAGCAAAACAGGCACGCAGGCCCAATCTAAAAGACTACTTGGGCACGCAGGCCCGGAATGGTAAAAGAAAAGGGCTAATCTAAAAAGGAAAAGCGGGACTTAATGCCTCGAAACAGTCAAGTACTAACTACGGGTCGCCTAACTCCTGGTCATCCTCGCTCTCCGGTGTGTCTTCTGAGGCAGGCTCCTGTGGATGAGGCTCATCATCAACAGTCTCTGTGCTCGGCTCCTCAACTATAGTCGAGGGCTCACCGACTCTCTGGCGGACAGACCTCCCGTCTGCACCCCCCTCCTCAGGCCCTCTCATCGCAACGTAATCTACTTCCTTTGAGCGGAATAGACGGATAGTCGTCGATCCAGGGCCCGCGACACCGCCTCTCAAGCGCCTCCTGGGCACCTGCAAGCAAAGTCAAGACATAGAACATTTCAGTGTTTTGTGATAAAACATGTGTCTAAATTCAATACAAGAAACGAAGAGAAATACCGGGATACTCCTAGAAAGAGGAGGACTAGGACCAACTGGAGGGTCAGGATCGCCCTGCCGTCAGAGCACCACGTCTGCCCCAGCCACCAGCTGGCGAACTAGGGTCCGCAGACTGTGAGTCTGCTCAAAGTAAAAGCACGCGGTGTCCTGCGAAAACTGCAACAAGAGGCAACAGTTTCAGTAAAAGAAATCTCGAAATCAAGAAAAGCTAATGGAATAATGAAACTTTGCATACCGGGCCAGTAGGAAGCGCAAGGTCAGCGGCCGGTCGGGAATATCAACATATCCCCTCTCCCCCTCAGGCGTCTGCACAGACACCTGCAACAACTCGTAACCTCGTAAGCTGACCTCTCAGAAGTCTCAGGCTCTCCCACTGTGGTACCGCCCCACCTCTCTCTGAGAATAGGCACGAGCACACTCCCTCCAGGTACCTCTGCTCTCTCCCCCTCCTGAACACCAGTCCACTCAAAAGGAACGTCCTCCATCGGCACATCCTCGCTCACCCTCTCACTCTCTCTAACTCTCTCTCCCTCACCCCCAGTAGAAGATCCTCCTCCTCTCTCTCTCTCTCTCTCAACAGAAGGGCTAGCCCCCTCTCTCACTCCAGCTCCACCACCAACCGGCTCCTCAGCTCTGGCCCTCTCCGCCTGCTCAGCAGCCAGAGCCTCCGCGGCCTCCAACGCGGCAGCCTCCCGTGCAGCCCTAGCTCTCACTCTGAACCCCGCCACGTCTAGTGGGCCAGCCAGGTACCGTCGCATGTACGCCTCGTAGTCCTCTGTTAGTCGGAGGTACTGGTCCAAAGCTGTATCGAGGATAGTGTATCGCTCGATCTCTGCCAAAGTATAACTCTCAGTCCTCAGAACCAGTGGCGGAAGAGGTCCTGGTACCACCTGTGTAAGAGCGCGTGTCGACTGGCGCAGTACCCTGTCTCCAAGATACCACTGCCAACCATACGAGCACTCCAGTAGCACCCTCCCTCGTGTCAGTTCTCTGCTCGGCGCGAGGTACTCATCATGAATCCCATCCCATACCTGCCAGTGTACCTGTATAGAAAGCAAGAAATTCATGAGATAAAAAGCAATAAGGGTACAACAAACATTGAGATGAGATCTGAAGCAGGCATATACCTCCGCGAAAGTAAGACGGTCGAGCTCTCCACGGAAGAAGTCCAACTGGCCGCGTGCGAGGCTCTTTCCTCTGTATCCTTGCCCCCAGCGAAGAGCTCGAGGGATCACGCGTGGGTCCCGATAAGAGGACTCTGGGGACGTCAGTCCCAGCACCTCGTAAGCCCATATATGCAAAACATTTTTGGAATGGTCAGTAAATATGCAATGTGCAAGCGAGCAGAAAATCAGCAAAGTATAACTGTGAGATGCAAAGATTGAGTGTTTTACCTCCCAAGCTAACCACAGCCCTCCTATGCTCGCCGCCACGCCTCGAGACACGGATCCCATAAAAGCATAACACGAGGCTAGAGCCCAACCTCCCCAGCCGTACCTGGCAGCCCGCTCGAAGTCTATCAGTGCCACTAAGTAACCCAGGTGCACGTGGTGGCGTCGGTTCGCGAACAGAGTCGCGCCGAACATGTAAAACAGGTAGCACCGGGCCTTCTGCTCCGCAACAAGCCGAGACGTGGGTCTCCCGAGACAGTGGTCAGCAAACTGACCATAACTAGCAGAGTCCGCCGGCTTCTAGCCCAAATAGTGTCGAAGAGCGTCGTTATCCTGGGCTATCCCTGAGTCAAAAGGTAGTGGCTCTCCTCCAACTCGCAGGCCCGTGATCGCTGAGCAGTCCAGTGGCGTCATCGTCACCTCTCCAAACAACAGGTGAAGGGTATTCGTAGAATCCCTCCACCTCTCTGCCAGAGCTGTCACCACGAAGTGATCGCGCATCGTCTTCGTCTGTGTCTCTATGAACGGCTCAAAACCTGCGAGTGCCACCAACTCTCTCACATCGTGGTGGAGATCCACGAACAGAGACAAAGTCCTCCCCGATGAGCCGTTCACGCTCAAACACCTGTTCACCTGTTGAGATAGAGAGACATTTCATCAGTACCAGAGGTTCATGAAATTCACGAATTCACAGTGCATAATCTATGATAGAATTGACAAATGAAAAGTGCGGTAAACCAAGTCTATACCTCCAAGCAGTCACGGGAAAGGTGTCTCCCGGCGTCCAGTAGGACCTCTTCTCCGTCGTATCTCTCCTGCAGTGAAGTGTATCGGTCTATCGCTGACGGCACTATATGGTGCACTGGTGCGCCGTAGGTGTCCGTGTGAAAGACCGGCCTCACCAGCAGTGCCCGTCGGGCTATCTCCACCACCGACACTCTCGAGCCCGCCGCCCTCTCTCTCTCCTCAGCCTCAACCTCCCTCAACACCTCAGTAGCAGTCTCCTCAGTCACTGGAGGATCGTCCGATGTCTCCATAGCAATCCTCTTCCCCTTATCTATCCTACTCGTCCCCTCACCTGTAGGCATATCAGGTGCAGAACCATCACCGCTACCACCCCCAGCACCGCCACCAACACCACCCACCAAACTATCATCGCCATCTCTCTCACCTGTACCTAAATCCCCCATCTCAACGTCGTCTCCCACAAGCACGTCAAGGCCCCCTAAACTCAGAACCCACTCACATGTACCGCTGACGCCTCTATCAACATCACCAACAGGCCCACCACCATGCTCTGTACCACCCAAACCCCGACCGATACCTAAATCTCCGCCGGCAGCATCTCCGCTCACCAAACTACCCTCACCAACACCACCATCACCATCGCCCACTAAACCACCACCGCCAATGCCACCGATACCACCAACACCGTCACCGCCACCCGAACCTCCAGCAGCCGCCAAATCAACAATGTCAACAGGAGGCAAAACAGTACTATGTGCAGGAAGTTCAACAACTGTATGTAAACCACTAGAAGTGCTTGGAATGGTTCCGGTAGAACTTACCCGGTCCAGATCTGGGGTTCCTGTAAGATCTTGGGTCAGCACGGGGTCTGCCATCCCCTCTCTCGCGCCGCCGGCCATCGTGGACCCCCCTTTGGTCTCTTCCCGTCCGGCCGAGGCCTCCTCAGGGCCGTGGGTCCCACCCACGGCTTCCTCCGCCGCCGCCGCGCCACCCACGGTGGTTTCTACCACCGATGGGACTACCTCCGGCCTCTCCTCCACGTTGCTCGTACCGGAGGAGGCCATAGAAGGATCGGAGATTCTTGAATCCGCCATAGTTGTATGGTTTCTGGACCGAAATCAAGCAAAACCAAGTAGATCTAAGAGTTTATGGTGGAGGAATCAAATTTTCGGTGAGGATTTGTGTGAAAAACGTGAGTTTGAGACCGAAAGAGAGCGAGAGAGATGAAGAGAGGGAGAGACGCAATCGGATTTGGTCGGAGAAGAAACAGGAATGACCGAAAAAGTGTAAACCTGGACTGAAATAACCTCACCCGAATGGTTACAACTGTTCACGTTTTTGGGGGTCCAGGCGCCTGAAGTGAATCCAGGCGCCTGGATTGAGTGTTTCCAGGCGCCCGAAGTGAATCCAGGCGCCTGGATTGGGTTGATCTGGGCGCCTCTCAACTGATCCAGGTGCCATGAAGTGTTGTCCAATCGTAATTATTTGGTATTTCTAACCTTATTCTGTGGCTTCTCAAGAATTTTTGGGACACTTTTAGTGCGGTTTAAATTTGAATCATGATTGGCACATGTGTGAGGTGCAACCAAGCAAATTATTATTTCATGCATGAATTCGATTCGTGGTGATAGGCCATTGGATTTCACTAAATTATTTCTAAATCATTTTTGAGGATAACTAATCTGTCTAAATCATTTTTGAGGATTTTTAATCTATCTAAATCATTTTCGAGGATAACTAATCTGTCTAAATCATTTTCGAGGATAACTAATCCGTCTAAATCATTTTTGAGGATTTTTAATCCGTCTAAATCATTTTTGAGGATTTTTAATCCGTCTAAATCATTTCCGAGGATAATCAATCCGTCTAAATCATTTTTGAGGATTTTTAATCCGTCTAAATCATTTTTGAGGATTTTTAATCCGTCTAAATCATTTTTGAGGATTTATAATCCGTTTAAATCATTTTTGAGGATTTTTAATCCGTCTAAAGCTGTATCTCATATCAGATATCCCCAAGAACTACGCGGGTCTGATCCTTTCATACAAGGTACGTAGGCAGCTCGTTGAGCACGACCAAATTCTCAATATTTTTGTGTGTTTTGGAAATACTGGGGCAATGGATTGGGGACGTCTTTGTCTTTGACGATACTCACATCAAACCAATGATGTCAAGTCGCGTCAAAGAGGGGCAACTGTAGACACCCCAATCCAGACCCTCGGAATTCCGGAACTTCCCCGATGATGAAAATGCCTATTGTGAGCACTCAAGGTTTGATCAAAAGACTTGAAAACCCCCACCAATAACCTCCCAGAAAATTACCAAAACACCCTTTGAAACCCTGAAATGGCCCAAAACCTTAAAACACTGCACCTGGATTACTCTTTCAAGCACCTAGATTGGTCAAATCCAGGCGCCTGGATTCCATAGTCCAGGCGCCTGGATTGAGTTCAGCGCCTGGAGATCCGGCGCCTGGAATTGCACATTCCAGGCGCCTGGATATCAGTCTAGGTTGAGTGTAGTTTAAGTTTGTTAGTGGGCGGGAACGATATCTCAGGGGATTTCTTGCAGGATTCAGTTAGAGGTAGAGTGGGGGAGATCATTACATCTACACCTTGCCCCCTAGGTGCCCCCTCACCCTTTCTAAAGGTTCAAGTGGTTCATCTTGAACCCTTGCTTGCCTATTTAAGCACCTCCTCTCCTCCATTTTCAGGGGCTGAAAATCTTACTACTCCCTTACTGTTACTCTGCCAAAATAACCTCAGAAGCTTTAGGTCCATCCATCATCTCTCAAATCCAACCCATTTCAACCCCAAAAAATGATCTCTTTACTCCATCAATCCATCACCCACTCATCCTCACCAATCAAACCCCATCAAATTCTATCTACATTGGCCCTACTAGCTGAATACACTCAAGTCCAGTAGCCATAACCTACACAATCTACTCATAAACCCATTTTTAGCCCATTTGATCAAGCCAAAAAGGTAGTTTTCCCTACCAAAATGCTCAAATAGGCCCTGAGGGGGACTTAACCAAGCTTTCACTGGTCATCAATACCAGTAGGAGGCTTGGAAGAAGTTTAGAAATCATCAAGAAAGAAGTTTGTTTTGTGTATCAGCACTCAATCCAGGCGCCTGGATCATCACTTTCCAGGCGCCTGTATTGAGTCCAGGCGCCTGGATTCATCCCATGCAGGCGCCTGGATCCTTTTTTTTTTCCATCATATTTTCTGCTTTCTTTTGCATTTTGAACAGTCCTAGGTACATCATGTGCATGCATTGGTCTCTGATTATCTGTATTTCATGGTCTGATCTTTACAATGGTGACCATTTAAAGTGTTTTGGAGTTATAATCATGCTTCGAAAAGAGGTTAAACAAGAAAGAAACGTTCATATGAGTACATGAGTCAGTTATGGGTTTTAATCATTCATTTTCAAGGAGCATAGATGAGGTTTTCCATGTTACTCAAGCATATCCCAATTGTGAGTGTCTAAAATGATCATTATCAATAATTTGTCATTGCGTTTTTGGTTTATTTCATTACATTTAATTTAAATTTGAAGTTTCATGCTTGCTTCTGTATTGCTATACATTTTTTTTAGAATGCATGTGAAACAATAGAAACATTGTATTTGATCTCTACTATGAAAGATGAGGCTTTGAGTTTTCTGTCTGGAAGGCAATCCAGGCGCCTGGATTGGCTCTTTCCAGGCGCCTGGACTCAATCCAGGCGCCTGGATTTGCTTGATCCAGATGCCCAGATTGCAATCCAGGTGTGATGTGTTTGATATGTGTGATCAGTTTCTGGAGCATCTTAAGGCATTTTGGGGGCATTTTAGTGTAATTCTAGCATCTTTTGTACATAAATCATCCATTCACAACACTTTTGCACAAGCATTCACCCATATCCCATTGATATTCTTGATGTATTTGCTATGCTCTCACATGAATTTGAGTTTGAAGTCCATTTAAACAACGTTTTCAAAATCCTCTAAGCATTTAGTAGAGACCGGTGGCTACACCGGGCGCGAGGGGTGCTTTAAATTCCTTCCCCTCGCGTAACCTAGCTCCCGGACCCGAGAAATCTCATTTTGGAGACCGGTAAAGCATTTTCCATTTCAAGGGCAAAAGAGTCATTTTTCAAATGGTTTCTCGGGTATGGTCCTCAAATCCGGGTGGCGACTCCATTTGACCAATCAAAATCGTTTTCCAAGTCAAAACCGTTTTCGTGGACATTTCGCGCTCCCGCGGGGTGTTCACACCCGTTTATGAGTACGTCATGGCTATTGATGAGCCTGACGATGGTCTTCCTTGGTACCATGACATCTGGAACTTCATTGAAAAGGGAAAATATCCGACTGGAACTGACAAGAAAGATCAGATCGCTCTCGGAAGCTAGCTTCTCACTACATTATCTGCGGGAGCATGCTGTACCGAAGATCCCGCTGCGGAATGCACAAGTTATGCGCGAACGGCGAAAAAGCAACTAGAATCATGGAAGAAGTACACAACGGAGTGTGTGGCCCTCATATGAACGGTACAATGCTCACCAAGAAAATCTTGCGACAAGGGTATTACTGGTCTACCATGGAAATCGAGTGCATTGAGTATGCGAGACAGTGTCACAAATGTCAGATTCATGCCAATCTCATGCACATACCACCATCAGAACTGCATTCTATGACTTCACCCTGGCCTTTCTCTACCTGGGGCATCGACGTTATCGACAAAATCACCCCAGCTGCTTCAAATGGGAACAAGTTCATCCTAGTTGCTATCGATTACTTCACCAAGTGGGTTGAGGCTGCCTCCTACACTACTCTCACAGCGGTTCAGGTCGCTCATTTCATCAAGCAGAACATCGTTTACCGGTATGGCGTACCTCACGCATTCGTGTCTGACAATGGTGTTCACTTCAAGGGTAGAGCCGCAGAAGTTCTCGAAGATTTTGGGATTCAGGTCCACAAGTCAACCGTCTACCGGCCACAAACCAATGGAGCTGTAGAAGCTGCCAACAAAACCATCAAGTCGATACTGGAAAGAACCATTCAGTCTGCAAGAAATTGGCATGAACAACTACCGTTAGCACTTTGGGGATACCGGACATCTATCTGTACCCCGACAGGGGCAACGCCTTATTCTTTGGTTTACGGTATGGAAGTTGTTCTCCCTATTGAACTTGAGGTACCATCACTAAGAGTCTTAATAGAAGCTGACATCAAGGAAGCTGAATGGCAGAACACAAGATTCGAAGAACTCATGCTATTCGACGAGAGAGGGCTCAAAGCCTTGTATCATGTTCAAGGGTATCAACGCCGAATCGCACGCACTTTTAACAAGAAAGTCAAATCCAGGAATCTGCAAGAAGGAGATATGGTTCTAAAGGAGATCCGGGCTCCAGTTTTCGATCCACGCGGAATATTTCGGCCAAAGTGAGCAGGGCGCATCATCAAGAAGATCTTGTCTAGAAGCGCAACTCAGCTCATCGATCTCGACGGCAACGAATTCTCTACATTGGTCAACATGGATCAGCTCAAGTGATACTACCCCTGAGAGAAGCTCGCTGGACTGAAAACCGCAAGGGTGGGCAGTGCCAGGCAAAAATTAGAGCAAAGTCTGCTAAGTCGAAAACCCACATCGGGCGGCTTAGGCAAAATTCAAGACAAGTCAATCAAAAGAGCTCGCTAGACCGAAAACCTGAAAGGGCGGTACTATGCAAAAATTAGAGCACAAAAGGAGAGTGAAAATACTCGAGTGAACCCTAGCCAAAATTATATGCATGAACTACGTCATGACCTGATTCCTTTTTAAGGATACGTAGGCATCCTCACAATGAGGACCGGTCACGATCTTTTGTAACATCTCTTGAGTTTATCCATAGCCGTCATTCGCGCTTACAATCACAATCAATGAGAATCAAAGCGGAAAACTTTCACAATTCACTTTTTATTCAAACTGATTTCTTCGATTACATGGCTGAGCATGAATCTTTCACAACAACACAACCAAAGCAAAGCATCGGCCCGCATGAGACATGTCATGGGTCAGCAATTTATTTTGGGTACATTAAGACTAAAGTGAACGTCAGTTTTGATTTCCATTCTTTCTTGCTTCAATTTCTTGTACCAACCATCTCTTATAACACCCCGTAAGCACAATGCTAGAATGCTGATCTCTGGGAACAATCGCACGCTCCCTCCAAGTACGCTAGTAAGCCTGGATAGTTGCATGGTTGAAATTTGGCATGACGAAGTTTTCAGGATTTACAAGCGGTATTGTTTGACTAACACCAAGCTGACGAAGAACACGGTAAGGAATGTAAAAGGTCCAGCAAGTCAGACCTGCCAGAACAATCCTATGACGTCCCATGTTGCTCACCGTCATGGTCGGACGATCCATCCAGTTCAAGCGCCAAGAAATTGTGTCCTCTTTAAGCTGGTAAAACACCTGAACCCAACCGGGAACACTCCTGTGAAACTCCCAATACTCCCTCTGAACAAAGTCTTGTGTCTCATGGATCCTTGTCACAAAGCCAAGTCTGCATGAGAGAGAAAACAAGTAAGGAGCCATAGAAATCCTAAACCCGAGCGTTGAGGTAAAAAAAGAACGAGAGATAAAACAGAAAAAGAAGAGCTGAGTGAGAAAGCTACATGTAGGAGCAAAGCACTTCCTTCAAAAGCATTGGTCCGCCCAGTATGGACTCCATCCAAACCCATCAAAGTTTCAGCTAGAACCATTGGAGCTACATCTTTGCGCTCCTCAATTTGCTTGGCCATTCTCACCAATTCCGCACTTACCTAGTTGTCTGAACGAACAAACAAGAACGCCGCGAGAATGACAAGACACAAGGCAAGACCTTCAAGACGAAACTGGTTGATCAAATGCGGAATGTTGAGAACGCCTCCCTGGATCATGGACCTTGCCGCATTTTTACTTAAACCCAGCTTTGAGGACAGCACATCAGCATAATTCACTCCCTGAAGAGGAATAACGGGAGTCTCCAGGTCAAAACCTCCGAGATATGCGTGGAACTCTTCCACCGTGGGAAACAACTCTTGAAGGCCGAAGCGAAACACATGCACTTCAGGATCCCAGAAGCAGACAGAACATGTAGCAACTCAGGACGTATAGTTACATCCCGAATGTAACGCATAGATGCCAACCTATGATCATGGAAGTTCAGCTAACCCAGGCCGTCAAGCTCGTCAAGCCAAGGACGAACCAAAGCTGATATACTAATGGCCATTTGAAGGATATAGAAAGAGATGAGGAATGCAATTTCCAGGATGAATATGCTGTGGAAACAATGCTATTTATAAGCATTCAAGGGAGAAAAGTTCAAAAATCTCAGAAAACGTGCACCTCAGGAAGCGTGCCGCATTGAAGAGCGCGAGGATAATGCGAGAAATTATAAACTTTCTTGAAATAGGCTTTGGTTCAGCATTTCAAGACATTTGAACAAGCGAACATGCATTGAGAAGGCGAAGTAGGAAGTCAGAACTGCAGAAGACAGTGCCAGAAGTGGGGCATCAAAGGCCAGTGTCGTACGACACTATTCCTGCACCGTGCGGTGCAATTTCCTATGGCGTACGGCGTACTTGGCTATTTTTCGACCAAAATTCCAATTTTGGCCCACCAGGACCCATTCCGAGCTTCTTTTGGCCATTTCTCTTGTACATGCAACCCAAAATGAGTATCAAAGGCTATTTGGAAGGATTGTTCCACACTTTCAAAGATGTCTCAATAGACAGATGCGCCGAAAACCCCGGATACGGAGCTTCAGGTGAGATTTTGCAACTTTTCCACAACTTCTCGAAATATTCACTTCAAGCAAGGGCGTGTCATGCATTTTCAAACTCAAGAAGAGTGTATCAATTGTATTTCATGGGTTGGTCAAATCTTCGTTCACTTGGAAGGCTCGGGACTACCGAAAATCAAGTCCCGACACACCAAATTACGAGTTTTTGAGATTTATTTGATTGTGCAAGCATTGTTGCATACATTTGGGATTTGTTGGATCCATCAAGTCAAGACATCAAGCTACGGGGCGTTTTCACTCTAAATTCCCCTCTCTCATCATTTTTTCCAGTTCTTTCCACAAAAACCCAAGAGTGTCCGGTTCTATCAAGTCAATCAGCACGTCTTTCCTAGTTTCAAACTCAAGTACATTTCATTTCCCCACAGTGTCTCGTGTCATACATTCTCAGTGCTAGGTTTGGTTTTTAAGATTCAAGTCTTTGTTAATGTAAGTCATTTTACGTGCGAGTTTTTATAAAAACCAAGACGATATCCATGTCATAAGTAATAATGTGCATCTATCCAGGGGCAAAACAAGCCCGACATCATCAAAACTACTACCACGGCACGCAGACCGTATCTATGAAAAAGAAAGAAAAGAACGAACAAACAGGCGTCCAAATCAAAAAGCAGACACGCAGGCCTGTCCTACCTACTCAAGCTCGAGGCCTCTTCCCAACCATGGCCTAAGCTCCTCAGACTCAGAAGGACCTATATCCTCCTCCTCACTACTCTCTACCTCCCTGAAAGACCACCGTGATGGTGGAGCTGAACTCCCTGGTACACTATCTCCCGGTCTCTCAACAGAGGTTGGCGGCCTCGAAGAACTCTGTCAGAAGGAGGAGTCGTAGGACCACCTCCAGCTTGCTTCATCAACGGCCTCCTGCGCTCAGTCCTCGGAGGTGGGGACATACTCTGCACAAAGCAAATAAATTCCATCAGTATATACAAATTTAAAAGCGCGCCGTTCAAATAACAAAGCATGAAGATTACTTGAGAACTCTCTCTGCCAGGAGAAGGGCTACGACCCGCCCGACGCCCTCCTCCTCTGCTAGGTCCACCAACTCCTCTGCTAGTACCTCTTGCAGCCCTGCCTGCACCTGCACTACCAGTTCCGGCTCCACCGCCTCTATCAGCCTCTCGGGCACCTCGGTCTTTGTCACCACCACCACCTCTGGGACCTCGGCCTCTGTCAACTCCACCGCCTCTCTCGGCACCGCCACCACCACGGGCTCCACCTCCAGTTCCCCGAGATCCTCTGCCACGACCTGGGCCACCTCTGTTAGGGCCGCCCTCTCTGAAAACCACTCCCGGCTCAGCTCGGGGGCGCACCTGTGGAACGTCACCTATCATCAGCCGGCGCACTAAAGCCTCCAAGTTTAAGTTCAGCTGATAGGACTATGACGCCCAACTAGCAGGAATCTTCAAAAATAACAAAATACATTACACATGTATTTTCAATAATGTTTAAAGGAAATGCAAACTGAAAATGTATTTTCTTTCTTTTTACATGTTACCTGAACAGAGGTAAGGTCTAGCTGGGGTGCAATATGAGGGACCTCTAACACCCCCATCATCCCTCCAGACATCTGCACCTCTATCTCTCTCCTCAGTACTGGCAAAGCTGTCTGCGTGGCCGCTATGCGAGTCTCCATGTCCAAGAAGCTAGCCAGAAAGCCCTCTTAGTCTGGAGAACTGCTGAAAGGAAGCACGGTGTATCTCTCTATCTCAGCCTGTGTGTACTCGTCAGTCCGCTGTACCCTGAAGTACCCTCTCTAGTATACGTGTATACGCCCTGGTATCCTGAAGTGTGCCAACCTGAGGGACTGACGAGGTACCCTCTCTCCCAAGTACCATTGCCAACCGTACGGGGACTCCAGCAAAATCCGTCCCCGTGTCAACTCCCTGCTCTGCTCCAAGTAGTGGTCAGTCACTGCATCCCAGGCATGCCATCTCACCTGCAACGAAATTCAATTTCTTCAGGAAAAGTTGAAAGCAGAACAGAAAAGCTTAGCAACACAAGATTCAGGATCTTACCGTGCTACCATCAGCCTGGTCCAAGAAACGACGGAAGTCGTTCACTCTCCCTGCATGTACACTACCACCACGGTGCTCTCGGTCCCACTTTGCTGCTCTGGGGATCACCTCCTCATTTTCATGTCTGTTCGCCAGCGAGTACATCCCCAGCACCTCATAAGCCCACACCTGCATAGTTAAAGGGTATCATCAGCAAGCTACAATCTACACGACAATATCTTAAGAACTTGAAAGCATGAAGAAAGCATATAAAGTTTTACCTCAAGCACCCTCCAGAAACTGCCAAGACTCGTCCCAACTCCGCGGCTGACGGAACCCAAGAAATAGTAAAGGGTACAGAGAGCAGCACCTCCAAAGTCCAAGCTCGCCACTCTGCTCAAGTCTGCCAGTGCCGGGAGCCAACCCAAGTGAACCTCACTCTGCCTGTTCGGAAACAGGGACACACCAAACAAGTATAGCAAGTAAGCTCTCGCCATCTGAGCTACCTCTGTCGGCGACTCTGGCTCGTGGTCCCACAAAGCTGGCAAGTGGTCACACCTCACCATAGGCTCTCCATCGCCTATCTCTCTCCCCAGAAAATGCCTGATAGCTGCGCTGTCTCTGTATAGCCCAGAGTCGAACGGGACCGGCTCGCCGCCTACTCTCAGACCCGTGATCGCCGAAAAATCCAATGGCGTCACGGTCATCTCACTAAACCTCAAGTGGAAAGTGTTGGTGGTGTCCCACCAACGCTCAATCAAAGCCCTCAGCAACCTGCGGTCCGCCCGCGTCGGCACCAGAAGCCGAATGAACCCCATGAAGCCAGTACCCTCAATAACCTCTCTCACTACCCCCGGCAAAACCCGGAAGTGCTCCAAGGAGTCTGACGAACCTCCGTACACAGGCAAAGAGGTGTTTCTCCATTTCAGAAAGCAAATACAAGTTTTTCAAACAACATCAATAGAAAGCATGCAAAGTGGAATTCAAGGCAAGTACAATGGTTGAATGCAACAATTAATGTACAAACCAGTGAACGTGCCGAAATATGGGTCTCCGGGTCTCTCAACAAAGTGGTCTCATCGTAGAACAGGTGTACCGGCGAGTACACATCACACCCCAGCGGTATGAAGAAGTGCACCCGTGGCACGTAAGTCTCAGGGTCAAACGGAGGCCTCGCCCTCTGAGGGTTCTACCTCTACCACCAGAGACAAAGGCTCCCCCTCTCCTGCAGCCTCAGCCTCAGCCTCTCTCTGTCTCTCCTCAAGAAGTATGTTCTAAACATGCTCAGGCACTCCCTCCTCAACCAGAACATCAGCAAAAGTCGGATCCTCCTGAAGAGTCCGCGCCAAGTTCTCATCTCTCACCCCCTCCAGTGTATAAGTCAAAGTAAAACCTGGAGTCCGGAAAGAACCAACTACAGTAGGAACAACTAGTGGGTCTAAAGCGCCAACCTCCATCTCCTCACCACCACTGCTTGAATCCCGAGCTTCCTCCACTATCACTTTCTCCTTCCCCAGATCCCTCCTAACCACTGGGATATCAACTAACGTCTGCTCTCCTCCAACGGGCACCTCAGTAACCAAAGAAACACTCGAAAGGCCACTGGGTACCAAACTCTCCTGAAAACCAGTATCTGCACCCTCCCCAACGGGTCTCTGCTCAACCATGACGTGCACACCTCCAATATCCATCTCCACCTCCAAGGCCTGTGCACCCATGCCTTGCACGTCAACCTCTATAGACTCAAAACTACCTTGCCACCCTGCATGGCAACATTATCACCTCTTGTAGGCCGATCATCACCAACTCCACTCGCCGGAATACCGCTTGCCAACACGGTGGTCGACCCACTGCCACTTGGATCAACCATGGTGCTCTGGTCATCACCGATCGGACCAGAGGTCCCACCCATGCTTGTCGAAATACCTCCAGCAATCGCCGCATATGGTGTTTCGTCACCTACCTTAGCCGTACGGGGTAATTCACCCCCAATCGGCACCGTGCGGTGCCCATCACCACCAATATTTGCTCCACCCGAGCCAACCAAACTCAGAATCACGTCACCCATCGAAGTTGTAACACCCACGACCGACTGGGGTTCCAAACCCTGTTCCATATACGCCGGCGATGACGGTCCAACACCGGACGGTGACAATCGATCCTCACTACTGCTCGAACTCGCCATGGGTTTCGAAATCAAAAGTTTCAATCGGAAATTTCGCAAGAAAGAAGATGGTTTCAGGCAATGGAGAGTTCGATTTTCACTATGGAGTACAACCGCTCGTGGTATTAGACAAGGAACGAAGAACTCGGAGGGGCTTTGGCAGTTACGGAATCAATCTCAGCCGAAAATACCAGTTCCACTGTGCAGCGTTGCCATTCAAATTTGGTTCATAGAATTGCACTCCCCCCCGTTGTTCAAACACTTTCAAAAGTGGCCCGCTTTCCAAACTTCCACGGTACAATATTGCAAAACCCTCTATGGTGTTATCAAATTTTCAAGTCCTCCACGGCAATTAATTTTCACAAAATTTTTCTAAGTCCTCTACGGCAATTATTTTTTTTACAAAATTTTCTAAGTCCTCTACGGCATTTATTTTCACGAATTTCTAAGTCCTCCACAGCAATTATTTTTCCGAATTTCTAAAGTCCACCACGGCATTTATTTTCCCTAATTTTCTAAAGTCCTCCACGGCAATTATTTTGCGCAAATTTTCTAAGTCCTCCACGACAATTATTTTTCGCAAATTTTCTAAGTCCTCTACGGCATTTATTTTCCCGAATTTCGAAGTCCTCTACGGCAATTACTGTTTCAAGATTTTCTAAGTCCTCCACGGCATTTTTCTGAATCATTGAATTATTTTTAACAGCTCTCAGGGGCCTCCGAAATATTTGTAACGGCTTTCAGGGCCTCCGAGGTATTTCTTTTTGCAAACATCATTCGTTTTTCCCTTATTGAAAACTGAGGTGCCAACTTTTTTCACGACGGCCCCGACGAACTACGATTGGTCTGATCCTCACAAAACGAGGTACGTAGGAAGCTCCGAAGCTCGACCACAATTTTCTGTTTTATTGATTTCCGACACGGTTTGTCAAAATTGGGATGTCTGAATCTTCAACGTGACTTGCACCAACACAATGGTGACTAAGTCGCGTCGAAGAGGGGCAACTGTAGACAACCCAATTTTAATGACTTGTGCATCCCCAATGATGAAAAGAACGCGCGAAATGTACCTCGGAACAGTTCCTCGAGTCGAATGGATCAAAAACCCAAAACCTACCTGAACCGTACAACCTCATCTCCTAAACCATACGGCTTGATTTTCCATGAATACCGTGCGGTGTTATACTTTGCACCATACGACACATATTGGACACTGTACGACACCCTTGTCCCATCAACGGGATTCCCGGGTTGCCCAGCAGCTCAGTTCGATTGCGTAATACGCCTAAATCAATCATGAGCCCGCTCTTTTCTTTCGTTCAAATCTCACCTCTCCTCTATATATATCTCGCAATGTCGAACGGCTCGACAGCGGAGAAAGGATTAGAAAAAAACGTAAGAAACCGATCGAAAAATTTCCTGAAGAAATCACTCTCATACCGAAAGCCTTGCTACTCTGTTCATACTCACCCATACTCCACAAAATTCCTCAAATACTTTACCCCACAAATCCAAAAGGCTACAAGTCCCATTTTAACCCGTTCGGCTCGTTTCAAGGTACAAAATCTACGCTTGAATCACAGTAATCTTCTGAGGGGAGTTTCCATCGGGCTCGAGGAGAGCTCCGTAGCTCTTCCTCGAGTCCAAACAGAGACATTTCAATAAGGATTGAGCCTTTCGGGTAGGCATTCCGTGACATCGTCCATCGTTACAGAATGCCATCCCAAAAACGAAGTACATTCATTCACTAAAACCATTTTCCAAATCTATTTTTATCAACAAATAGTGTGGTTTTTACACCAAAAACAAAGTTGGTTTCAATCGGATAAAAACGAGAATTTTTGAAAAATACACTGCGCAGAGACGCCGTACGGCATCCTTGATGCACCGTGCGGTGTGATTTTGGACACCGTACAGTGTTACTGGAAAAACATTTCGCAATGCTCTATTTTCTGAAATCCGACGCTCTGTTTTTTGGGAAAACCAGTGGGGTAAATTGCACTTAACCACCTTTACTTCATATTTTTGCACTTATATCCCCTCTTGGTTGATTTTCTCACATTTATATACTTGATTGTGCGTTGCTTGTTTTGTTATCGTTATTTATTCCTTTCAAGCATGTTATTACTTGATATATTGTTTATGTGAAATAAAGTTTTTCGTAAAATGTTTTCAAGGAATAATCCCACAAAGATTTAGTAGAGACCGGAAAATTCTGGGCACGCGGGGTGCATTTTTTAAACAAAACCTTCCCCGCAGGTAACCTGGCTCCCGAACCCAAATTTCTATTTTCCGCAGATCAAACCCTTTTTCAGCGGCACAAGAGTCATTATTATTTTTTTAATGGTTTCTCGGGTACCTAACATTTTCCAAAATCAAACCCCGGGTGGCGACTCTAAATTTTTTCCTTTTTCTCGGATCGCCCTTTTTCACAAACACAACCAAAAACGTGTGGGCTCCCGAAACGACATCCACATCTGTACTAATGGAGTTGCCTGTTTAGAGAGAAATTTTCATTTTTATTATACTTCAAATCTTTCGGCAGCAGTATGAGAATGGAGCAAATTAAATTAAAAGAACGCTTTTACGTCAGATGGATGGACTTGCCCTATTGAAAGATCATTGCTTAAGGTCTCTTCAAGGGTGGTCTTCTCAACTGTTGACTCAGGCTGATCAATGATGTTTGCAGAAGAATCAGGGTGCAAAGTCTCAGTAACAAGAGTTGATCCACCACTGTCCAAGATTTTTTCTACCGAAATCTCTTGTGGTTGTTCTGAGACTTCCAAAATAGGAACTTCTGTAGCAACTGGGCTGGCAGTAGGGGAAGGAACCTTCTTTGATATATCTTCTTGTTGGGATTTGGGAGTTTCAAATTACCCCAATGTTTTGAACAGAAATAGAAGGAACAGCTTCCTCTGCTATAGTTTTTGGGATAGATCCAGAGGCTGAGTCAGGTTTAGAAGCCTCATTTGCTTCATCAGTAGTGGGTGTAACCTCTTCTGGACCTCCACTAGGTGTAGGACCAACAGTCTTTAAAGGACTCCCTGTTGAAGGAGAAGTTTCAAGGGGGTTTCGATTTGGTTTTCTTTCCTGCAATAACAATAAGTGGTAGAAGGTAAATACCAAAAGCCAAAGGAGTTAAGTCAAATGAGATGAAAATCATAAGGAATTACCTTTTACAAGTTGGCCTATTGGAACATCCTCTGGTTCCTCATCTTCTGAATCTGAAGTGACCAGTTTTCTTCTCCTCTTCGAAGCCTCATAGGCTCTAGCCCTTTCAGTTTCCTCAGGGTCAATTTCTTTCTCTTTTCTTTTATAGCATTTATTTCCTTTGGCTGTTAATTGAAATAGAAAGAGTAAGGATATCATACAAAGCAATAGATACTAGTAAAGACTCATTGGGAAATGAAGTTACCTGGCTTTGAAGGAGATGAAACAGGAGCTTCAG
The DNA here is from genome assembly GCA_016920895.1 of Vaccinium myrtillus. Taxonomy (NCBI): domain Eukaryota; kingdom Viridiplantae; phylum Streptophyta; class Magnoliopsida; order Ericales; family Ericaceae; genus Vaccinium; species Vaccinium myrtillus. Next base: position 23,399,503 of record CM029270.1, read on the forward strand.
GGGGTTCTTTCCTTGTTCTTGTTTTCTTCTTTGAAGGGGACTCTGCATTTTAAACAACAAGTGAGAAAAAAGAGGTATATTGAAAATAAAATCTTCTTGCACAAGAGTAATGGTTACCTGTTGGAAAGGGTGGAGTAGCTTTCTTCTTCTGAGCCCTGGTAACCACATATGGCACAGCCTGAGGAGGTGGAACATTGAGAACAATAGGTACTATATCAGAGGATGGAGAAACATGTTTTTTCTTACTATGTACCTCTGGTGTTTGCTCTTATTACTCTTCATGGGATTTTCCCTTCGAACCAACCCCAAACCCATCATCTGATTTGGAAAATGAGCTGGACTGGGTTGTACCTTCAACTGTGGTGGTGGCTCCAATGTGTTTTGCAAAGTGTTGGACCATTTTGGTTTGATTGTATAACCCCATGACATTGTGCCACCAGTTTGTGAAATTAGGGAGAAGAGGGCTTTCAATGACAAACTTGAATGACTCAAATGTTGCCCTAAATCTCCTGAATTCTACATTAAGGCGCTAAATTTGGTTCTTATCAGCTTTGTGCCTCTCATGAAGGGTAATATTAACTTCTCCAGGGTAAGGGCAAGGGATAGCTTGCACTAAGCCAAATTGCCTAGCAAATTGTGCAGGGCAATAAGTCTCAGCATGAGACTGTCTGTAACCTCCTATAAAAGCACCTATAAAAATTTCGCTTGGAAGAAGGATGCTTCCCCAAGCATCACGATAAGAAGCATCACCCCTGTGTTCCATCATTCTTTTTATCCATGTGGGACCAATACTCCAATCACTGAAAGGGAGGAACTCTTTTTCTTCTTTATCTTCTCTCATGTTGTGAAAGTATTGTAAATACCCAATTAAGGTAAGGGGTTCGCGGGCTAAAACTGTAAACTTATCCCCATAAACATCAAGGGGTTCTTTCATAGCAACTTTATGGTCTGGAAAATATGCCAAGAGCCAAAGTTGCAAAAACCAGAGAGGGCCTCCTAAGTTAAATGCAAGTGGTTTAGAATGATTGTCAGAACCCACTTTGTAGACATAGCCTAAGAAATACGAGGCCAAGTCAATGGCCTCACCTTTAGAAAGAGTATAGGCTAAGGGGGCATATTCAAGTACAATCTTTTTACCACTGTGACAAAAGACCATTTTGCATAGGGTATACAGAAGATACGCAAAAAACTCTCTATCAGACACATTTTCTTCATATCTCCTTTCTGCACGTAGAAAATTTCCATAAGAGGCATGACCACCAGTGGTTCTAATTTCCTTTAGAAATGGCACATCAATAGATGCAGATATATCAAAGAGAGGACCAAATGGGGGAAGCCCAGTAAGAAAGGATACATCAAGAACTGTGGGAGTCATCATCCCACAGTTAAATCGAAAGCAATTGAACAATGGGTCCCAAAAGGCCAAAGCAGCATGAATAAGAGCAGGGTTTTGTGGTATACCATTTCGAAGCAATGAGATAATGTACAGGAGCCCAGTTTGTCCTAATTCCCTCTTCTTGGTTTCCAATATATGCGTAGTCCATTTATCCCAATCTTGATCATAATTTGGCCAACAGACAAAATTTCTTCGCCCAATCTTGGAAGTTTAGGAATCTGTCTTTCACAAGATCACTTCCTTCAAGGATAGGGTAACATGGTGTGAATTTGAGAGGAAGGTCAAAGGATGCGGGTCCGAGAATTTGAGTACTGGGCTTAATGGGGTTTGCAACAAACACACAGTTTTGTAAAGTACCACTATTGGACTTCGCAATTTCTGCATCAACTAACTTCCTAAGAATGTAGGAAGGAGTACCCTTTGGTATTCAACTCTCAGAGGCCATGGTTACAAAGGTTTGAGAATAAAGGACGGAGAAAGAGTGTTTTAAAAGCTGAGAGTTGAACGTGATGATGGAAAAGTTTTAAGCCCTAGCTATATACATTGTGCTTGAAACAGTATGTCGGTTCTGGTCAAATGTTGGTTTAAGAGTTAATTGGGCTTCAAAATGTTTAGGCCCAAGTTAAAATTATGTTTGAAAATGGAATTGAGCCCTTAAATGATGTTTGGGTTTAATTTTAAGATTATCATGTCTTTTAAACCATTTTTATTGGTTTCCTTTAAAAAGACTCCATTCTCCTTGTTCAAAGTTTGGTTTGGATTCAAGTTTTAATTGGTTTGAAGTATTTTAAAATGCTTCGAAGGGCATTTAGAATATAAAAGAAACCCTGAAGAAACTACACTTGCATTGAAATAAAAGGAGTCATTACATGCTACATCCTATTACATGGAAGAGAAACCTAAACAACAACTGGTACAGGAGAACCAACATGAGTTGGAACAATCTGAAAGTAGTGAGGAAAACTCCAAGTTACTAGAGCATGAAACCTTTCCCAAGTAGAAGTAAAGAATTGCCTCTCTATCATCCTCACCATGTTCTCTTCATATCCAGTTTGAGTTTTTTCTCAATCAATGGCCTGATTTTCAAAACCAAATTTTTTTCTTTGACTTGAAGCTTGGCCAACTTGAAAGCATTTTTCTTTGTACGCCTCTTGAGTTTCTTTTGAAGCTGTGTTGAAGCCCCAACTGGGACTTCGAAGGAACTTCCCTTCAAGTCTTCTATCTTATTGTAAAGCCTAGTGACCTGATCGTGAACAATTTCATAATCATGGAGGTCCTGGTTAAACCCAAAAGTAGCATTGCTAGTTTTCATCACCATTCGAAGAAGAGGGATTTGACTGTGAAACGAATGGATGAAAGAGCCAATTTGCTCAAAGACAGCACACTAAAGGGTCTCACAAGCCCATAAGAAGTTCTTGTAAGGGACATCCTCTTCCAAAATTTTCATATCCAAAAAGGTAAAGGCAGCCAAAACTTCTTTGGCAGCCAAAACTTCTTTGGCTTTGGTAGCGTCAGAATGGGGGGAAATGGTATAAGAATAGTCAGCGTGAGAAGTAGTGGGATCAAACTTGATGTTTTTCAACTCTTCGAACCAATCAGGATTTTCTAGAAGGGCTCGAAGGGGAGGAGAAGTAGGATCAATGAAATTTTCAAAATGAGACCTTCGAACCTCATTTAACCATATATGGTATAAGAATAGTCAACTTGTTTCAGAACTCTCTTTTTTTTAGCTCAAAGATAACAATGAAATTTTCAAAATGAGACCTTCGAACCTTTTAACCAATATATATACTTCAACCTTAAAGAATTGAGGAGTAAGGCAAGAGGCAATAAGGTTGTCAAGCAACGCCATATTTGGATCATCTCTAATGAAGGGAGAAAAATACCTACTCATGGCCAATGAGCGGTATTTACTCCAACCTTTAATAGCGAGGGTCATCCATTTTGACCACTACT